>WBMW01002235.1:1446290-1551549 GCA_013396635.1 Penelope pileata
GGGGGCTGAAGAGGTCAAACAGTTATTCCTATTGCTATTTGGAGAGATATTAAGTTTCAAACAGAATTTGGTTGGCAGCTTGCCAAAATAACTATTTCATCTGCAACGTGATCAGACACTAGAATCATTCTGGTAGTTCAGAAGAAGGAGAAAATACAAAGTTAAAGCAGTGGTGCCACTTTCTGTCTGTATTTCAAACACACAGAAAGTGCAATTGGTACTGTTCACTTCTTGTAGCAAAACTTAAACGCAGTTCATAGGGAAAGGAGTAAAAGCATTAAAGTCAGTCTTTTGAAAGTGAGGTTAATAAAAAAACTTTGTGAAGTCTTGATATACTTTTGTATGATTATAGGAATATTGGACCATGCCTTCATCACATGTAAAATATCTCATACCACATCTGACTTCCCTGAATATCTTCAAGTCATGAGTTTTACTGGATTCTGAATAGAGCCCAAGTTAACTCTTGTTTGCCTCCCAAATGTGATCTCTTAATATATGCAGATATTTGCAAATATATATGCTATATATGTTTTTCAAGTTATAGTTGTTTTTGTTCCTGGAAATAAGTCTCAGTGGTTGAGTCCTTCAGGAAACAGGTTCCTATTTTTATTATTCATAAAATAGATCTTCTAGCCATCTCCAAGTCAATTCGCTATAGGGCGTCATCCACATGACCATGGGTCTTCAGGTGGATAGATTTGCCTTAAAGTGGTTTTATCTATGCGTGTCTGAGGTATTGGAAGGTAGTGATAGGAAACTATGCTTTCTCCTCAGTTTTTAACTGTTCCCTGATTGTGCTGAAGTTTCTGGGTAGGATCATATTAGCTATTGAGTCATCGATATCCTGGTACTGCTAATTCTGTCTCCTACTCTGCTGGAGTAGGAAAATAATTTCCTTTACTGGTACAGATATGGATGCAAGCCAGTTAGCTGAAGCTTGGCATGAATCAAATGGAGGTGAAACTGATAGGGAGGGGAATATTTTCAGGACTTCTGCACACTAAGATGTGCTCCGAGATTTTCACAGTTAATGCCTTTCTTACTAAAGATCCTCCTGACGAGGTGGGTTAACAGCTCTTGAGCTCCAGATGGAAACTTTATTTTCAGCTGAGAAAATGCTGTTGCTTTCCTGTATAGTCACATAATTTACCGATAGCATGAAAAGTCAGAACTGCATTCTGTTTTTCATTCTGCCTTTTCCTCTATCTATTCAACTTCAGGACTATCAAAGTCTTTGTACCTCAATTTCAGTACCTATAAGGGGACAATATCTCCTAGTTAAGCTTAACAAACATAGAAAAGTCTTAACTTTAGAAATTTAACCTACTGCTGTATGTGCCTATTAAAGTGGTAAATCCCTTTGGTAACTTTAAACACTAAGATGGATGTATGCTTCTGATCTACTGTATTCCAGGTATGATTGAGACTGGGTTTTGTTTTTAAAATGTCAGGTGATAGCTCCTCCTGTTCAGGAAACTCATTGTCATGTTCTCACAGAGTTATGCTGTGTTGCTGGCCTTCTTGTCAAACTTGCAGAAGTACAGTACTTGACAGACAGACCCAAATGTTCTTTTTTTTTTTTTTTTTTAATGAAAACTGCTTTAGGTGCCCTGTATGACTTAGTGTAGGGATCTGGATATGTGTTTTTCTTATTGCTCTCTTTCCAGTTAATCCTAAATAATTCCTACTTCTTTTAGTCTTATTTCTTTGAATAAGCAGTTTAATTCTTGCTGTGAGAAGACTGCTTTATCCAAACTGTCCATAGTGAGCTAGAATCCTGTAGTTAACAGTCAAAGTGATCAACAAATGCTCTTAATTCTATGTAATTACCTTCATAAATAAACTGCCAAATGCTAAACCGTAAACCCTGTGTTGCACAGTTCTTACTCGCACTTTCTCTTTTAGGTCGTGGTTCCATGGGTGTCTGTTCCAAAATCATAGTTTCCTGAAGTGAGTTTTGTGACTTGCTGAACACTGTAAGGAACAGTATGAAATTGTCCCTTGGAATGTCCCATGGCTGTGTTCAGAGCCATGGCAAGCACTACTTTACAATTGCTTTGTTACTAAAAACAGGGTCCAAGATAACTGCCTTCGTGTGATGGCTGTGGTTTTGTGGCTTATAACCTCAGTTAACTCCTCACGTTTACCATAATGAGGAGGTAAATTCTTCAATCTAGAAATGTATCTTCTAACCTTAATCATGTAAAGTGTTATCAACTGTTTTGATGACAGTGCTAAGCAAACAATCATAATAAATTGTTGGGTTTTTGTTTTATTTGTGGAATATATACTTTAAAAAGTTCAATTCATCTGTAATTAGATGAAATTAGTTATTCACCAAGTTTGCCTTAACCGTTCTATATACTGAGTCTGCCTTAATGCTCTTACCTCATGTCACCTTCTTTTGGCCTTTCTTAATGATGCGCTTCTCCCTGAGCTTCTCTGAGAACAGATCCTTTGCAGCACATCAGTACTCCTTCAGAGACTGCTGCAAGGGAGGAAGATAAGTTATCTCATAACCAGGTATTGCTTCCAACCCCATATTTTGTCTTTGTTCCCTTTGGGAATTAAACACTGCATTCAGGTTTTTAAAAAAAAAAAAAAACAAAAAACACCCCAAATAACCCAAAACCTAAACCTACCTTGGCTTTGCACTGTACTAGCTCTTGCTACCTTTATGTACTTAGGCAGCCCCTTGACAGTATTTTTAAGTGGAAAAAGTGACAGATGACAAATGACACACAGTACTTTCACGTTTTCATACTTAAAAAAAAGTGATACTATTGTTTCAAAACAGCAAGGCTCTTCTATCTTACAAAGAAACTTCAATAGTTCCATGAAAAATTTTTTTTGCTTAAAAAGTTGGTGAGTATGCCCAACTGTTTTCATGTGATTCTTTTATGATGCTGGCCAGCAATGATGAAATTAGCTTGTTTTGATCTATATACAAGTTGTTCATAAAGAACTTGAAAGGAGTAGTTAGGAAAATCCAAGTGCTGAAACATTTAAGATATACTTTCTGGTCTCGCTTTTGTGTGATTGTCAGCCAGGGACTATCATGATCAAGGTAGGTTGCCAATTGCCTGCCTTAGATACAATATTTATTGCTGCAGTGGGGATTTCCTATCAGAGATCTGAAGACAGGCTTTTGTACATTGTTTCTCATAGGCAACCTATACAACTCAGTAGAAGAAATCTGATAGTAAAGGAAAAATAATCAAAAGAGAGATTTTTGATCTTTTGGGTTTATTTGAACTTCATGTTGTTGTTGAAGTTTTCCTGCAGATAGCTTAAAAAGAGAAGGAAATTGGCTAGTGTTCTGCTCTTCTATATAAAATCCATAGCTGTGTAATGGTATCACAAATTAATGTGTTTTGCAGACTTATGAAGGATAAGATTTATTTTTGTGCTACCAGGCAGAAGTAGATATAGTTCAGAGGGGGTGCTCATCTCCTAAGTTTGCTGGAAATACACAGGAATACTTATCTAATTCAGTAATTGGCTAACATTTCTGCTTCTCAGAGTTAGTTAGTGGTCCAGAGCCCTGAGAATAACAGGATGGACTTAATGCGTACTGAGCAATTCCCAGTTCCATGTCTCTGAATACTTGCTTCCATCTCCATGTCTCCTTTGCATAAATGATGTTCTTTTCTGATGAAGGCTTTACTGCAGATGCTTGGCAAAGGAGTGGCTATCTCAGCCTGCAGCACTAACACTAGCACATTGCTGTGCAGATGCAGCTGAGACTGATGGAGTGAGGGTGTGAAATGCAGCTGAGCACCTGACAGTGCTGAGCAGGGAAGGTGTGTGTTGCAGCCAGGGGTGGCAGGCAGCCTGAGATCCCACTGCTCTGCAAGTGCTTAGCCCTTGGTGACAGAGCTGGGACCAGCATCAGAGCCTGTCTGCTCAGAAGCAAATCTTGTTGGCTGTCTGTCCTTAGAAGGCAGAGGGGCTTTTTTTCTTTGAAAAAGTCAGCAAAACTGCACACTATTTTGCATTTTCTCTGAACTGTGGCACCCAATGCCTTGTGTGGTCCAGCTTTCCTTCCCCTGAGAAATATTACTAGCTGAACTGTCAGACAAGGGGTGTTTCTGGCAAACAGAGGGTTTTTTTCATGCTTGACAAACTATGGAGAACATGAATTTACCTAACAAATTATATCAATATATCATTGCATAGGTACGCTGTTTGTTGCCAATGACTGATGATACAGAGATCTAAAGACTTTGGGCTATGTCTTTTGTCCTGGCCTGAGACATTTACTCACAGATAAAATGTAATATTGGTTACATACTCAGATTTACCTCTTTCATGTTTACAATTTACACTTTTAAAATTGCCTAAATTCCTTTTCTCTGTATCATGAGTTTTTTCTAATATTTTGAGAAGATTGTTTAAAATTTCTTTCTCATTAGAAAACAACGTTAGTAAACCTGGATGTAGCAATGTTATGTTCAATATGAGTTAATATCTGATTGTGTCCAATGAGAAGACAAACTTTGCCAGGGGGTATTTCCACTGAAGGCATGATAGGACAAAGACTGTGGACCCATTAATGCTTCAGGTGCATTGGGATCTCCATCCACTTATGCATCTGAACAAAAACTCAGAAAACATGATCTGCAACATTGTATTACTAGTACAATAATAATCCTGAATTTCATTTTTAAAGACCTCATTAAAAAGTTACATTTCTGCTGTCATGGGGAGAAAAAGCAGTTAATTGATATGTAGATGGGAAAATGCAGGAAAAGGTTGGAAATAATTTTCTTTTTTTTTTTTACACATTATCATTGCCAAGTTAACTGTGTTCTTATTTTGCCCATGTTGTTTTCTTCTATTTATTGCAGGCTAACATCCTATCACGCTACCTGTAGTCTGCCTGTTCCCAAGGGCCCAATGATAATGTTAGTTTGCTGGTGTCCAATTTCCTGGAACTGAGTAACTTGCTGATAAGGTGAAGAAGCAAAAAAAGAGAATTTTATGTTCTTAATAGTTTGAAGAGAAAAATGAGTGGGAAATGCTGTATTCAAAATGGCATAAAAGCCAAGACAGGGAACCAGTAAGACATTTCTATCAGAGGCACAAACTTGAGGGGAAAATCTGTGATGTGTTTATACCAGTGTATAACACTGGTATTTTAAAGAAAGGAAAACATGCTCATTTGATACAGATGGGCAAATCTGGTTGGGTCTCATGGAACAAAACCAACCAGGAGCCTGAAGTAGGGTTTTTCAAACATCTGCTGAAGCCTTAGAACTCCACCTTTCATAGCAATGCCTTCCAAGCCTTCAGGGTAAATGCTAGTGAAGGACATGGCGTTTTGATAACATGACTTTCCAGAAGAGTAGATGGAATTTTAAAGAACCAAAGCTTAAAATGCTTGTCACGTAGTGAACTATTGGAAGTTCCTCAACTAGTATTGGAAGACAAAAGCAGTTTCCCTTAGCATGCTGCCTGAGACTTCTGTGCATCGAAGGACGGTGGAACATTAAAGAGGATGACGGTCTTATCAAGCACCTGCAGTACTAGCTCTAACCTTGAAAAGTATAACCAAAAGAAACAGGATACCAGTAACCATGCTGGAAGCACACACATTGAGATGTAAAACTTTTTTTTTTAGCTGGGAATGAATTTTTTCCCTAATGTAAGTTGCACCAGAGGGTCTATCAGTCAGTCTCAGTGTCCTGTCAAATGGACTCGACTGCCCAATGACAGATGTGAGAGGACTAGGATGAGAACAGGACAAGCAAATAGTGATATTTCCCTAGCACCATTCTTTCATCCTCCACCTCCTTCCAGTTCAGGGATTTCCTGAACCTGAGGTTATGCTTTTGTTTGTGTTTACATTTTCTTTGCCTTCAGCTAATTTAGATAAACTTTCCTGAGCCTATGTATTTTAACACCTAAAACTGCCTATGTCAATGAGTTCCACAATCTAATTAGTGATGTTTCTTTCTCTTGCCTTCTGTCTCCCTTTCCCTTCTGTCCTTCTTTCCTTCTACTCTTTCCCTCCTTTCCTTACAATTTCACAGTAGAGTTTCTTAAACTATAAAATACAGTGAACGCTGCCATCTCATCTTATTTATTTTTCATGTGGAGGCCTTTAGCAGGTCTCTGAGCTGGAATAGATACCTTTGAGCATCTTTACCAGTTTTGGAGTGATTTTTTTTCCTGGTCTTGTCACTGGGGATGAGTGAATGCTAAATTCAATATATGGGTATATCATGTGCTTGCAGTGACATGAGGGCGGCTTCTTAAGAAGGAATTAATACAAAACAATTCCTGTCATTTTCCTTGGTTCTGTTTCTTGGACTGCTCCTGAGAATTGAGCTGACATTTTCACAGAATCACAATAGTTGATCATTGTGTAAGGTAGCTTTTACCATTTGTTATCTTTCTTGGGTTTAGTGTCCCTTAGTGCAGAAGCTTTTTGTTATTTTAATGGTTCATCTTCTTCCTTGATAGGTACAGAAGTACAGGAGAGGTGGTGTATAGAGGAATTAGGAAAGAAAAAGGTCATCAGATTGCTTTCAGTTCTACAAAGTCAAGATCCAAAAAGTAAGATAGCAAGTCTGCACAATGGAGCAGCACAAATCAGATCATAGTGTAGGAAATAGTCCAGTGCTGCAAAGCAGGCATAAACACCTGTTTAACTAAAAATCTAAAATACAGCATACGTGATTCTCTAGTGATCCACAGCATTGCAGAGGTTCTTGCTGCTGGGGACAACATACTGTAGTGTAGCTCCTTTTATCTGCAGCTGAGCTGATTTTTCAGCTGGCCTAAGGATCAAGAAGACACAAATTGTTTGATATCACTGTTCCACTCAACATATTGACTTCTGCAACACAAATTTCTTGGCTAGGGCCTCAGAGTTAGAGCTGACAGTAAAGATATTTACTAGAAGTTATAACCTTTTAACTCAAATAATGTAACATCTAATTTTAAGATGTACTTCCAGAAAGTAGATTTGAACATCCCTAAATGTAAAATAACTTTTTCTTTAGAAGATGATTAGTTTTATCACCTAACATTCAAATTCTTGGTGAGTATGAAATACATGCATATTTAAAAGAATGAAACTTGTTTTGAATGTTACACTGCCATCTAATGAGATAACTGTAGATTGCGTGAAAACACTTTCATGATTTTGGAAGCAGATGGTGTAATATGAACACAACTTTGATATTAATGGCATTTACAATAACAGGAAAAGTACCTTTGTTCACGAGTAGAATTACACTAATGATATAATTAACTGGTGTTAAGTGACCAGAAAAAACTGTGAGCTAAACAAATGCAGTGACTACAGTTTCCTCTAAAGACATGAAGAATAAAATAAATGAAGAGTAATTCCACAACTCCTAACAATGTTTTTTTCCTGAATGTCAGGTAGTCCTTGGCAGCATTTGCTATGCCAGATGCTGTTTCCACAAACTTGTGCACCTGAGGATGCAAACAAGCTTTGGGGATGAAGGTATAGAGGCACCTGCGCTCTATTTGCAGCTATGCAGTATAGTTCCTGAATGAACTTGATAAGTCACTAAGGGAAAACTCTTATTCTACATCTGTTTGCATGAAAGTACTCAGACACCACTGCACTTCAGCTCTGCTAGGTGGGTGCTGAGACAGGATGAGGGATCCCCTCAGGGCTCTGAGTTCTTCATTTGCTGGAACTGTGGGAGGCCAGCTGGGATTCAGCCCTGATTGGATTTTCCCTATTCTGATGACTCTGGGTGTCTTACAACTTTCTGAATTGCTGAATTGCAGCTCTGGGTGCACACTGAGTATCCCAGCCAGACAAGACCCTCACCATGCTGGGAACTATTCTGGAGATGTGCACTTGGCATGGACTCCTTTCCAGATATATCAGGAATAGCTGAAGGTCTGAGCACATATCTTGAGTAGCTGTAAAAGTGGCAGGTGGGCTTTCAGTCTTGATAATGAGACATCAAAACTTGCTGATTTCTAAATATGTACTTTTTTGGGAGTTTAAATACAAAACATAACCTGCTTCCTACTACAGAAATACTAATGTGAAGTAGCCCTATAAGTCATCAAGTTTAGGAACAAACTCTATCATGAAGAACACTTAGATGTTGAAACACTTCACTGAAGAAAAACAACTTTATTGACACTTCTATTAATATGCTACAGTGTTTTAATGCAGGGTGCAACCATTAAGTTGCAGTCTTAGTTGATATTATGCTGAGTTGATATCATTGTTGAAAACACAAATGTTGGTTGTTTGTTTCATAATAACAAAATCTTTGATATTCACCAGTGCTTTTGGGGTCACTGAAACTTGACATAAACGAAAAGGGGGAAAGGCACTTATGCTAGCAAGCATTATAGTCTCACTAATCAACAAGTCCAAGATGTAGCTTTTCAGTGAATAAGAATATCTTGTTGATTTTTATGGAACATGAGGATCTTCACACAAGGAAGATCAAAGGGCTGCATTATGTTTCAGTGCATAACTTTACGGGACAGATGGAATCCACTCAGAGACCCATGACACGCAGGGCCAGATTATCAAAAGTATCAAACACTAAAACCTGTTAGTGTGGTCAAACCTTTATTCCAACCCTGTCAGCACTGTTGAGCTCTTTTAGCAGTAGTTAAAACATAGATTGACTCTTTAAAGTTCAAATGGAGGTTAAAAGGATGGGCTTGGGAGGTGCAGGCCAAAAGAAATAGCGTTTGTCACTTTGTTTCCATACAGATGTTGTCAAATGTTAGGGAAGATAATTGTTTTGCAAGGGAGAATTTTGTTTTGCTGGAAACATGCCAAAACTTATTTGGTCAAGTAAAAAGCATTAAAATTCTGCCCGTCCTTGGCTCTCAGATCATGGAACATGAAAAGCACTTTTAGATTTTTTTCATTGTTGAAAACATTTTAGGAGTTTAATCATGGAACTTAACCACATTCTGGAAGAAAGAAGGGGTGACATCGCCATCTTACAAGCAGTCTCCCCAGGTTTCTCGAACTCTCATCTTTGCCCCTGCTCTTCTTGACTACTGGTTGACTGTTAAAGCCCTGGTAAACCCTTCCCTGTGAAGGGGGTGGACTCTAGGCAGGATTCCTGGTTTGAGTTCAGACTCTGTCTGCTCTAGAGTCACCCTTGAGTGGGTTTTGGGCGTTTAGTTCCTTCAGTGCACTGGTTCATCTTACCTACATATTTATCTCTGCTACCCTTTTCAAAGAATAAGGTCCTTACACTGTTGCACTTCTAGGCCATATAACTTATGGGGACCCTTTTCAACACCCCAATGTTGTGTACACCCTGATTTTATGGAGAAAAGACAAAGTTGAAATTGGGCAACAGCGATTTTGCAAGACATCAAAATTGTGGTTTATTGCAAAAAGCACAAAATATACAAATCTAAATCATGTAACAACAATCACGTGGGGGATCCAGCCTTAGTTTCCTTATTACTTTTGAACTCTATTTAAGTGATTCTAATGAAACCTATGATCCTCTTAGTTTGCATCATTTATTTTCTGGAAGAGTCAGCCTTATTCAAATTGCTGTTAAACTCTTTAAACTTCTAGGACTTCCTGAGTTGCTTCCTGAGCCATATCAAGTAATGACAACTGATCATCAGGCTATTCATTACTTTATTTCTCTGTGGGGCCCAGACTTGAATAATGGATTTCCTTAAATGGTGTAGGCAGCTCTTCACCAAACTGAAGTTAGGTGTTTAAAGTTTAAGAGCTCTTCTTGCCAAGTAGTTCTGTAGCTTTTTTTTTTTTCCTAATATAGAGGCAAATGTGAAAAAACAGCAAACAAGCTTCGCGTTTAAACCAACTGGTGTTTCTGATATTAGGTGTTGAATGGGATCACCTGTTTTTAAGCTTAAATATCTGCTATTCATCCTGCCAACTAAGTCAAAGATCCTTCTGCTGCTGTACTGGTGTGCTTGTATATGGGTGTCGCTGTGATTTGGGGAAAACACATGGAGTCCACAATTTCCACCTCAGCCCTGCTTTCTTCTGGATGATGCAGAAGTATCTTATGTATGCAGTATCTCATTCTGCTCCAGTACATGACTACTAGTCTTGAATTAATCTAGAACTTCTGAGGGAATAATTGAAGACACTGTGATATGGTTTCTGTGTGGAATGGCAAAGGAAGCATGAGGGAACATCAACTTAAAATTACATGTAAGCTGAAAGTTGCATCAGTTTTCAGCCAGATAGGTAAACTATTATCTATAATGGCAATTAGCCTTTGTGGATTATGTTAAAAATAATGGAGGACACAATCACGTTGCTTTCATTTCTAGTATTAATTATGAGAGAAATAAAGCTTTCATATTATCACATTATTTTCTTTTGAAGGATTGAAGAATAATGGTACGTAAGAATTGCTACAGTATGGGCCCTGTTTGTGCAGTTGCAACATTACACAAGTCCTATGCACTTCAGAATGAATACTCAGTAATTACAGACTGCAAATGCAGTTCCAGTACCTACCTGGGATCAGATGTGGATAGATGTCCTTTAACTATATCACAGCTGCCTCTTGAAAGATAGGGAGAAAGATTAGACCACTCTTTTCAGCAGCAAACATCTAGCCAGATGGCTGGATATAAGAACCTATTGACACTAACATTTCGATAGGCATAGAAAACAGTTGCGCGTAGCACATATGATTTTTTTTTCCATAATATTAAAAGGCTTATTCATGGCTACAATATAAAATATTCATGTAGTACATCTGGACAAGAAGGCAGAATATATGTTCTGTTTTAAAACCGAGCCTTAACATCTCTTTTGATAGCGCTATTCTATTAGAATCCTCTCATTTTAAATAAGGAATTTAAGAAGGAAGAGGAAAGAGTTAAACTACACTGTCAAGCAGGTGTGTTGGTTAGCAAACCCTTTAGCTTCTTGGCCCTCACGCGGTGCAGGTGTTGAACATCAGCATTTTCATCCTGTTTGATATCTAGCTTTTGTTTGTCATCTGGGGACTTTTACATCAAATCTGTAGGAAAACCCCCCTTGCTTTGTTGCTTTGACTGAATAGGATAAAACAGAACTTATTTTTTCACTGGTCTTACATCTAAAAATGCTAGCACAGCTCTGCCTGTCAATCTAAGAGGTGGAGGGCTGTTTTAACTTGATAGTTTATATTACTGCAGTTCTTTACTTACAAAGCAACAGTAACTAAGAGGTACAGAACAGCAAGCTGATAATTAAATGTTAAATTATTGGTAAATAGTGAGGGGGAAAAAACAGCAAAAAGTATATGCAATTACTGCTTACGGTACATTTCTGAATTTATAAGAATTCGTTTAAAATTGGCTGGAGATCTGATAGATGTGCTGGTAAAACAGACAATATTTCTGCTTTATGATCAGGATGAATTTTAATTGAGTTATGAATGTGTTACTAAAGAACAGTGGAAGATAAAAAAAAAAAAAAAAGTTAATCTAGCTTTAAAATCCTTTATATATGCAAAAAACAGTTTATATCAATATGAAGATTTAACCAGTGTTGTTCTTTGACCCACAGAGGTATGCCTTCAATACCAGCACAACCTGCATAGTAACATCTCTTTCCCTATTGCATAACTCTTAAGACATACAAAAGCCTGCCATTTCCTCTTGCTGCTCTGTCTGCTGTGAAGAAGAAAGTACAGTTGAATGCATTTTAAATATTTGTAAAACGTATGCAGCCATTGATATGGTCCCTTCCCTCTAACAGTGTACTTGAGTGTGAAACTAAATTTTGAACTTCTGCTCCCGTGTGATGGTTGTTCGTGAGTTTAGTTTGCATGGAGATTGGGCAGGGTAGAAACTAAGTTTCAGATATGTTTACTTTCCTTCAGGGACTTGCCTGAAATTGCTTGAAGTAGTCTGATAACTAGAATTGTGTTGCTGCACCCCCGCCCCCCCCCAAAAAAAAAAAAACAATAAAACCCCAAAGAATCCCTTCCATTTGCTCCCAAACAAATTTCTATGAAAATTTTCTTATTTGCATTGCAATTATTGGCTTGTTGGTGGAAAGCTTTCAGAAGAACATTCTGGTGTGCCTGGGTAACAGAGCAGAATGAAAAGCAAAAAACTGGTCTCTTTCTGTTGCAGGCACTTGGAATAAAGTCGTCATTCTACCAGTGTGCTAGCTGGGGAATCGTCTTTTTTTTTTTTTTCTGAATGAATTCCAGATAGCTGATTGTCTTTGACATTAGACATACCCCAACAGCTTATTAAGGTGTTAAACAGTAACTACACTTTCCTGTATTTTATTAGCTAGAAGAGAATAGTGACATTTTGCTGCCAGACATTGTTCTTAAGCACCCAGGTGCATTCCCCTTCTTGAAATGATGCTTGTAAGAATACAATGTACGGTTTTGGAGCTATTCCACACAACTGATTTTTACTTTTTAACTCATCAAATGCTCTTTCAAATATGTGAACAGACAACACTCCAAAAATACTGCTGTTCTTGGCAATAATAGAGCAGAAACTTGTAGCATCAGGATGTGGTTTTCAAGCTGTTACAGCAAAGCACAGCGTAATATTTCTATGCAGTCATGTCCTATAGTTCTCTCTGTGCCACTGAGCTGAACTGAAAACTGTCATGTATCTTACAGTAATTAATTAGCACTTGAAACCAATCCTGTTGTCTTGACAAATCATCAACCCAAAAGTTAGTGTGTATATGGAAGATTTTATTAGCTATGTCAGAAGCTCAAGATAGGGGAGTTAAACATAATTTTGTCATTTTCTTGTGACATTTACTGCATTGTCTCACCATGCTAGTACTTGGAGGTGGAAGGAGTAAATTCTATGATTCATTTCCCTTTTAAAATCTTTTTAGTAGGTACTGTAATTCTGTGTTTTCATGACACCACTTCACAGCTTAACTGAAGATCCATTTTATCAGGTCAGTGACACTGAAAGGACTTCTTTTCAGAACAGAAATTAGCTTTACCTCAGAGCCTGCCTAGAATGCATTCAGGTGTCACTGGTACTTCATTATTCATTTTGGTAATGATAACCAGCTGCCAATTTAATGTCTGCTGTTGAAATCCATTTGGGAATCCTCTCTCTCCTCAGATAATTAGGAGAACTTAACAATTGTTCTCTATTAGCAAACTATTTTATTGCCCTGTGAAACTTCAACTGAAAGTTGCAAATGTTGTGCTTTGATTCACTTTCATGTCTGAACATGACTGACATTAAATTACTTCATTAACTTTCAGAAAAGTGCATTAGAAAAATTTTAAGATTGAGCTCAGGTGCCGAAGGGAGAGTACTGTTTTACCTTATTGTAGCTGTGATTTGAGTGTCGATGGAAATAGCTATTTCACTACTGGTCTAACTTAAAAGATTCTTTTGTTCAAAGAGGTCTAAAAATATTTAAGAATACTTTCTTAATTGCTGACATTGAGAAACAACTACAATGAATCTCATTCCAGATTTGAAGACTGAAGAAAATTCAATACTTGAAAATACTAAGAAATTTAGTATTTGAAGATACAGAAAACAAGAGCATAAAATTTGTAGTTCTTAAAGTGGTCTAAGGGCTACTAATACAACTCATAGCTGAGGGTAATGAGGATCTGATAGTATTTCAGATAGCTAAGAATGCTGGTTAGCAGCAGGTTTCCCAGTGACTAGTCTGCTCAGTTCTGTTCCTTCATCAAACATCATGCAGAAGTATATGCAATGCATGATTACCATATAAAAATGATTGAAGCAGTGACAGGTGGCTTCAGCTATACTTGAGTGTTCTGAACTAATCTGATTTGTGGGATAATATTCTTTTGCATTTGTAATAGCAAAACTAACCAGATTTTACTTACAGAACTAATAGTAATTTTTATCATTTAAAAAATTATTTCCAACTGCTATCACTATGCAAAATTCATAAACGCTTCTCTTCTAACATGACATTTGAAATAATAGGTCTGAAATGTTGAAAGTCAGGAAAGAAGGACAGATAGGAATGAACATTTCCTGCCTAATCTTATTTCATCCCCTTGTGCGTATGTGTTATGATATAATCTTTAATTACACAATCACACAGCTTTTTTCCTATGAGTCCTCTGGCTTACAGACTCCATAATAGTTACCCAACATTTCTTTTTATCCTGTTCACTATGTGGTTTAGCCTCAGGCCTTATTTATGTTACATTATCCAAAATCTTAACTGTCTGCAGAATTATACATATTTTTTCTGGGAAATTCTCTGATTCTCTTATCACAACAGCTAACTGCTTCATAGCTGCTCCTAAACTTGTCTTTTTCATCCTTTTGAAAATACATTACCCATGTCCAGTTTTTGCAGCTGTGGAACTGAAGTGCAAAGAGATTAAGGCAAAATCTAATGTGCCCATTTTTGGGTGCCCAAGCTAAGACACAACAAATGATTTTTCAAGAATACCTTGTTTTTTCTTAAAGCAGTTTGCACACAACTTCAATGCTCTCTAACTATTTTCTCTCTCTCTCTCATACATACTATATTTCTCATTGGGTATATAACTGCATAATACAAAACTGTAATGGAAATGCTGGAGTGGCATTCAACTCTACAATACTCTCTTCCTGAAATCTTTTAGTCTGCACGTTGTAATCACTTCTAAAAGAGGTGGTGCAGGCACAGCAGCCAGCAAGTTCCTCTGTTACGCAGCCCTGATCTGTCCCAGAGTCCCGTTCACCCTGTGTAGAGAACCAGCTACATGTGAACAGGTGGTTAACCTAGCATAAGCAAATGTAATTCTTTCACTTCCATGCTTCTGAAAGCCCAAATCTGGCACTTTGTTTCTAATATCTATTTAGATGTATCTTCCTAATTAAAATAAGAACTTCTTACCTTAAACCTGAAAACATCTGGATATACACCAAGTGGAACATGAACCATTGGCTTCATTCATCTTCTATACCGACTTCATATGCTGTCTGAATTTAAGACAATAGTGGCATAATCAGATGTTACTCTTTTTGGGAATCAGTCTCAAGGTGAAGATGCCTGTTGTGCTCAGCCTTGGGCTTTTATTCCGACACTACTGCTCCTGAGCCTTTCTCTGTCTTCTT
Source organism: Penelope pileata (assembly GCA_013396635.1). NCBI lineage: Eukaryota > Metazoa > Chordata > Aves > Galliformes > Cracidae > Penelope > Penelope pileata. The sequence continues at coordinate 1,461,345 of WBMW01002235.1, forward strand.
CTGGCCCTGTACTGCTTGTCTTTTTTCTCTCCATTTTCCTATCTTTGGTTTCTTGCTCTTTCCTCATGACTTTTTCTTGTTATTTATCTAGGTTCCCTATCTACTTCATGAGTTTTTCACCATGCTCCTTCTCTGTAGATGTCTTTACCAGTCCACTGGCTCCTCTATATCTTTCTGAACTTGAAACCTTTCTGTGTTCGTTGCCCCTATAGTTCATGCATAAGGGGCTATAAGAAGTTCCTAAGCCTGGAACTCACTCCTCTATTTTCTTTTCCTGTAAATGCTCTCAAATGTGTAAGCTGTCTGTCCATGCTTGTCACTCATCTGCATTCAGATAGGTAGTTTTCTTCCTTTTTTTTTTTTCCCCACTGTGTGGGAGCCAGCTGGAAGGCGCTTGAGGACAGGAGAAACAATCATTTTGCTTTCAGCTCCAGGTTCCTGTATCACATAATTAAGCAATTAGCTGGAGCAATCAAAGTCCTCTCCTGTCCTTGCATGTTCAGGTATCTGTCTGCTCAGTACAGGTGGAATCATGGAAATCTTGACTGACCACTGCAAATGAATGTCTTCTAAAGGCTTACAATTTAACTACTATAAGAATTTTTCAGATGATGAAAATGGTGCATCTTACATCAAGGCTACTGCCTAAACTTTTTTCAGATTTCTTGAAATTACAAGCACAGAACTTCTCAGTAGAAGGTTTTTTTTTTTTTTTTTTAAGGGTCATAAGTCTCAAAATCTCATTCTCAGAAATAACTGTGCTCTTTCAGCTGAAATCTTCCACAAACAGCTCATCCTCTGAAACACAAATGAAGGTCAAAGGAAGGTATAAAGTAGCCTCAATTTGAAACCTAATAGTGAGCAATAACAATCTTATGGCACGAGTAGATTATGGAAATGATTTTTGTTTTTGATAAATTACATATGCTCAGTCTTGATCATTGCAAGCAGCATATTTTAACCAATTATAGGTCTTTGCAGTTAGAGAATTCAAGAAATGATTATTGGTATAAAATGTTTCCAAGGCTAAACTTCATTGAAACAATTTCTTAGATTCACAGTACAGCTATTTCAAACAAGCAGTAATCTCTTATCATTACAAATAAGTTATTTTCATTTTCTCATCCTGTTGTTCTCATCATTATACAATCTTCTGTCTGGTTCTGGTACTTAAAATCACAGAGTCAAAACAACCTTTCCTCCTCCATGCTATTACTGTGGACTACAGTGTTTTTGTCTTTTCTTCCCCTCCTCACTCTTCCTAGATCTTGGAATGATGCTTAGTGCTTTCCACCACTAGAAGTAATTAATATTTTAAAATCTGGGGTTCTGGATAAGTTGAAGTATAGAATCACAGAATCACAGAATTGTAGGGGTTGGAAGGGACCTCAAGAGGTCATCGAGTCCAACCCCAAAAAACTGAAACTAAAAACAGAAACTGAACTGCTAGAAATCTGCCAGTTAATAGGTATGCAGATGTTCTGATAATTAGGAGTCAAGGAAAACCAAAAAGTTTGTGTGATCATTTTACTAGTAATATACTAGTAATATCAAGCAGCTTTAAACACCTGAATTTCTCATGTTTCACCATTTTTGACATTTACTCATGATAAGCATAGAACAATACTGCTGTATATTATGTTTATAAGACACCTAAATAATAGTTTGCAAATCAAACCTTTTTTCTGAAATTAAGTATCTGCAGTAATTTAAAGGTGATAAGAATATGATGCATAACATTAAGTGCACGTCTGCAAGGAACAAGTCTTCCTGATTTTGGGTGGACAAACGGAGCTAGCATTCAACATAAATCAGAAGTTAGTCTGTTCCAAAGATAATCTTCCAACAAGGAAAGCACTAGCTGAAAATACATCAAAACACAGAAACTTGAAGAGAAATTGATGATAATGTGATAGTAAATCCCTTGTTCTATGATAGATAAGAATTTGTTATATTACAGATAATTGATAAATCCAAATTATGAGATGCAAAAAATGATTATTAACAGACATTGTCTGAAGCATTTAGATATAATTATTTGACTTTTGACATAGTATTCACAGGAGAGGGTGGAAATAACACTTCCAAACAAGTAGAGGCACAAAGGAATTTGAGATGATATCCCTAATGAAACCCAGAGCTTCAGCACTGTGAGAAAATTAAAGCTTGGGCCAAGAATCAAAGAGAAGCTCAAAATGCTTCAGGAGGCTTTTTATAGTCTAGGATCAAGGAGGTTTCAGCTTTTAGTGTGCAAAGGACTAATAATGATCTGTTAATCTATGTGCAGCGTTTATATTGTTTTCTTTGTCATTTCTAAGAGTCTATCAAAGCCTCCAAGCAAGGGTCTGCATGCTGGAAATCAGATGTGGCTATGGGTCTAGTGTGTATAACACCACATTGGCTTACGGGATGTTCAGGAGGATGAGGAATGCTTTTAGGACTGTCTAAAGGTTAAAGACTTCAAATACTGCTGCTCACTTCAGTCACATTCTGGGAACAGAGACTAGACAGAGAGCAGAACAGAAGCACCTGGAGCACATTTGCCCTACAATTAGACTCCAGCAAGCAGCTGAAGAGATCTTAGAGCTACAGAATATGATTCTGACTTAAACTTCTAAACTTCCAAAATAGCCAATATGGCAGAAAACAGGGAACTCTGAAATGTAGTTTGAAAAATGGTACTTTTGTACACATCCGAGCAATGTATTGTAATAAATATTTCTAGTTATGTCTTTCAAATCTTTTCATATTTCAGTCCAGTCAATACCAATTATGTCCTTAAACATGGACATCTATGTAAATTAGGATGAACTTTTGACCCAAAGGAAACTGATAATTTTCCATTAATTTATGTGGTACAGGACTGCCTCCAGGTTTAAGTTTTTATAATAACCCTCAGTGTGCTTGCAAATAACCTTCAATCAATATTCAATTTGTTTATAAATTTCCTACAGCTAGACAATAAATATATTCAATGTGCTTGTAATTATAAAACATGACGATTTCTTTACCAAAAATTGTGTAATTTAAGTTTAATGTGTAACAGTTTTAAGTGTTGAATTTTTCAGCCCTCGTACAGTAAGCATCTATATTATATTTACAACTTCAAAGGCAGAGGCATAAGTTATTTAATTTTATGTTGTTAATATTTATTTAGTGGCTTTTGTGGTTGATGGATTCAGATTATCCTTGGCAGTTTTTTTGTTATATGTGCAAAAAAAAAAAAAGACCACAAACAAATCAACAACCTTGGGATTTCATTGTAGCATTTCAATGAGATTTACATACCCACATAAAATGACAACATCAAGAAATTTAAATACCATCCAATTTGCTCTCCAGCTTGCTTTACTATGGAAATGAAAGCAAACATAAATATGATTAAGAGCATTGGAAGACCCTAGTATCTTTTAAACAAAAGTCAATTTGCAGAGCAAATTTGACACTGAGATAGAGGCGTAAAAGACCTATGAAACTTCATGAAGATAGTCTGTCTCTTCTGTCTAGCAACCTCTACATGAATTCCAGTCCTACAGAGGAAAAAAAAGTGATCTTTTACTGCTCATAGATGTTAGACAATTCATATTGGGAGGAGAGGCAGAGTTGAGGAGCAGGAGAGAGAAGAAGAGAATGAGAGAGAAATGTAGGAAATGTATTATTTAAATTAATAATAAATGAAGTACCTTAGGTTAAGGATGAATAGTATTCAGGGCCTCAAGCCAAGAAGCATGTGTATCTTGGGCTTGGTACTGAAACTCAGCAGGGTTCCAAGGTACTCTAAAATGCAGCTGTTTCGGCAGAGGCACAGAAATGCTGCAAGAAATGAGTAGTTTTACAACCTCTGCCTCACCTTCCCTCCTGTGTAGCCTGCTACTACTTCTTGCCACCTCCTCTACTTATACCGAAGACAGCAGAGGAATCATGTTTTGTCAAGATACCATCACAACACTTAAGTAAATATTAACAAGCTTAATTTTTAAACAAATACTTATTTTTAATATTTCCAAGAGCCAAGAATTCTGTATTTACCCAGAAAAATATGGGATTAACATTCATTTCTTACTTGCAAAACACACTATTTTCCAAAAAGATTGCATTGTTAGATGCTGAGATGTAATATCAGATTTGCTGGTACTGCTTCTCATAACTGTTTTCTTTAATATGTTTAATGTTTTCTTTAATTTTAGTTAAATGAGTAAGAAATGATTTACTAAAATTATACTGATGAGACATATTACTATGTGCTTTTTATACTGCAGTAGAACTTGATCTCAACTTGGGCTATACTGTGATCTGTCCTCCAATGTATTCTAATATAAGAAATAAATGTCTGATGGTAGGACGCACTTTATCTCTGTTTCACAGATAATTTAGAGTTTTGAAAACAGACTATTCAGCAATATAGAAATAGCATGTTCTATGGTATACTCTGAAAAAGTACTACTGTTTTAAACATATTTACTAAATATACTGCCCTTTTGAGCCTCAGAGGCAGAACTCCTATGGACCAGGTGCACTGTGCTACTAATTTGCCTTTGAAAACAGTCCATTCCCAGTTCTTGTCCTGCTACAATCAATCCAGCATCAGTATTGTTTGCCATCTTGGTGAAAAAAAGATTGATGCCAGCTCTGTAAAAGTACCTAGGAAAATAACTGCTTGTGGTAACAGTAAGCCCTGAATGCTATGAAAACTTTTTACCTTTGATACCTTTACCTGTTTAGCGCTTCATAACATTATTGGTCTTGACTGGCTGTGAATTTTTTTGATTAAAAAGGCACTGCTGCAAATGGGAATGTTCTTGACATTCTAGAAGGAATATGCTGTCTTTTTTTTTTTTTTTTTTTTTAACAATGTTGCTACAGTGAATGCTGCAAATAGTAGCGCAAATCACAGGATACAGGATTTCCAGAGCTGGTCAGTTAGGGTTCTGTGGGTAAGTATAACAAATATCTACAGTCAATTACTGTAGAAATATACTTAGAATAGAATACTACTTAAAAAATGTTTTCAAGTTAGATGGCTTGAATTATTACATTAATTTTGCCTTTATTTTTTTCCTGAGGGAATGGTAATCAAGATTGTCTCTAGTTGCAGAATGAGATCTTCAGAGAAACTTAGCTCGTAAAAACCCAGGCGAGACCTGAAAATGTTTTCTACCTAAAACTTTTCCATTGGAGCAGATGGGTAAGCTAGCCCAATAATTGAAATAAATTCTTGCCCTCTAAGGAGAGGGTGATTCCTACGGGTCAAAACAAGGGTTACTGGTAGGTCAGCTGAGATAGCCATTACTGCAGCTATCTGCACAATGTTTAGGTTTTAAGTAAACCAGAGATGTTATAATGTGGAACTGCTGGTTCTTGGTAGAGTTTCCTAAGGTCATTATGAAAAAGACAGTGTATTAAGCCTAAAAGCATTAAAGGAAAACACTAGACTCTGTCTCTAAGCACAAATTCTATCAACTTAAGTAAAATTGGTTTAGATGCTTTTCTAGCTAAAATGTAATAAATGCTGTCTCTGAGTGATACTGGTGCCTAAACAGATTTATCTGCTTTCTTCTCTCAGTCATTTCTTTCATATTTCACTTGATTTTCATTAGCATACTATATTCAGGGCAGTGATGCTTTTCAAGTATGAAATTCATTTGTTAAAAGCACAAATATTTACATTGTGATGAGAATAAATGGTCACTAAAATCAGTGAGTATGATTTCTATACATGTTACAGTCTGGGAATTTTCTTAAACTTTTTTTGTTTTTAAAATCAGCTGAGCATGTATTCATTCATTTAAGATTTTTGGCACGTTCTTCAGCAGAAAATATTTGCATATAGTGATGTAAAAAGAATCTGGGAAAAACAGGGTTTTTGTTTTCAAGCAACAGGCAATGTGGTTATTTCTCATATAAAAGAACAACAGCTGTTAATTCTCTTCTACTAGAAATTCATGTTTTGTACATTGCTTTATGTGACAAGTGGTCACACTAACTTCAGATGAGATATGCTACCTACTTTCTGAATTTCATCAAAGAAAACATAAGTATGCTCCCAGACAGGAGCTGCAGTATAGTCTTAACAGTGCCTGAACTGGACATCTGGGGAATCATAGCTCCAGAATGAATTGCAGCATGCCCTAGCTAGAAATTCAAAGAAAGATTCAGCCTGGATGAAGAATGTGGATCTATATGTTTACTCTGAAGCTTAGCTTACTTTAGTGTTTTACTTTCCCAACCCAGACAGATCTATGCTCTAGTTATTGAGTATGTTGGCAAAGACTCTTCACTGCTTTTTGAAGTTGGCTTGTCTATTTTCATGAGTTTACAGAATATCCTGCATTGGAAAGGACCCACAAGGATCATCAAGTCCTATTATCAGAACTCTTTTTTCATACAGCTACTGTCAGCTCCAGTTGGCTTGAGCTGATTGCTTGTTTATTATACAGTGCAGTATCTGCTTGACAGCAACTCCAAACTAGCAACTATCGAGAATCTATCGAGAATCAATGATACTGTTAGGGCCCTTGAAATACTCCCTTTGTTTCTCAGCTGTTCTGCAGCCTACCTTACAACTGCCTGTATCTTCCTCAGGGAATCTGCTGTTCCTTGATGGTCAATTGCTGTCTGATTGTTAGCTGCCTTCTCTACCCTTGATCAGATAAACTGGTCTGAAACGCAACACTTTTCTATTCATAGGCAGCTCTACTTTCTACTTGCCAGAGTTTCTGCACAGCACAAGGCCATTTTTCATGCTAAAAGAATAGAAACTTAAGCTGGTTTGCTTTCCTTTATAACCCTCCACAGAACAGACCTAAGGGGGAAGGAGGCAAAATATCTACAAAATTAATATACCAAAATCATACTCAAAAAGTCCTAATTTAGAAGTGTACGAATAAAAATGAAAGGTGTCTTAGTTACTTCCTGTTATTTCTACCTTTATCTCAGAAGTCACAGGAAGGGATTCAAGAAAGACACAGTTCTGTGCTTAGGAAAATCTGGACACTCATTCATTAAACTGTCATGTCTCCCTCCTTATCCTGCCACTTACATCCTTGGAATGTCTTTAAGTAAATTTTCCTCACTGTGAAAAGCACATATCCCTGCTGATGTAGTTAAAAACGAATCATAGAATAGGTAGAGTTGAAAGGGACCTGAAAGATCATCCATTTACAATGCCCCTGCTGTGGGCAGAGTTGCCACCCAGTAGATCAGGCTGCCCAGGGTCCCATCCAGCTTGGCCTTAAAAACCTTTATTAAAAGCTTAAACCAAACTCTGTTACTTCAGAAGTTACTGAGATGAATTATCCTTGGTAATGCCTCTCTTATGAATTGCATTCTAATTCTTTTTCTGGAAAAGTATTGCACTTGTGGCTGTATGCATTGAATAACAGCACTACAATTAGAAATTTTGATTGGAATTCTCCATCACACCACCATGACTTCACTGACATACACATCACATTTCATTTTTATTTCATGATGTCAGTTTCCCAGTAAATTATTTCTTGTAGTCCAATCAATATTTTCTATGAGACATTAAGGAGTGTGCATAGGTAGCAGAAAATGAACTTCCGATTTTAAAGGGTACATCTGCCTAGACTGCCTAGATTGAAGTATGTTTCCAAGAAGCTTGAGATTTCACTCCATTTAAAAACAAAAAACCAAAATGGTCTGACCCAGCATAAAACTTTCTTTACCTTTTTTTTTTTTTAATACAAAATATTTCCCTAGCTGTGACTGGACTCTTCCAGAATAGTATCTGGTTTTGTGCTACGATATTTCAGCTGTAATATTGCAGTGGAAAAATCATAAAATTTCTCCGTTATAATTTTGTAAATCTATGGCTCTGTCTCGTGGATTGAATTGTTTTTTGGTGTGATCAGCAAGTATGTGTGGAGAGCGAATATATATGCAGGCTGAGTTCTGGTTAGTCTCCTTTACAAGAATCAGAATGTCACTTACAGACAATGTCACCAAGGACTTCTCATCGATTCAGTTATAATCCAGCTTTGTTCCATTTGTACTAGTGATGACATTGGGGTTGTAATAAGACTATCAATCCTTTTGTTATATTCATGAACAAGTATAAAAATCACACATGATACTTCCTGGAATAAAAGGATCATTCTGACTGTACAAACAGTGAATGCTGATTTAACTGGAAACAGGATTCAAACTCAAGAGGGAAATCTAAATGTTAATGTGTGGGTAAGAACTTGCCTGGAACAATTGACTGTGAAGCTATATATTTGCGTAAAACACCACAGAAACACTATCTCTCTTGGGCCCTGGTATACAGTATGCGTGGGCTGGGAGTAATCTATTCTAGGATTTTTCAATAGAAGTCTAGTATACTGTAGAATTTTTAAAAAACTGTTTTAATCTTGCCAACGAATTAAAGAAAGTTTTTAATTGTTGTCATTACTAAAAATTGACCAAAAAAAAAAAAAACCCAAGAAAACAAACCAAGAAACCAACTCCCTCCCCTCCCCCCAAATGGAAGCCATTATTATCCTTCAAAGATGCACACATTGCTTTAGTTTTTGTTACTACATAATTTTTAAACTGTTTCTGCACCTTGGGTAACCATGATAATTAAGAAAAACAAGTTTTCATCTGTCTGTGCGCTTAAATTTACTACCTAGGGATGCAGATTTTCAAGAGAGAATAGAGGGTTATACTTACTATCTGGAAGTAATTACTCTTTTGTAATTTATAAGTAATGCATTGTGTGTTTGATTTAGGAAAGTGCACTGTGTATATGCAGCAAATAACAAAGAGAACAGTATGCTGGGATCTCATTTAGGTTTTCAAACAACCAGCTGCATGAAGTTAGAGGAAAACCTAGAAATATGCATATTCCTTAACCTACAAGATTAATTTCCTCTCTATGTGAAACTATTATTCTTTTATCCTAAGGTATTGTGCAATGAAGGTCAGCAAAATCAGAAAGATTTTTAGTTTCTCAGTTAGGATATGCCATATATTTGCAAACTAGTACTAAATCTTTAGGAAAGCCACTACAGTATTACTTTACAAAAATCAGAACCAGTAATATGTTCAGAGGAGTGGTATAAAATCTATGAATACACTTTAAGGTTCCTTTTATAGATCATATTTCTGAAGTTAAAAAAAAAAATAAAAAATCAAACAGGCTGTGGTTAAATTAAACTCTAGTATAACTGCCCTGAAATTAGTGGTATAGATATAGGGCCAGATTCTGTGCTGATACAAAGCCTCTGCACGTCATTTGAAGCCTCTGGGACTGTTTAGATACAGACAGTTCATACACTGGGCTAACTTGTAATGCTGTGTATAGTGTTTCAGTGGTGACAATCAGATACTTGATAGTGGTTATGAACTGTGAAAATGCTACACCTGGAGGATATACAGAGAACTGCAGCACCTTATTAAGAGGCGATTGTTAGCTTGTTCAAAAACAACAGAAAAAAACCCTGAAAAACTCTAAGCGGCTTCTAGACCTTCTGTTAAGTTGATATCTTTGTAAAAAACTAAGCTCTTTATTGAGATATTAAAGAAATACATTAGTCAATAACATGTATTAACTGCAGCCGTGCAACTAATTTTTTGTTGCTTGAGATTGTTTTTTTTTTTTTTTTTTTTTTTTTTTTTAATGTATATAATATCCAAACCAAAAATAATCTGTGAGGAAAATGTTCAATCTCTGGTAAAAGGGAACCAGGTCAAATATACCGTGTGAGGTAAAACAAGTAAAAACAATGCCTTTTTGAAGAGAGCTGAAGTAGCTAATGTATGAGGGCTGCTCCGAAAGAAATACCTTCTATTTTAGGATGTTGGCCCACAATGTCAGAGGCAGATTGAGTTGGTATGGCAGCAGAAGTTGAACTTTCCTGCCAATATTCTGTTACATTTTGATGCTGTGTGACAGATGGCAGCAGAAGGGCAGTCTGACAAAATGGCGTCTGACATGGACGTGTAGGTGAAGCAAAGGGGTGACATTGAATTCCTCCTTGCAGAAAAAATGGCACTCATTTGAGATTCATCGAAACTTGCTGAATGTTTATGGAGGCCAAACAGGATGTCAGCACAGTGAGGTGAGTGGTGTGTTTCAACAGTGGCAATAGCGACAGTGGGTCACCTCCGCTGATGCAGATTTTTAAGAGTGCAGCATGTAGGCTCTTGTTCATCACTGGTGGAAATGTATAGCTAATAGGGCTGACTGGGTTGAAAAATAGTGTTTTGTAGCTGAGAACTTGCTCTATCAACTAGTGTTACTGTGCTCTTTGTAGTCATTCTAATTTCTATGAAAATAAATAGGAGGCATTACTTTTGGAGCAACCTACATATAGGTTTTTTTTCCTTAAGTGGTATTTATAGGGATAATGATGTCATACTCTTAAAAAACTGAACAGCATGACACTGAGTTAATTTACCTTGTTTTCCAGAATCTAGTGAATGAAATGTAGGATGTCTGACATTGCTTTAATATAAATTTCCCCAAAATAAGTAACAGGCATAGACCATATCACACTGATAAATTAGAAAAATTATTCATGTCAGTATAAATATTCATATTAGTATACATGATGCATTAATTTGGCTCTCACCAGAATGAAAATTTTGTGAATGTTGCCTTCGTGTCAGGTCTGGACAGACTGGTTTAAAGTGGATCACTAAGACAGATGATTAGAAATGCATATGGTTTAGAGTGTTTAAAAAAAAAAAAAAAAAAAACACGGAAAAAAAAACCCTTCCTAATTGAAAGTTCTTTTATCACACATCACCATATATCACTCACAGCCCTGCCTGCCCTCTCTGCAGGCCTTGCTGAGCTGGCCCACTTGCAGGCCCCTGTGCTGCCCTTGGTTCTGGTCTATTAGGGCAGTGGAAGGAGGTGGGGCTGCAAGGCCCTGCCATGGTGGCCTGGCACCATGAAGGGGCCCTGCTCCTGAGGCAGCAGGCAGCTCACACTGTGTCCTGGCAGCCCTTTTGAAAACAATGCTCCACCATCTCCTCAGGTGCCTGGGGGAAGAGGAACTTCATGCATATGCATAAGCATTCATGAAGACATAGGTTACCAAGCTTCACACATGGCTTTGTACTGTGTTATGGGCTCTGTGTGCCCTGGTGTGGCCTCCAGTTCCTCTATACTTTTTTGGAGTGAGTAAACAGGCTCTCTCCTGGAAGTTGCTTTCAGCAGGATAGTTAACCGCTCAGTGTTGTGGAAACCAGTCAGATTGAGTACTGCCAACCAAGCTGTGTAGGAATATTCTAGTCTTCTTCCTGCTGTAAGCCCTACATGGCTGTGCTTGCTTGCTGGGGAAACGCAGATCAGGCTTTATGGCAGTCAGCAGACCTACCAGGGGCCATTTCCTTCAGTTTAATGTGATAAAAATATTAATACTGAAAATACAAGCTGTTCCCCATCTAGTGGTCAGAAGCACAGGCAGGGCTTCCCTGTACTTATATACACATGTATATAGCGCTTTTATATAACATGGGTATCGCTTGTCTTTTTTCTTTTTTTTAAGGTTGCCTTAGTCATTCTCTAGTGAAGTAAAAGACCAGTACAGAAAACATACGCGTCCCCATTCACTTTCATCTTTTTCTGGGAAAGCTCCCATTGAATTTTCTTACTGAAGTAGAACACAATGCAAAGATCTCCAGGTAAACTGTGGAAGACTGACTTGAAAATACTTATCCATGTGGCAATAATATATGTAAACAAATCACCAAAAATAGAGAGAGCATAACTTGTGGGGAATAATGACTGTATTATTGCTATTAGACAATAGTAGACTGTATACTGTTACTTAATAATTGAACTTTTTAATGCTGTCGTCTTCCATATGCAAACTTACTGCATAAAATAAATGGAGTTGGAGATCTTATGCGGACAGTCCCGAAATAGGTGTTATGGGTTACAATAGCCTAGTTTATTCCTCCAGTAGACTTTCCTGAGGTTAGAGTACTAAAGCAAAGGTTCTTCCTTTATATTGTTGGTAGAGCATTAAAAGCAATACTATCTTTAAACGTTTGTGAGTGAAGGCTGTTTTTACATCTTTGTATTTTGTGAATACTCTTAACAATTTCTTTGTGGCAAGTGTTAAATTACGCAGTAGAGGTATGTTATCTGTTCGGCGGCCTTTTACCTTCACTCTTCTGACCTTTAACTCTTCAGGTATTTCACTGAAAACAAGAAAATGTGGGGGATGGGTGTGCACAGTTACTGGTCGTGTTATTGTGAAGCCAAACAGAGCCCAAAGAAATTAAAGAATTTAACGAGTTCTACCTGACAGGGTCTTGCAGAAATCAAAGAAGGATGGTTAGCATTTAGAAAATAGAGCAGCTTAAGCTAAAGGCCTGGCAGTGTGAGCTGTTAAGATGTGCAGCGTTTACATGCCACCATTTGGAATGGAGACAAAAGAAAAATTGATAGGGTTACAGAAAAACTTGTTAACCTCAAAACTCTTCCTTTGGTAACTGTAGATCTTAGCAGATTTATGTATATTCCTCTTCAAAACAATACAATGTGCAAAGTGATCTGAAATACTAAAGCTTAGCTTTGAGTAGCGTTTCCCTTTTTTGTAAGCTGCTTCTCATAGAAAAGTGATTGCTCATACAAGCTGGAGAATCCTGTAAAGCAAATGATTAGGCCATTGGTTAGTAAAAGGGAGGGGAAAAAAAAAGGATAAAGTGGTCAGCATACATTGTGTCCCCTCACTGCAGTGTGAAGGGAGCTCTTCGTAGAAGGGAGCTTTTAAATATAAGAGAAAATCTTCATATGAAAGGAACAGAGATTGAAACATACAGCCCCGAATGTTCCTGAACCATTTAGCCTAAAGGCCAAATAGTATCGTTTGCAAAATTCATAATAATGTTCATGTGGCTGTGCCAAAGATGAATGGAACCTGCTTTTTTCCAGTGTTCTAAACAAAAAATGCTCAAACAACATATTTAGCATAAATGATCTGATAAAAAGCTGGAAAATGTGGTTGGGATACAAACAGCCTGAAGCCATCCTTTCTCTCACTTTTATATTTTTATTGGGTTGAGATGTGACAATTTTGTTCTATAATCTGAGATTATACTAGTATTTATCTTTCCTGACCTTTTTATAAATCAAAGCCTTTAAGGATGTCATCTAATGGAAGTGGCATTCCTGTAGAACATATGTAATGAAGCTCAAATGGGTCTGTTTTCTCTAATTTTAATTTTGGAGGCAAACATCACAAATACTGCAGGCCAAAGTTGTTACTTTTTCTCCATGTTATTTGTAGAACTATATATATATCTTCCTACTATTACAGTTGTTCTAACTTATATAGAATTTTGTAATAATTCTTAGGTATAAGTATCTTTAATTTCTCTCAGTACAATACTTAAATGTATTTTGAAGTCAAAAATATGCATATTTTCTAGTGGAAGTTAATATTCTGAAGTATTTAATCTTGACTGTCATATAGTCATCCTGTCAAATTTAACTGAATGCCACATTGGGCTATAAGGATTAATCACAACAGGATGTTACTAGAAGTGCTCTGTAAAGCATAAAAGATATGAGCTAAAAATTGTGGAGAAAACAGGTAGCAGTAAGGCCATTAAAAATTAACTGTATAAATATAATATTTGAAATGGATAATATAAACACAGTACTTAAAAATCTGCATCGCATAAAATAGAATTTTAGTGAAGGGTGAAAAAAGTCATGAGCCATAATGGAAATGTGTTTAGTTGGTGTGTGTAATAGAGCAGTTTTTATGGCTGACTTGCTGCTCATTTCCCTGCATATTGTCTCTTATAAAAAGAATCCACTTAATTTGTTTGCAGTGCACGTTCGTTATCTATTAGTTTTTTGAAATAAATATGCACCTGTGTCTTGCAATTGTCTAGACTGTCACACTTTTTCAGTGTATTTGACTGCTGCAGCTAAATAGCCAAATGTTTGCACAGACATTAGTGTCCTTTAATTGTTACTGAGCACCAGAATGAGGAGGACTTGGAGCAGTTAGTGGCCAAGAAAAAAGTTCTGTCGGAAATCTGTGAGCTTAAAACATGTTGCTAAAATTAGTCTAGGGTATGTCCTAATTCTGGTGCTTCTGCTAAAGAGTGTTCTTGAAGAGTCCTAATAGTCCTTGGAAAACTATCTTTCAACAGTATTTTAAAGGCAAATACATGCAGATGCTTGCAAAAGAACTAAGTCAGCTATAGATCTTGTCTGGGTAATATTTCTTATTCCTGGTGTACTTGATTCCATATTGCAAGCTGATGTTTGTCTACGTCAGCACAGTTAGTTATGTGTTAGTAATTCAGACCTTTGCAGAATGATAGTGAAGCGACTTTAATGGAGCTATGCGTACAAACAACGATTTATCTGATTATGGGTTAAATTTAAAGCAATAACTCAACATTCTCCCCCAAATATCAGTGAAAATAACGAGTAACGTATGGCACTGGAAATTCATTTCAACTTGTCATGAGATGAAAAGCAAGCTAAGAAATTTGTTTCGAAAGATGTATCTATTTTATAAGCGCAAATTTCTGTACCCGTTTTTGAAAATTCTGCTGTTGAAGGATTAGAATAATACAAAATGCTAATGGAGAATACTGAGATACCCACTCAGTCTTGTAACAATCAACTGTGATGATTTCCTGAACTTAGGCTACTTTTCTCTGTGTATTGGGCACTCATTAAATTTCTTGGGAAAATTGAGTATGATGAACAGAGTTTTTTTTCTGCTAATCTTCCAAACAGAATGTTTTAGTCTTTTCCTTGTCTCCAGTTACATGTTCCCACCTCAGTCTTTACATTAGTTTCCAAAGTATGACTTTGAACTTTGTTGTCTATATTAATATCAATAAATTCATTGGAGTGATTTATTCGTAAGATGAATTTGTTCCTGTTGCTGGTCTGACAGCAAACTAATTTTTTTTTTCAGTGGGGTGATTTTCTATCAGATCAATTAATTAAACTGAGACACTCTGAAGCCACACAGGTGTTAATGCAAAGGAATGGGCCAGGGCACACGTGGAGGCAGAAATAAGGAGTGAAGATGTCCTTTCTGGGGGTCTTTGGTTTGGGTTATAATTGGCCTATATCTGCACTCAGTGGCAGCCAGAATTGCAAGAAGAAATATTGCTTGTCTCATACCTCAGGTCATAGGCATGATTCATTCAGCAGTCCTTAAAGCATACACTGTCTGCTGCTCCTAATCAGTGGAAGACAAATTTGTTTTTCTATTTTGTATTCACTAGAGTTATAGTGGGAAAAAGCATGCTTCAGAAGTCATTCTACATTTCACCTTGCAGATATGTAACAGATTAATACAAAGAAGGAAGATAACTTCTTCCATCAGCAGCTATTTTGTCCATTCAGGTGGTGGATTACAAAAAACCTGCTACCGGGTAGGATTACTGAGAAGCTTGTGCTTACTGGAAGTTTCCTTCTAAATTCTGTTAGCAGATGGCTGGTAATCTGTGAAGCTGGAAGAGATTTTTTTTTTTTTTCCCCCCATCCATCCATTCATCTGATGTGTGACTGTGTTGCTGGCTCTGTATTTCCAGTATTTTAATAAGCCTTGCTAAATTAATCTGAATTATTTGATGTGGAAATTAATTACATGAGTTAGTTAATATTGTATTGTAAATGTTAAAAGATAAATCCACTAATTTGTACAGCAGACCTTTTAAATAACTCTATGTCAGACATCAAAAGTGAGAAAATCCAACAGTTTTGCAAGCTGGGGCAAAACAGCAGTGGCTGAACAGGAAAAGTATACTTCAGTTTGCATGGGTAATCAGTTTTTGGGAAAAGGATGGTAAAGGGGATGGAGAAGATATATTCTGACATCAAAAAGCTTATGTTGGTAACTAGAAGACAACAGCAGGGTAGTAGTAGGGATAACACACAAGGTTCACTGAGACTCTGTTATTGGGGTGCACTACTCTGGACTCCTGAGCATTGCTTTGAATAACTACTGAGTTTCTAAGCTTTTTTATCAATACAGCTGATGTGAGAATCATTTATCACTTCATAGATCTGTGGAGATTTTGTAAGTTTTATCTATATTTGCGGTAAATAAATTATGTTCAGAAAGAATCTTTCAAACATGCATTTATGCCCTCTAGCTTGTCAGAATGAACGTAAAATATTAAATGCTGTTAGTAGTAAGATCGAGGCTTAAGTACCTGATGACCTCTACCTACCCTTGTTTTCACATGACTGAGGTCAGGATGAGTACACTGCTCTTCTGAACTGATTGCTTTACGTACACTATGATCAATCTGCAACTAAGAGATTCATGTAACTTTTTGGAACACCTTACCTTAACCTCTTTTTAAATTTAAAAAAAAAAAAAAAAAAAAAGTAAAAGTAAATGAATGGTGTTTTGGAAATGCCTAGAAATAACGTGTATGTTATTGAAATAAACTGTGGGGATAGCTCAAGCAAAATAAAACCATTTGGTTTGCTGTTATAACCATGTTTATAATGAGATGATTTTTGGCTTAAAGGCTAATTTTTATTTGAAAATATTTTGAAGTCTTTATAACATATCACAAAATCTTAAATACAACACAAGCTGCAATTTTTATCTTGAACAAGAAAAGTTTTATTCTGTGAAAAATCTTACATAAAGAAAAAACATTAATCCAGCTTGGAGAGAAGCTCATTGTATTGCCTTATACTTTTTGTTCTGGGCACCTGAGAAGGGGAACAATGCACCACTTTTCAGTAGAACAAAAGATTCCTTCATTGGCAAATGCTGGGAAAGATGACAGCTGCAAAATCAGAGCCTCAGAGGACAGGTAGCTTGCATAAGTCCTAATAGGAAATGGACTATTCATGCAGACTTTAATGTCTAGCCCTATCTACTTCAAACTGAAGTAAGATTACCTTCCCTTAAAAACATGTGCATGTTTAGTAGTAATCCTAGGTGATTATGGTTGTGAGAGATCAGATGTGAAAGTAATGAAAAATTGTAATACATTAGGTTATATTAGAAAGCTATTCAAGTTTTAAAATACTAAAAATATCATGTTCTACTTAGTTTGAGACAAAACAGTGCAAATTCACATACAATCTCAAGCAAATTATTTTCTGTTAAACAGCAGATACTAATGGGATGTTAGCATGTTTTAATTACTTAGTTTTAGACATATAATAGGAGAAAAAAATGGATAAATGTTCATTGAATTAATTTGCTTAAGCTCTCTTGTTAAGCGGAAGCCTGGTATTTTGGGGGGACAGAAATGTATTATTAGGTCATAAGTGTATTTTGAACTTCCTGACAGTTGTAGTGGAAGGTGACATAAAGTGATTGTAGATGACCAACATGCACTACATAACAAACAGCACTAAATTGAAATAGAGATTTCAGGGGAGGGCACCTGATTTTTTACATCTGCTATTCACCGCAGATCTAGGCAAGTTGTCATTGTTCTTGTTCTCCCTCAGTCTATGAATCAGCCAAATTTTAATGCTTGTAACTATAACGCTTGTGTTGAAAATGCTCAGGGGTATTCCTACCTACTCAGTTATCCTTTTTTTTTCCCCAAGCGTTTTCACCTGTAATTGAAGCTGAAGTTTAAAGGTGTTGTGAGATTTTCAGAAAAATATTTGCACAGTCATGAAATAACTGACTCTGAGAAAGTTTCTGTAAATTCTTAATTTTTGTTCAGTCAGTGGTTTTATGCTACATTTACAGAGATTTGACTGTGATTGGGACGTGTCTCCTCATTAAGATCTTTCTTTCACTGGCTAACCCCTCAAAGATTTGGAAATAAGATTCAAATTTACATTCAGGGTTTTTTCTTTTGCAGCTGTGTTCAAATTCAAACACCTAAACCCCTGTTAATCCCAGTTAGTCTTGTTGTGCTATAAAATCTGATGGAACAATGATGGTATTTACTGCAAAACTGTGTGATTCTCTTACAGTTTACCTTAGCATCTTTTGTGCTGCATCATTTCCTCAAATTTACAGTAGTCTCATAAATTTCTTAGAGTAGGGACTGTCATTACTCATTTTCTTTTTTGTTTTTGGTGAGAGATCTAGTACATGTGAGTGCAAAGAATGATTGTAATAATCACAAAATGTTCTGTTGCGTGCTATGCAAAAGATCTTAAGGATAACTTTTGTTGAATTATGACATTTTCACTATAACAATGATTTTAACACAAAGTAACACATTAATCCTGAGTATTCATGTTTGTTTACCTTTCTGTGAAAATCCTGTTTTTCTCTGCTGCCTGTGGGAGAGGTCCTTGAATAACAATATGTATAATATCAACTTTTGTCTAGATGATGGTTTTTTCAGAAGTCCAGACATGATCACCCAGAAATGGTCAAAAGAGCTAGAGCTCTGCCAGCCGACTTCCAAACTGCTGCAGGACGTGGTAATGGAGCTTCCACACTGAAGCAAGGAGGTTGCAACACATGTATCGCTTCTGAATTAGGTGTCGTATCGGAACATCTAGTCATATTCAGAATTTTTCAGCTTTTCTGAAAGTGGTTGTATACCAAAGAAATGGAAAATCAGACTGAAGAGAAAATGTTTTGAGTAATACAGGGAAAGGGCAACCCCTCAACATAATGGAATTTTCCATTGCGACAAGACTGTGGAATAATGATGGCCATCACATTCACAGGTCAGAGACCTGTTCGCTGAAGTCTTCTATCTGATGTGTTCAAACCAACTTTTGAGAGAATGGTCTGTGATAGCCATCTGTTTTCAAGCTTTTCCATGGAAGGATGTCTGTATGTTTTTGAGTATATTTTGGCTATTTGTGCTTTGAGCTTGCAACTGAAGCTTACTGTTAGCTCCGAGTCTGCTGTTATTAAGGTAGGAGGGTATTGTGGCATAGAAAGGGGCTGACGTATGTTTGCAGACATAATGTAAGATAGTGATGCCCTGTTGTTACTTATGACTCTTCTAGCACTATTTTTATACAGTTCCTGGCAGGCACCTGCCTAATGTAATGTGAGCAATGGCAATCTCAGTTTCAAGGAAATTGTAGTCTCGATTAAGATCTACTCAGTTTAAGACTGAGGTAAAAAGAATGAGAATGGATAAACAGAAGGAATAGTACCATAGTAGGAAATATCACCTTGGAGTCATAAGCTTTTTTGGTGGAAAGTAAATAGAGCTGTAACAAGGTAAAATAAATGAAAAAATGAATATAGAATAGAGGGAAATAGTTATAGGTCAAGAAGTGATTGAAGTGTGGAGTGAAGCTGAAAAAGAAGAGACTTGGAGACACCAAATGGTCAGTCAATGCAGGGAGTAAAATCCAGTTCAAACTTCAGAGTATCCTTTCAATATAATGCATCTCCAGTTAAACCACTTCTATTCCTGCTGTTAGTCTCTTAAGTAGCTTGAGTCTCAATGGTCTGGTGTGATTTTCCTTATTTTTAAGGTTTTGTTTCCTCGGTTATGAGTGACAGAGTAGTTTTATCTGCAGACACTTCATCTTAAAAAGATGAGGTGTTGACAAGCTGCTCTTTGTGTGTGGTTCTCTGTTCTGCCATTCAGTTGGCTATTTGATCTGGCAGGGCATGGTGTCTATTTTCTAGGCTTTCAGGTAGGTTAAGGTGTTTGTAGTATGAGTAGATCTGGACCTTAAGGGAGGTTACTACTGAAGTCTTTTATTAGTAGGCCTGTAGGAAGGATGGTGGAATGACCAGATAGCTTTTCATGGCCATTTGGCTAATACATTTAACAAATACCTGAAAGTTGTCTTTTGGTTTTTGTTCCATACGTTTATCAAAACACAATCTACAAAAATGGAGGAGGGAGTGAAATCTAACAAAGGCAAAAGACTTCAAGATGTATTCCTTAGCAACTTTACTCTGCAGTACAGTGGTTCTTCACGCTTTAACTTTTCTTTGTTAGTTCACAAACTGTCTCATTAGAAGCTGAAAATATTGTCCTGAGCACATAATTCTCACAACCTTCTGTTTAGAGACATGTAAGAAATACAGTTGTGGTCTAGTGAGAGAGGGAAAAAATGTACTTCCATAAAACTTCGCTTTATAGAACTGGTCTTTAACTGATAACTTTTTTGTATTTGTGGAACTGCTTACTTCTTTAGGAAAAATTAAATGCCTGTGAGGAAACTAATGTTTTGATGGAAGTAAAAAAGAATGGAAAAAAGGCCATTTTATCTAGTTGCAGTAACTTCCTAATTCTGCTGTTTATTAATATGGATTTAAACATTACTGCTTACTGGTGATGTTACTTGTACTTTTTGTCCCTGCACATGAAACTCATTAGTACTTAGCAACATTAACTTATATTTTGGGAGGGTGTCAAAAGGCTTAGAAAATTTCTGCCCCTGTATCTCCTGTTAATAGTAAGTGAATAGCATGAGAAGACATCTTCTTGATTGTTGCCTACTTGGTAAATGGTTGGCAGTGAACTTTTCATGAAGAAAATCAAAAACAATTCCTGGTCTCTAACTACATTTAATATAGTAATAGGCTCTTGACAGAAAGGTGGTTAATATGGAAGGCCAAGGCATCCACCTTCTAGATATCCAGTCTCCATTTCTTTTAAGATCTGGGGTCAATCTTGTACATAAATCAAAGACTATGCATTTTTACTCAAAATGATTGTCAGATGGTATTCAGTACTCTATCACCTTAAAAGCAAAGCAAAGCAAAACAAAAACCCTCAGAATTCCTTTTTTCCTCAATATTTAGCATTGGTATAGCTGCTTTTACCAAGGATCTCTAAAGTCTTGCTAAAATGGAAGCCTTGAAATGGTCCTATTCAATATCAGAGCAACTCTCTGAAACCTCCATCCTTCAAATTATACTCTTAAATCATTAATACTATTTGTATATGAGTTCAGACACGTTCATTCTCTAAATTGCTGGGGTAGAAAGAGAATTCCAAAGAGATTGCCCAAGTAAAACTCATGACTCCCATTAAGTCAATATAGTCTTTTTCCACGCGGCCTAGTGTTATCAAAATGTAATATTGTAGGACTCTAAATCTGATAATGAGACTAGGCTTTAAGTGGAATACTTCTTTCTCCCTTGTTTTCACTTGTCGTTGTTGTTGTAAAATGTATTATGCATGCTATGGAAAATCAAGTATCCTAGGGAATTTATTTACTAGGCTGTGGAGACTGCTGTTTGCCTTGAGATTAGAAGGGAAGGCAAGTGAAGGCTTCAGTGAGTCAGGGGCAGTAATCACCATTGGTATCACTTAAATGGGGCAAGGAGGAGCCTTGGTGTCTCGGGAGGAGGCTGTCTCAACCCCCTAGAAGCCATGAGGTATGAAAGCATGAGGCCCTGTCAGGGCAGGGTTTGAGTTGGTTGCTAGAGAAGTGTGATCATCCTGCATTTTCAGATCTGCATCGCATATCTTGGCTAACATGTGGTGTCTGTCATAATAGATTAGATTATGTGAAACAGATATTCTTTGCAGCAAAAATCCATCAATTATTTACGTCAAAAGATTTTTAAATATTAGTTCTTCACATTAGCCCTCTCAAAACAGGAATAAATGGTCTATTGACAAATCTTTCCTTGTAACCTCTCTCAGATGAAGATTGAGGCTGTCGTTTTTAGTCTTAGATTCTTATGCATTTCTGTACTGTATAATTACATTATGGAGAAAAGGAACACAGGTCCTTCACCATGTCTAGTTTCACATGTATGTATGTGAACATCATCACATAGAACTATTCTGTTGCAGTTTATACAATCAGGAATGTAAAG
The DNA here is from genome assembly GCA_013396635.1 of Penelope pileata. Taxonomy (NCBI): domain Eukaryota; kingdom Metazoa; phylum Chordata; class Aves; order Galliformes; family Cracidae; genus Penelope; species Penelope pileata. The sequence goes on from WBMW01002235.1 coordinate 1,483,043, forward strand.
ATTACACAGTATATCATGTAAATCGTACTACTTCCTGACAGTCTAAAATATCACAGAGCAAAAAAGCAGTGCCTCTCTCAAAATGACCGCTGACTTTTTTTTGTCAAACCCATAAAGATAAATCACATAAGCTTCTTAAAATTGGAATAATGATCTTCGGTGATTAAAACAGCTGATGAAAGCTTTAGAAGCTAGCTTGTTGCCGGGTGCTGATTTCCTGTCGTGTCGTATAATGTTGTTTGGCCAATTACTGGTAAAGTGTCCTTCTGAGAACCTTGCTTTTGTTAATTCTTTGAAATAACAAGTTTCAACGCTTCAGATTTAATGAACCTGTTAGGTATGCTCAATTCTTTTTTTTATCTGTTCATAAATCCCTGCAGTGTTGAATTTACTGTTCTAAAATGAACAAAATGCCAATTTGTTGCAACCTTCTTAAAGATAAATTCTCTCCAAGGTTTAAAGACAGAACTTTGCAGAAAGCCTACATTTCTTACAATAGTATTTGCTGGCTATGATGAAACTCAACAGTGTTATTAGTCTTGTTCTTATTTATATAGCATTATTTTAAATTTATATAGCATTATTTTAATGTCTTATTATACCATATACCTTGAAGAGCAAAGAACAGAAGTATTGATATTAATATTCCGAAATTAACACTGGTGAATGGTAAGAAAAGGCATACATACTCCTTGTGAGTATGTATGGCTTAAGCCAGTGAATTTACTTTAGCCAGTGAATGTACTTTAAGAAATCTGAACATTTTACAAAAATAAGGGAAAATGGGAATTTTAAAATGAAACATGAAAACCAGCAATTTTGGACTAGTCTTGGTACTCTAAAGTTTGTTTGTTTTACCTTGTGTCATCATTCTAAATTGTCAAGCATTCAAATCATTTTATTTGACAAGAAGTTGTGTTTAACAGTTATAAGGCTTTGAAAGCTTGGGAAAAAATGTGATTTCTGTCTAGCATTTAGGATTTTTAAATAAATTAATCAAACCTAGAATTCTGTTAAAAGAAGTCAGGAGGATTATTTTTCTTTAGCAAGAAGAGGTTTTTTTTAAAATGATACTGAGCTTTATATAAGGTATCAGTTTCAGCATGGCAGCATTAGATTATCACTGGATTTGAGTTATCACATTCAGTGTCATAATTATTTCCTTATGATACACTTCTATGTGTACAAATGTAATGCAAGAAAATTATAAACCAGGAAATGAAAGACAAATAGGTTGTACAGTAAATGTCTTTTGAAAAGACTATTTTATTTGCAGGGATTCCTTGGGGTAACATTCAGTGTAAATCAGGGCCAAAATGTGTTATTACTTGCATACAGGAGTTAGGAAGAAATAAAAATTTGTTCTTTCAGTCTGATATATACTCATCCATTTTCATGCTTCCCCATCACAACAGTGGAATTAATAAATAATAGATTGTAAATGGATGTGTTTCTGTTTTTAAGAACTATAAAACACCACAGGGAGAAAGAGGTGATTTTTTTCTGCTGGCAACTCCTAAAGGGAATTTAATATAGGTACGGCAATTCAAGTCACTGAAAGGCATTCACAGAATTGCTGTTCTTCACTGCTTGTCCTTCAGCTCTAAGATGTACGAGGCTCATTTTGCAGATTTGAAGCTAGAGTTAAATCCATTTCACTTCAGAGAGGGAATTCAAAAGTCAAAATAACTCACCTTGTAATATAATGTAGCATGCATAATAGTATGACCCTGCCTTTTAGCACATTTCCAAAGCTTTTGATTCTTATTTTTCTTCAGAAATACAGCTAGAAGTTTTAAAACAGACCTTCCAGGTTACATTTGGAATTCTTTTGAGGTAAGAATATTTATTCAATCAGTGAGTAAATTTATACTATTCCTCAACTGAGCCACAATTTCTCAAGACTAGTTGGCAAAATTAAACTCCCATTCAGTGAAAATTATACTGGTGCTCTTGTTTCACATTATGGAGTGCTACAGGTTGCCTAATTTATTAATAAATATGCTATGCACCTTAATATATTTTTAATGATATTTACACATGCTTTGGAGAATGTGACATCAGAGAAAGGAGTTTGACTGATGTGACCATGAGTTCTGGAGAGTGTTGTTCTGTTTGAACATATAATGGCTGCTCTCTGGATCAAGTTCTGTCTCGTCCTGAACTTTATCATTTGCACTAAAGCAAATACTTTTTTAGCTTTTGCTTTATATCAATGCTAAATTATCAAGGCTAAAAAATGCTGAGGAGTGCTTCTATTGTTAAATTTAGTGGGAATTTGTGTCCTACTGAGATTTTGAACACTTTCAGGCAGTTAATTGCACTATTTAATGACTCAGTAATCCAAAATACTGTAGCAACATCCATGGGCTGCTCTGAAAGTAATGCCTCCTGTTTTATCGTGTTGGCCCACAACATCAGAGGTGGTTGGAGGTTGAACCTTTCTGCGAGTATTCCTGTCTTGCCCCACTTGGTGGGTTGTAAGGAAGGTGAATCTTTGGAATCTTCCTGAATAAGGCACTCCCTGCTCAGCAGATGTCATGGGAGTGATGAAATTGGACAGTGGCTCAAAGGAACAATACAAAACAATCTAGTTTTCCAACCACAATTGGTCAACTGCCTTGAGGCAAAATTAGGCAACTTTCTAACAACAGTAATAAACATAATGAATAAATGGGTACTTTAGCACAGGTGTTATTTCCTAGTCAATTACTTTGAGGCAAATTTAGGCAACAACTACTAAAGAAAATGAGTGAAAAGAGATTGAGAGGGGAAAAAAGAAAAAAGAGAATGGAAGAACAAATGAAAGTGAAAGATTTTTTTTACCACATCCTCAGATCCAGAGCTGTCCTGATCCATGGGTTGCGGGTTGACCAAGGCAAAACATGTATGTTTACATTTATGTAGTCCAGTTGGTCAACAACTGCCCCCAGGGTGGCAGCTCCTCCCTGTCTGCGCAGCTAAGGGTTCCAGAAGATTTGGGATTTATTGGCTAGAGTCTCTGGTGGTCATGCACCCTCCTCCTCAGTAAGTTACCATGAAATGAAGTGAGTAGAATGGCTTGCTGCACTGCCTAAGCGTGACCTGTTCTACTCCCTCATCTTCTCTCTCAGCCCAAGTTGTTGAGTCAAGTACCCCCTTCCATTCTGACAATTCCCTTCCATTTTGTTGCTGTGTGACAGCAGAGAAGGCAGTCTGACAAAATAGTGCCTGACATAGAAGTGCATATGATGCAAAGGTCTGTCATTGAATTCCTCCGTCTGGAAAAAATGGCACCCCTTGACATTCATTGATGCTTGCTGAACATTTATGGAGACCAAACATTGAATGTCAGCTCAGTGAAGCAGTGGGTGGTACGCTTCAGCAGTGGCAACAGCAGGGTGAAAGACAAGCCTCTTTCCAGATGGTCATGCACAGCTGTCACACCACGGGGGAAAAAAGTATCTCAATCAGCTAATATGTGTTTATCAGTGGATTATGACCATAGAAATAATTAGGAGACATTACTTTCAGACCAACTTACATATCTTCTATACCCTACATAACAGTAAAAAGTCAATAGAGAATCAGAGACTTTAGCTTTCCCTCTTGCAAAATCTAATTCACCTTAATTCACCTGCCATAGAGGAGAATCTAAGTTTTATAATTAGTCTAAATGTTGACAAATTGAGGGAGAACATCTTTGCTTTGAGTGTGGCAGAGCACCTGAACAAGCTGCCCAGAGAGGTTGTGGTGTCTCCTTCTCTGGAGGTATTCAAAACCCACCTGGACTCTTTTCTGTGCAATCTATTCTAGGGAACCGCTTTATCAGCGGGACTAGAATGGTCTCCAGAGGTCCCTTCCAACCCTTGTGATTCTATGTTGAGTTGAGGTGTCACATGGATAACAAAAGCAAAATAAAGGTACCTTTATTTCATTATACATTTAGTATGGAAGCCAAGGGGAAGGGTTAGTAGAGGTGATCTATGTGTTCCACGTACATATAAGCCAACGGCACTGACAGTGTATGTTGAGGGTGGGAGAATGAGGTCAGCTGTCATGAAATATAATGGTAGGAAGAAGAAATATAAACGGCCAGATAAATCAATTAGCTGACATCCAGACAAAACTGGGATGATGTATGCTAACAAACTCAACTGGAATTTTTGTTTAGTATTCTTTACATACCTGATTGCTCCTTTCTTGGTTCATTTGTAATTAAAACGTAAGAATAATGTTTTTGAAGCCACTTTTTAAATAGAGAATTCAGATTGTACCTTCAAGATAAATTCTTTGCTAATTTTTGATAGCTGTGATCTAAATAAGACTTGAGGTTAATAAATCCATTTCAAGAAGCAGTAGTTCATGGGTGTAAAAAGATAGAACATAATTTTAGAGGTCAGTACTCATGTTTGACTTAATTTTGGTGTAAAGCTGTTAATTTACATCTGCACCTTGAGATACAGCTTCAGCTGGCAAATCTCAGGCTGCCATTGAAATGAATAGTCCTGCTGTTCTCCCTGGTTTAAGATACACATTTGCGGTTAGAGGGTGTTTGAAACCTATTTTTTAGTTACTATTGCAAGGTTAATTTTCAGATGAATCAGTCAGATGACATGACATATTGCCTGATTGCAATGTACAGTCACAAGGACAGCAGCAGGAGTACACACCCATGGGCACTGCAGAGGGCAGCTGCCAACTTTTGGTGAAAGACTGGAAGGAGACTCACAAAAGCCGAACAGAAAGTAACAGCAAAAGTATTTAAATGACTTCGCTTGGTAAATCCAGTAATCTATTTTAAGTAAATTCTCATTCAGTAAACTTCATGTTTCAAGTGAGAATATTCTCTGTAAGAAAGATGCTTTAATTCTCAGCCAGTTAGAGTCAGCTTAACAAGAACTCGTAAGTTGGAGCACACCCAGTTCAAGCGAGAGCTTGGAGAGAGCTTGGGGAACAGATGCTTATTTTTAAGTCAGAGCTGCTAATTGATCAGTCTGTTAATGTTTAAATTCATATTCAGAGCTTTGGACTTTGCAGTTTCAAGGGAATGAAAGTAATAGTGGATCTGACATTTAGCTGCAAATTCTAATGGCAGTGCCAGCAATAACAATTGGAGTCTGAAAAGATTTAACAGGACCTTGTTTAATTGAACTGACTGTCCTGAGTTACTTCTCTTGTAGTGATTTACCATACACCCCACTGCCACTTATTGCAACTTCATGCCAGCCAGGCCCATCTGTTCCATAGCAAACCTTTTAAAACATCACTTTCATTAATTAATAAATTTAATTATTAAATTAAATCTATCATACAGGAGTCATCTTTCAAATAACTTAGTAAAAGGCTATAGGCCACAATTATTCAACTTTTTTGTGCTACCAACTTCACTGTTTTTGATTTAACATTCTGCCAGACTACACAGACAGAAGCGTTACGGCACGACTAGGAAAAAGAGGATGCACTGAGAATTTTAAAAAAAATTATTCCCTCTGGACATGGCAAATAGTCTGCTTAATTTCTTTTTGTCTTTACTGGCAGTTATGACTGGCATTTTGACAGCCTTCAGCGCTGGCTTAGGTTAACATAGGGATTCAGCATGTTTTTCCATGTCAAATGAAGTGTAGACAGCTAAAGAAAGGCAATGGTTTCCTTATGCTGATGCTGTTAGTAAAAAGCAGTGAAGTTCAGCCCAGACAAGGAAAGCAAACAGACACAAATTTTGTATGTTGTATTCCACGTCTCTTCTCTTTAGAGATGCATTTGAACTGAAAACTTACTATTTTTATGCATCAAAAATTAAGATCACTTGCTATGGAGGAATGTCTTGGAGTTGGTTCAGCTGTGCTTTATATAAGCTGCTGTATAACTCTATAAGGCTATATTTTTCTATATCCCTCTAAGTAGATTTAATGATAATTGGCTTGGCAGGGATCAGGGATCTGCTGTGCTTCCAATTTAATAAATCATAACTAGTCTAGAATTTATAGCATAGGTAAACAGCTTTGTTATAAGAGCTGTTTTCCAACTGGTTTATGAAATAATGTTAAGATTTTTGTAAGAAGCCTAAAATTAAAGCTAAAGTGTATGCCCTAAGATGCCATATCGTGCAGATACATTATTTCAGTTCCTTTAGTCTTTGGGACTGGCTTATGGTTTTCGTGTGACTTTCTTCTTGCTACTTCCTTAGTCTGAATCTTCCAGTGCTTCCTGGTGCAATGAAGTCCTCTACTATGATAATTTACCTATCTGCTGTCAGTCATACTCCCTATTTTCTACAGAGATGAAGAGTAAAGATGGGACTTTCCTTGGAGCAAGGTCTTCTGTGTTTGTATTGTTGCTGGATAAAGGTTTCTAGGAGATCACAGATATGATGAGAATTCAGAATAAGAACACATTACACATACACTGTATGGACAAATATCAGTGGCAAGCATGTACGTATTCAATTGTCCACATATATTTTCCAAAAAAGTAGTTGCACCTCTTTTGAAGTATGATTAATACTCTACTTGAGAAAAGACCCAATCTCAATCTCAGAATGCCTGCCATGTCATGTGTTGGCATTGTGAAGAAATGAAAGAATACAGGTTGCATTCTTCTATCAAAGTGTTACGAGTCTGGCTCTGAGATGCTGACTGCAAGAGGCCTCTGTGAGCGAGTAAAGGGCCTTTTTTTTTTTTTTTTAAATCTCATTTCCTTTTAAGTTTCTGTCTGTCAGTGCTGGCTTACATTATCTGTTCACATGCTCTGGATCTTGTTTGCTATCACACTATGAGGCTGAATGCAATGCACCTGTCCATTTGGCTTCAGAAACCAACATTAAAAAAGGGAGGCAGATGAAAAAGATGTCACAATGATTTACTAACATTTCTATTTGAATCATATTAAATCATAGTTGATGTATTTTTTTTTTAAGCTTTTATTATCCAAGTGGCATAGTGGAAGCCGAAATGTGCCTACACTTACCTGCCTGAGAAGTGACATTGTGGTAGTGGAAAATGTAAATTGGCTTCTTATACACTGTATACCTCAGTACTTTAAAGGTGCTGAGGCAGAAAACATGAGAGTCTGGACTTGGTATGATCCCTTATCCCTAGCCCTTGTATGGTGTATTGTAATTGAAAGTAGTTTAATAGGGGCAACTATCATTTGGGTGGAGAGGGGTAGAAGCAGTTAAAAGCTGTCCTCAGAGGATGATACTTGGAATAAGTAATCGGTTTGACTTCTAAGTCAGATTTCATTCTACATAGTCCTAGACCAGAGGCTGTATTTAAAAATATTTAAAGAACTCGTGCTTTCTTCTGCATTTGGTGAGTGGATCAATGTAGAAATTGCTCAGAAACTTCTTACTGGCCCTTACGACAGGATCTGAGAATTTTTCATGCTGGCACAGCAAATTCAACATGTTGTTTGCACATAGGTTTGAAATTACAGCCCTTCCACATAGAGAGGAAATCTTTTAGCAAACAGGACCAGCTGAAGTAGTGGAGATGAAATGGAATCCTTCCTGTTGCACAATTCCTTCAGCAAGAAATAGTTAAATAGTTAAAAGTTTCTGCTGCACAGACTCTGAGGCTCCTGAAAGAGAGCATCTCACAGTATTTCCATCTGTACCCAATATGGAGAACTGAGGCCAGCTGTCCAATCTTTCCATCATCGCTACTGTCATTCACTTTCTGAGATGAAACAAAACTGAAACAACGAAGAAAAAATATAAAAGACTTGAACAGCATTTGAGACTTATGTCAAAAATGTTTCAGTTCTCAGGTAATTTTCTCAGTTCTGGCTCCTTTCGTATTCACTTCAAAGCTTCAGTGAAAATGAAAGGATAGAAAATGGTATTTAGGTTTGTAGATATCTGTAGTCACATTCTTGTGAATTGATCTTCCCTTGTTGAATGGTGTCTTCCCCTGAAAAGTCAGGAGCTGTCTACACATCTTGAGGAAATGTCTTACATCAGAACTAGTCAAGGATACAACAAACCTAGTAAATCATGGAACTTATGTCTGTTTTTCTATGAGATAATACACTGCAAATTAGTGTAAATCAAAATAAATTGATTTACTTCAACTTCAAATTAGCATGTAGCTCTTATTAGAAAATAACTTATTTGATCAAATGAAAAGTTCAAGCATGAACTTAAAATCAGGAAAAGATGGGTAATAATTACAGGATGCATCACATAGTTTCATGTTTGCTGTGTATATCATTAATGGCAGTTTGCACAGGCAATCTTGATCTAACTTAATGCAGCCCTGTTCAAAACCTGTAGTTAATTCTAAAAAGAGGAATTGAGTTACCATGTTCTGACATCAGATTGCACATATAAAATTCAGAGAAATACAACCCAAAATCTACATCTCTTATGTCAGTGTGCAGTAACTCTTATGAGGAACCCTACCTTGCTCTGTACAGTATTTCACATCCTTGGTCTCCTTTTCATTTGTCTCCGTTATGTAGTCAGCAAGAATGGGATAGTTAGCTGATTCAATGCTACTTTGTTGTATGTAAACTGAGTTATTTAGCTCCCTTGCATAACTTCATGGCACTCTCTGAAGTGGCTTAATGGTAACAAGTGCATGCTGTGGATGACTAAAATGATTCCCTTGTCTTGTAATTTGCCAGAGTGTGAGTGAATTTTCATTGAGATGACTAGAGATACCTGCATTGCATAATGAGTCTTCCATAACAAGTTTACAGTGACTGTTTCAAAGTCTAGAGGTGATAGAATAACTGGACAAAATGTCATGTGTGAGATACATATGTATTTAATCCTGGAGACATACATGTATGTGTGTACGTACGTATCCATGTAAAGGGGCAGAAAGGTAGAGAAAGAAAGCTTTGGTATATTAACATTGTTGGATAGCTTTAATTGATGATATAGCTGAAGTTTTACAAAATTACATATCCTGTGGCACATAGGTGGTATTTGCTCAAATGTTTTAAGTCTGACAAAATTGGGCTTAAAATGGCAAACATTAGTCAATCTTTTATGTCACTGTTGTACATTTCTTGGAGAGCATCCAAAGTACCAAATGGTGGCTAAGTATTGAGTTCTATAAGGCAATGCCAAACACTTCCAAAATCCCAGTTTTACTTAAAGCTCACTTCATACTCAAGAATAGCTGCTTGCACCTTATAGCTTAGTTTAAAAGGAGAACAGGAAAAGTAAAACTATTCCATAAAACATCAGCAGTACTTCACCTAAGTTATTAAGTCAACAAATACTTAGCAATCTTACTTTAATCAGTACCATAAAAGATAAGGTGAGACACAGGAAATGTCTTTAGTTTGCTTTACTGATACTTTGTGTTGGCCTCCATCAGTTTCAGCTTTTATCATTATTATAAAATACTTAGCTAGTTTCCACTGTGATCAATACTGTTCACAATCAGAAGCACAAATTGGCTAGAAAACATTTGCTCAAGGAGTGCATGTGACTATATGTTTACTGTAAGAGACAAGAATATTCCTAAATATACTAGTCTCTGTTTTTATGGTCTTCTCTCTCTCATGACCCAAGGGAATGTCATGGAACTGCATCAGAGAAGGATCAGGCTGGGGATTAGGAAGAGGTTCTTCACCAGAGGGTGGTTGGACCCAGGAACAGACTCCCCAGGGCAGTGGTAATGGCCCCAAGCTGCTGGAGTTCAAGGAGTGTTTGGACAATGTTTTCAGACGTAGGGTTTGAATTTTGGGTGATCCTTTGTGGAGCTGGGGGTTGGATTTGATGATCCCTGTGGGTTTCTTCCAACCCAGGATATTCTATGATTTTATGACTGTGAAATTTGCATGGGTTACTAGTTCACAGTCAAAATGTTACATGCCTCTCCAATTAATAATGATGCTCATAGCTTTTGCTAGGAGAGGTAGGGACGGAGACGAACTTCCTCTCTTTCTTTCACTGTCATCTGACATGAATTTGTGAAGGGAAGAATTGTATTAGATGCAATTAAACTGTTCCTTTTGGCTGTTGGAATGAGCAAAATCTGAGTATTGATTTTCCTTTGTCTACAGTGGTAGCTACTGGAACTTTTTTCTGTAATTTACTTTCTATATCCTGTGGCTCTTGACCTGATTCTACATCAGTTTAGGTACTTAACAGAGTCTTAGAAGCCTGGCTGTCCTGACTCCCTTTTGCTATTCTGCCATTAGAGAGGGGTGCTGAATTGCCTAGTGTCCCCCTGAAATCTCTGCATAAGTCCCATTTTAATCATTTGAACATTTCTTCTGAAACAGTGAAAACAGCATCAGGACCCTCATACACAGGTTACCTCTAAGAAACCAGGAGTTGCCAGTGTGTTTTACATTTCACAGTGAAAAATCAAATACAGAGACATAATTCATGCAAACTTGTAGTCTGTTCTTAATATGGCAGTATACAAATGCAGATTTTTCTCCATTAGGATTCAACAGTTCTTGCTAACTTTGCTACAGTGACATTTAATAAACAGTATAAATGCCCCTTCTCGAGACAAATGGGTGATGCCAGCTGCAGGGGCTGTTCTTCCAGGGAATCACTCAGTTAGCATTTGTACAACAACCTGCATCCTTTGTATCCAGCACTTTGAACTGAATGCAAAATGAAACTGTTTTTTCTCCTTTACTATCCCTAAGACAAATTAGGAATGTAGGAAACCTTTCACTCTGAACAAAACAATGATTATAGCAGGTAACAGGACCTCACATTAATCGGTGCTTTCAAAGAAAAGGCCTCGACCTGTGCCCTTTGTCTACCCTACTGGTAGGTAAATTCTTTTTTCTTTCCTTTTTTTTTTTTTTTTTCCTTTTTTTTGGGTTTCTTTCAGTGTCAGGGCATTCTCTTTCTGTGTAATACATTCTCTTGGAAAATGTTTCTCTTTTCAGGTACTTCTGCATTGATCAAAACCCCTCCAGAAAGCCACTGCAGAAATCTGAACTTATAATGATGTTCTTTTATATTTTCTTACAATGAACAATGGCTCTCTCAATACTAATGGCAACAGTACATAGAGGCAACAGCACAAAGAGTTGGGGGGGAAATAGCCATTATTTGCAAGACTTGCTATTTCGTGTCCTGAAAAAAAAAATCCTGTCTTCTACAGCCAAATCTTTACTACCTCTTGTTGAAAACATTCAGGGCCTTTGCAAACCAATGCTGAGATGAGGAAAGATAAGAGTGGATTAACATTTTTCTTTTGGGAAGAAAACATTACTGACAATTAGATGGCAAAAGATCCTAGCTCTCCATCCCCTCAAATAAAAAGAAAAAACATTCTGCTTGATAACCTTTTTTTGGTTTGCTGGCCTTGACCTTTGAATTGATTCTCTCTCAAACATTAAGCTTGAAAGTAAATTAATTGAACTGAATGGGGCTGCACTAAATAAAAGGCTCCCTCTACTGCCCGAAATACAGATCTATAGATGAAACGAAATACTTGTTTACAAAGTGGATATAAAACACAAAGAGAGTGTTCGCTGCTTTGTCAGTCAGGTCGGATTTTCTCACAAGAAAGATGTGGAGTTGTTTGAGCTGTTCCAAAGGAGGGCCATGAAAATGATCAGAGGACTGGAGCAGGAGCGTCTCTTTTCTGAAGAAAGGGCTTGGGCTTGTTTAGCTTGGTGAAGAGAAGGCTTTGGGGAGACCTCATTGCATTCTTTCAGTACTTGAGGGGAGTTTATGAAGAGCAGGGAGACTGACTTTTTACATGGGTGGATAGTGATAGGACAAGAGGGGATGACTTTTAGTTAAAAGAGGAAATTTAGGTCAGATGTTAGGAAGAAATTCTTTACTCAGAGTGTGGTGAGGCTCAGGCTGCCCAGAAAACCTGTGGATGTCCCATCCCTGGAGATGTTCAAGGCCAGGTTGGATGGGGCCCTGAGCAGCCTGATCTGGTGGGTGGCAACCCTGCCCAGAGCAGGGGGGTTAGAACTAGATGACCTTTAAGGTCCCTTTCAACCTAAGCCATACTATGATTCTATGATCTTTAAAGTCTGCTTTTTTTTTTTTTTTTTTCCATAACGCATTTGGAATTTGAGCAATGCAGAGAGTGAAGAAGTGTTAGGCAAATGAAGTAATGATATCTCCTATCAAACATCTAGAAACAAGACTGTCAATAAACATACCCATTTTACTTAGCGTTCATGGGTGCTAGGCTGGCAGATGCTTAGCTCCAGCTGAGTTCAGTTTATATGCTCTCAGCAAGGAACAGACATCGGTTTCATAGTAAAAAGAACATTTTTCTCTGAAGACAAAGAAGCATTAAAAGTCATTTCGTTAGGGAATAAAAGAGGTGCAATGGCTTAGAAAGTGCAACCAGAAAATAAGATGCTGCAGGAAAGTGTGGAAAGCTTTGAGTTCCAGAAAGGAACTTTAAATCTGTCCCTGGAGTGAGACACCCATACCTCCTTTACTGGCTTTACATTTAAATTCTGTCATTTCCATGGCTTAAGTATTTTTACTGCATTGGAAGGTATGACAGATATGCTCAGAGCTGGGAGTCAGTAGAGAGAGATGATTATTTTCATAGTATGACTTCAGTTGGTGGATATATCATTGTTGCAATTTAAATTGTAAGCTTGCTTGTGGAATAACAAACGTGACAATTCTATCTTTATGCCACGTTGAATATTAAAATATATATTTGACTCTAGTATTTTTGCTGCCTCAGTATTTTGCCTTTTTAGAGCTGCAAAAAGCAGCAGTTGGAATGCATACAAAATTTTAGGCAATTTTAATAAGGGTATAAAGAGTACAGAAAAGAAGGTAAACATTAAATAATTGTTTGTTAGCTAAGTAATACCTAAAGGTCTGGTTGCTGCTGATATTGATATGTTAATAATGAACTCTGGAGTGTAAGTAAAGGCAATGGTGGAACTTTAAGCGACTGATATTGGCAATTTAAACCTTCCAAAGCTGTCCATTAGGTTCAAGTGCCACAGTGGAACGGGGTGCCAAAGTGAGCAGGAGGGGAAACGTGCAGCAGGATTGTGCAGATGGAAAAACACAGATGGAATAGTTCAAGAAAATCAGCTGGTGTAGCTATTCTGGCAGAATATTCTGGCAGAAAGGTCTACTTTGTAAAAAGGGAGCCAGTTAAGCTACCAAAATTTCTCAGTATTTCTGACATTTTACTTACCCTCAACAGATCAAGAGTTCCCACAAAAAATGCTTGACTCCTTGCTGCACAAAAAAACAATCTTGACGTAGGAAATTTCCTTAATTATTGCCAGTTAATGTAGACTTTTAATTACTGAGTCAGTTATTGAAGGAAAACATAAGCATAAACTATTAAATGGACTCTTAAGGAAACACCTTTTTTCCATCTTTCCCAGACTGAACTTCAGTCGAACATCTCATCTTTACCTTTGTAGTCCCTCAGCTCCCCTTCTTGTCACAACACATAACACTCAGTCTGTCCCGTCTCTCTGGTGAGGTAGTGGGCAGTGCAGAATGATTTCTTTCTGCTGCTCCTTACTTCTTAAGCATTTTCTTCTACTCCAGCGTGGTTTCTCTGTGGCCAGCAATCCCTGGGGTGATGCCTCTGACCTGCTATGAGTTTTCTGCTGACTGCTGTTGCTCAGAGACATCTTTCCTCTGGCACAGAGCAGCTCCTTCCAACAGCATGTCTCCAGACGTGTCCCCCACCATGGCTCCTTCCATGTGCCTGCTCTGTTTCTTCTCCTCTGTTTCCTTCTCAAAGTTCTCCAAATGCTTCTCCTTACGTATCATCTTATACATGTCCTCCCTTTCTCCTTTCCTCTGTCACCTGCTCCATATGGCTGTGACCCTTACTTAAATAAATTTGCCCACAGGCACGATGTGCTTCTCAGATGGTGGAAGTTTGGCACACACTGGGTTCTTTCCATCTATTCCAGAGCTGTCTGGAAATGGAGACCAGCACTGGACAGGTCATGGTCTCCCACACAGGGCACCATGCAGCTGTCTGCTCTTTAAACACTGCTAGATGTGTCCAACACAATCCGTGGCAGAGGTTTCCTGAGTGATCACTTTATTTTCAGAGTGGCAAACAAAGAAAAAAGGTGTTATGTACTACTAATAAAACATACCATAGCGGTATGCATAGCATAGTATGCATGTGGCATGCATACCACAGTTTCATGCTTTTAGGTCTATGAGCAAGTAGCTGTCCTCAGATCTGGTAGCTCATAACAGTCTGGTGTACTGAAACATCTTAAGAAACTGCCTTGTGTAACAACGTAGTTACTACTTCTAATTATAGTAATCAAGCATATTTTGAGTATTTGAACTTTTACCAGTTGCACCTTTGGAGTCCATTTCCTGCAAGCAAAAGAATTGTAGGCTTACTGGAAAGCTAATATTCTGATGTGATTTTGGATACAGTATAAAGTACTTTTAATTATGGAAAAAATATTGTGAAACATGGCAATAGCCAACATCATTTAAAACTCTTCCTGCCTCCTGACTCATTCCCTTGTACCCTCTTTTATTGCTTTAAAGAAACTACAAAACAGTTCTGTACTATTCTGAATCCTTCCCCCCCCCCAGAAAGCACCATAGAAAGTGATTTGCTGGTTATTTGCAGAGTAAAACTTGAATTGATGTCTTGTCCTCAATATTTGCCACACAAACTCCTCATTGGCCTTTTGGGAAACTTATCCATGCATACTCACTCATCTTTTCTCCCAGAACTCTTAATCCCTTCTCATTCCTTTTGTTTCTCCTGGTCTGGTTCTTTACGTTGCTGGTCTTCTTGCAGATACTGTTGCCACTGTTCCTGCTCTTTCTGCCAGCTGCACATTTCTTTTATGTTCATATTCAGAAGAACTGAAGTGACTGCATATATATGTAGCATGTGCTCTAGTATATAGTCATGATCCAAAAGCCACAAACATTTAATCCCCTTCAATGCAAAGTTGACTATCTTCAGGACTATAGAATCATCCAGCTTGGAAAACACCTGTAAGATCATCAAGTCCAACCACGTGTTGGCTTCCATGTTTGTGTTTCCATGGAATACAGTTTAGAAAAAAGCAATAAGAAAGAAGGTACTTCCAGCTGAGGCTGTGCTTAGATAGCCTCCTGTTCAGGTTCTCAGTATCTGTCTGCAAATGTTGTGCATTTGAAACGGGAAATCTGAAGGGAGCAGGAGGTTGTGGATTGGTGCTAGGAGAAAGGGACTCTTGATGTGAAATGGGCAAGTAATAGAATTGCCAGCTTAGCAGAGATACATTTAGCATTTCTAGTGGCAAGACAGACTAGATGAATTGCTAAATCAGCAGTTTGGTTACTGCCTTATGGTTTTATGGATTTAGCATAAGCATATTTAGGCATTGCTGATTTAACGTTTAGCAGGCCATAGGGTAAATAATGTTGCATTGCAGTTCAGAGAGCTGCAGAACAAGGATAAAATGAGCAGTTATCTCTGGGTCAGGTATAGAACTGACTCACTAGGAAAACTGAACAGTCAGCCTGGATAGAATGAGAGAGTACAAAAGGCCATAAGTTATGGCGATTTGAAAGAAAAAAAGGCATCCCATAGACCAAGAGATGGGACTAACAGAAGGGAACCAACACTGAAGATCTCCAAGTTGAATTATCAGCTATTACAGAGGCAAACACCGCTTTCTTGGCCACCTCAACACATTAAGTGGGTTGTCTCTACAATCCTTGTGCTTAGAGTATGGACTTCAAAGGCCAATAGAGGGGTCTTGGCTCTATTGCTTTGCCTCAGATTAAATTAGTCAGTTTCAGGTAAAATTCATTTTACAGGATAAATACATCAACTTTAGTCTTTAATCGTGCAATCAAGTAATAATCTGTAAGTATAGTACTGGATGATGAGTTCATGCTTCGAGAGAAACTGTCTGATATTCTAATCTTTCAATCTTTTTTTATCTGCAAATTAACAAAACTAAATGAGCATATAAACTTGAATGTTATGATCTTTAGTAAACCATCACATTTATTTTGGAATATTTTTTTGATGTCAGAGCAAAACAACATAGCATAATACGAGGACATGATTGTTCGGATTTCCCTCTGATTTTTCCTGTATTTCTTTAATGCTGTTTTGCTTTCTCATAGACATTTAGTATGGCTTCTTCTTTATGCTTATAATATGTTATTTTGTCAGTATTCTTGAAGAAAAATTCCATTTCTTGAAGAAAACCATGTAAGCTGACAAAGACTATTTTTCTTTTTCTACTCAACTTGCTATTGAAAAGTTCCACGGATTACAGAAATGGGCTTTAGAGATTCCTCGCTTACGTTTCTCAGGTTCTTACTTTCACAATAAGAGGAAATGGTAGAGGATGATGTTCTTGCATAAATATCCACAAAGAAAATACTACCATAAGTGCCCATGCAATGAATCTGAATTTGAATCTAAATGTAAATATTATTCAGATCACAGGTGTGCTTGAGTTAAAGATTTTAAAAGCAACCTATCTCATACTAAATTATCATTTCCCTGGATATATATTTAAACATTACTGCATAGCTGCCTGCAGGCATTGTTTGAATTTTGCATGCGAAATGTAAATGTGTAGAGGCTGTCAGACTATGCCACTAGCTGTGATTTGTCTGAGTGGCCATTACTCCATCTGTTTGGCTTTGCAGCTTACATTAGTTCCTGTAACTGATCTAAGAAGAAGCAAAGTCAAAGTGTAATTTTCTTCAGAAGCAGTTAATAAGGAACTGTTAGGGAATTCAACAGCTGCTGCTGCCTGCTAGACTTGGCATCAACTGCAAGTACTTGGGGAATAAGACAAATAAATTTGTCTCTTAGGACTCTTAATATCTCTGACTGAACAGCTCCTTCTGTAGTTATGCAGACTTGAGTTCCCCTGGTTTACACGTACTCCTCTGAAATGTCTTTAATATTCTGGTGAAAGGATGTGCCCTGAGTGGCATGCTTTTGCCAAGTAGGAGAACCTTGGAAATTTTTTTATACTTATTTCTTTTTTAAAGTAAAAAGTAAGGCTGAGGAGAAAACAGCACATCCGTTAGTCAAGTCATTAATATTTAAGGAGTAAGCGTGTTATTTGCAGTGTAAGTGTAAGATAAAACTATAGTTTTTAAGTTTAGGTCAGTAAAGCTTAGCTTTTTTTTATTGCTTTTGCGCATTTTTGAACAATGCGTGAATTGTACAGGGACTCATGGTCATTATATCAGCTGGCTTCCCATTACCCTTCTCTTAGTCAAAGAAATCACGTTTATTATACTTGGGAAGAAAAATAATTCCTTCAAATTGTTGTTTTTAATAAAATTTCTTTTTTTCTATACAGACACAAATGACAGAGAAAAATGTAGCTATGGTTTGTAAATGCCATTTCCCCGAAAACTAAAGGATACCTTACTGACTGAAGTATTAAGGTTATTCTTGCTGGGACGGTATTTTTGCTTCATATCAGAGTTTGTGCTATCTTAATGGACTGTGATGGTATTGAGTGAAAGACCAAGATGAACAATGTCTGAAATTTGCAGGTTTTTTTTTTTAGGTAAGTAGCAGTTCTTTTAACATTCTCATCTGAATTGGCCTTATATGGTGAAACGTGAACCTGACACTACTAACAGGAATTATTCTGTAGGTATAATTGTTTCCAAGAAAGTCAAAAGTTAAAAGCTTGTACACAACCTCTGAGATATTTTACATATGTACCTTAGCAAATGGCTTGTCAACACAAAGTGTAAGATGCTCTTTATTCCAGAGCAATCAGTGGTTCAGCTATGAGTTTTCAATAATGTTATTAAGAGTTTGTCTTAGTTTCTAACAGAAGTTAGGTTTCTCATAGTGTCTAGTATGAAGCTATGTTCTAGCCTCAGNAGGGTGAGTGAATAACTGTGTGGAACTCAGCTATCTGCTGAGTCAAACCACGACAAAGTTATATAAAGAAAATATGAAATTAATGCTTAAAAATAATTTTTTTAAACATTTATCTCCATTTGATAATAATTACATCTTAAACTCCAGGCATCTTATCTGGATTCTGGTTTTCTAGATAGACTGATTTTGTGGGTTCAACAGAATGATGACAGCAATCTGACAAATCTGCAGAGCTGAACATGCTGCAGGTGTGAGCTAGTCCTTGCCTTACTCAGTGCAGGGTTATAAGTCATCTCATGTGGAACCTTAAGAAGTTCCCTATTTTAACAATACAAGTTATGAGCCAGGAGAGCAGGCCTGATACTTTGTCATAGTCCATTTCTTTTGTTTAGACACAGTATCTTTTATTTTTCCCCTATTTTTTATTTATTCTGTAGTCACTACCCTTTGAGTTTAGTAACTACTGTTTCCAGAAGCCCCTAACAATACTAATAAGACTACAACTACGCACTGTAAGTTAAAAAGAACACCAAGATTCCCTGTTGTCTTATTGGCTTGTATTTAAAGCTCAAACAGGAGTCTGTGGAAAGTTTGCAGTTTCTCCATTAGGGGGAATCCTTGCTCTATCTCAGCAGGTTTTCATTTCTCCCAAAGTTATTTTTCTCCTTAAGAAATGCTGAAATCTGTAGTTCTGTTTTTGAAATCTGTTTCAAGTAGTGGTCAGATCACTGGTGCTTTGAGTTTTGTGTGCAAGAGGAAGACTGACTTCTGCTGATCCCTGCAGAGCATACAGTTCTTGTTCTCTTCTGTACATAATTAGCTGTTGCACAAAAAGCATAGTCCTTGTACGGAAATGTCAAACAGCTTAAAGACTAAATCAATAGATTCCTCTCAGAGTCTTTCACTTTTTGAGAGAGTTGACATAGTGAAGAGTTCAGTGACAGCTACCATAACATTTATTTCTCCCATAGGTTTTCATTTTTAGCTGAATTTCATCCTGTCAACTGAGCAGTTAAAAAAAATTATACAGGCAGAGCAATATTTATATGGAGCTGATTTGCTTAACCAGTTTGACAAATACCATCATCTATGAAAAACCCATTCACAATTGGTGTGATAGTGATGAATCTTAAGGATACCAGAATTTAGCCTTGACTAAAGGTTTTCACGATCTAAAAATCTGAAATAATAAAAAAGAACGGAGACAAATTCATTGCTTATAGATAACCAACGCTTTCTTTTTGTTTCAAACAGCAAAAGTGACTAGGCCGTGCAGACTATTCACTAGTTCATGCTATGTTGTAAACAAGGTCTTCTGTGAGTGCTGTGTTATTAGAAATGGGAAACCATTGCAAAGTGCATAGTATTGTTTCTGGTGAGTTTTGGGAGATAGCTGAGAGTTACACATGTCTGTGGGGAGAAAAGTTGATTTTATGTGAAGGATAGAGTGAGCAAAACAGGAAAGAGAACACCAACAGTGGAGATGATGATTACATCTGTGGAAGTGAAATGCTGAGAGTTGAGGGGGAGAATCTTTCATGTTCGTCAAATACCATGCAAAATAAAGCTACTACATTGCTTCTATTAAAAATAAAGGAAAAGGAGATTAGAAATAAAATACAGTTATTTCTCAGGTGCAAGGAGACAGAATAGTAGTTCTTCTGGTGACAGAACGTGATCAGAACAAATTCATGGTTGCTATAGCACTGTCAGACAAACAAAGTAATAGCGGTACCTCTTTGTAATGGCCTCTGCCAGTGTCTGAATGCAGTCACAGAGCCTGTACTTGAGGTTGAAAGGACCAGAAAGGATGTAAAAACAAACAAATCAACAAAAAAACCTGCTAGGCTCCTAAACACATATTCTCCTTGAACTGAAGCACTGAACTGGAGTCTTAATGCTGCATTTGACAGTATCCTGACAAACGTGCCAGGAGAAGCTGGTACTGCCCTTTAGCATCCTCTTCAGGTTTAACCTAAGCTATGCAGTTCTCACTTTGGGAGCATCCAACTGCAATACGTGATACACACGGTAGTTTCATTTGGGGTCAAAATGTTACCATTTGTAGTGTTTCATTTCAGCTGAAATTAAAATAGTTGCAGGGGCTGTTGGGGAAATCTGGTCCTGGAATCTGAAAGGCTAAAGTGAGAGTTACCAATTGATGCCAAGGAAGATTTCAGAACCTTATAAACAGATAAGAAAGGGACAGAAAGCATCAGTGACGTGGTATAAAAAATAATCTTCAGTTAAGAACTGAATTTTAAAAAGTACATTAAGACCAAACTTGAAACAATTCAAACTGGGCAGAAGAATTCAACAGGCTTAACAACAAAGCTGTGAGAATAGATAGAGCCTTAGAATGGCTCTGTGAAGTGGATCGTTCTCTAAAGACAGTGGCAGTAGCACTGAGGGCTCCACAGCTTTTTTCTCAAGCAGCATGTTTTGCAAACTACGAGACAAACAAAATCCAAGTCTTCTGTTCCGCTTGCTGAGTGCAAGTACTTTCATACGAACTATAACTGACCCATCCCCTTTTCAGAAGTCAAGTTATCTTCAATCAATATTGTACCAATGATGACTGAAGAAATTGACTTCATCTTATGTGGAAAACTGGGTTATATGTATCTGAGGCAAAAACTGGGCAAATGTTTTGAGTAAATTCTTTAGAAGCTTCTCTGTAGCTCCTTAGCTGCTGTGTTCCTGTGTACTTTGCATGACTTCTGTATTGTAAGTGCAAAAGCATATCTACTTTTTGGACTGTTATTTTATTCTAGTGTTCTGATAGCTCCATTTAATTTTGTTTATTCATTATATGGTGCTAGCTTAATATTGCAGACTAAAGAAAATACATTGCAAATCAAATAACAGCAATGGATTTCACATCCCCTGTTGTTCAGGATATAAAATCAGGAGAACAAGCATTTCCTTTACTTGAAAGATGCATGGGCTAATTTCCAACCAGGCTATTCTTTGGAATTATACAGTTATTTAAATGATACAAATCATTTTTATACTCAAACCAACCTAGTAGTATAAGCTTATTATTGTGTTTATAGAATAACTCATGGACATATAACGCACTTAAAGGAAGTGACATGAAATGTGCATCAATAGAGGATGGCATTCAAATCTCACGGAATGTACAGTAATGACATCTGCATTAGATCAGACAGATTTTACCTTTACAAGAAAATACGTGAATTTATGAATCTGTACTTCTTTACAAGAACTTATTCCAATACTTGTACTTCCATGCTATGCCTTGGAATCATTTTTGAAAACATTACATAGGATACAATTATAACAAAGGAATAATGGAAAAAATTGATCAAAAATGGACTTGACAGCTAAATCTAGTGCCAGTGTTTTCAATGGATATTGTGTTTTGCTGTAAGGGACATAGGGTATAGACTGAGGATATAGAAATGTAATTCATAAAGCTAAAATCATTCACAGATACATACAATAAAACCTTTTATAGAGTTCTATTGTTTGCTGTGTTGATAAGGACTGAGGACTTCTGGCTGCTGGAGGAGGACCCAATTAAATCATTAGAGAAACAATTCCTGTCTGACCTTGATTCCAGCTGTTGGATACTTTTTCATCTTTCACTGTCAGTATGACTTCTGCCATTGTTTAAATGATTTTTTTTTAACAAAGGAATCATAAAAAGGGGCAGGAGGAGTCTGATCGCACCAGAAGTTGTGGAGGCAGGAAGGAACTGTGAAGGAAGCTACAGCATCTTCAAGCTGAAAAGAGCATCTGGCAGCGGATAAAAGGCAATCGTAAGGAGTGAACTTGAGAGCAGAGGTGAACAGATACGAGTTTACTGGAAATGTAGGAGTACTTAACAGAACAACTGAGCTCTTGTTTGATCCAGGAAAATTCATTAGAGGTGATGGCAGAAAATGAAAGTGAGGAAAGAGCCAAGTACCCTGTACAAGAAGAAAAGCCACAGACTATTCATTTTTCCAGATAGCCAGGTAAACTCTTTCCTTTCAAAAGAGAAACAGGAAGACGCATGTGATGAGAATGGTACTACTGTGAACTCTAAAAGCTACAAAAGAAAGAGCATGAACTATTTCAATTTCTGCTGGAGGACTTATGAGAACAAGAGGTCCTGGCCACTGAGAAAACAGCAGTACCATTAGATATAATGTAAAAACAGAATTATTTGAGTACAAATACAAATGAACAGACCTCCAAACACAAAACTTTAATGACTACATGGTGGCATAGCCATGCTTTGAGAGTTATAAACTAATCCTTGGCTTCATTATAAGCTGTGCGAAAAATAGTTTTTCTACTATATGAAGTCCATCTTCATTTTGTAAATTGATGTATAGAAATTAAGGAGTGAAAGTTTCTAGAATACAAACATGCAAATTCTAGACATATCTTTGCGTCTTCCTACATAAATCACTGTAATGGCACTGACATGAAATAGATGTGGTTGCAAGGTGCTGGTTTTGGTGGAAAAAAATAGTCACACTTTTTCCAGTTCCAATCAAAACAAATTGTAATTTGTTGCATGTATTTCAGTTTATTTCATTTTTCTTTTTCTCTTTTTGTTTTTATTTTTAACATTTCCTTGGGAATGAATGACTACACTAACAGCTCATATTTTCTCTTGGTACCAGCTGTTCTTTCCATCAGTCATTAGTCTTTCCCAAGTAAGTGCATCCTTGATGATTTGGTGTATGGGAATGTCTCTGAGTCATTAGTGAATCAGTCTTGCTGTATGCTGGCATTGTGCCTGAACTGGGTGAATGACATAGGTACATGTCAGTACTTAATAATTGTGTACAAATGCAATGTGCTGATACAGGCATTGTGCGTAGCTCAGATGAGGTACATAAAATTGAGATCTTACATTCTCCTTTTCGTTGAACTTTCAACAGCAGTTGTTTCTATATGTAATAATGCTGTTAACTGCTTGCTACATTCAACCTAAGCATTTTCTTTTTCCTGCCCAGCTTCAGCTTGACAAATTGTTGTGATTCCAAAATGAAGTGTAGGAAGCAGCATATTTTCCCTCTGATTTGAAGGAAATCTGTCATTTTCCTCTTCCTTTAGAGTTTCTAAATGTTCAAAAGTCTGGATCTAAAGGCCTTTGAACCATTGAATCACTTTTTCATTTTGTACTTGCCTGGTTGCGTTTGAAATGGAGATGAAGAATGTTTGGTTAGTGCTAAGGTAAAACCTCATTTTTCTCACCATGTGTTTAATTCAGCCTTAAAAAGACATTGAAGTGATTACTGGAATTTATTTTAATAGTCATTTTCAAAGACTCTAGTTTCAGCTGCATTTCCCCTAATTTTCTAGTTTCTGAATATCCGTTTTAGGAACTGTAGTTGACCATTATGTTTATCACTTTGCTGTAAAGGTATGTACATGTGTGCTTTGACTTTTTCTACAGGCAAAAAGCCTCTGGGTATTTGTTTACCACCTGGCTGACTTGCCATTGTGAGCATGCTCCCTGCTGGTGGCGGTATTCTGGAGAGAACTATCAGGAACGAACACTCATGAGCTCTGCTATAGGAATGGAAGGTTCTGCGGAAAGGATAACATTGCTTAGAGAATTTAACTTTTTTTTTTTAATATGTAATTGTTTAATCTGAGAGTTAAAGCAACAACACGTTTTCATTCTTTTTGGATCCAATCACAAACCGGATAATGGTTCTAGCATTATAAAAACAAGCAGCTGCCAGGCAAGATACTCAACTCTTGCCTTAACTGGTGCCTAGCAATTCTATTGAATAACATTTGAAAGTGTAAGGGCTTGGTCAGTGGCAATCCCATAGGGAGTTTTCTGGAGTTAAAGAAGTCTGAACTTAAGCGTAGGTCACCCCCGTAGCAGTCAAACAAAATAACATCAGTGACAACGCAGTGAAACAAAATGCAAAGCTCAAATAAAAAGATAGAATTTAGAATCAGGAGTGTGTGTTTGAAGAGAAGGAAAAGACTCTTCCTTTGGGGAAGGAAGAGTGCTTACATTTTGATAGCCTAACTATAAAACTCAGGAAAGGCATTCCTCAAGTTTTTAATGAATCAATTTACTTCTAATATAGGAAGAAACTTAGTCTGCTCCTTTCATTTAGATTGGAAGCCTTTCTTTCCATTGCTGTGGGTAATTGATTGGTAGCGGTGAGATGGAAAGCTCTTATAGTACTACAGAAGACAGCTTGATTAGTGTGTGTGCGACTCTCTACATTCACACAGTAGCTGTTTTCATGGATAGTATGCAGGCATAACATGTTTTCCTATTTTGATGTTGTTACTTTTCATAGCGTGTATGTACTGCTTTTATGAAATATGAGCCCAAGAAAATGGGAAGGTTATTGATAAGGAGAAAGGAAGTTGCTTATGTTTTCGTACCTCCGGTAGAACACTACTTTCATGACTTTTTTTCTTGCTTTATTCTACAGCTTTTATTTGAGTGTATAGTTGCTTAGAAGTGAATTGTTAACAGCAATGGTACTATTCATCAGAGAGTCAAAACATTCTGACCTGGTGACATGTTTGCTCTTGACTTCCACAGAGCTGTATCAACAATTACGTTACTCATATGCATCCCCTTAGTATTCATATCTAACACAATTACAGTTGAATGCAAAGTGTCTGCAGTGCATAAATGATGTGGATTAACATTTATACTTTGTCTTCCATTACAACTGTTATTGATAATGTTTCAGTTAATCTAATGGTTGTTTGTCAGTTTAAATTTATTAGCTATAGGTCTAATTAAATGTACTTCCATGTAGACAACAGATACTGCAGTTAAAAATCTCCATCACTTTGACTTTATAATACCTTAAGGAAGTTCAATTTGCCAAATACTAACAATATTTCTTGTAAATAGTGGTAGATATTGACATACTTTTCTAATTTCCATACTCTTTCCCTACTCATGACTAAACAATGGACCATAATGCAAAATCTAGATTGAATACCATTTCTTATTTGGAACAGTGTATCTGCAAATATTTATTTGATTATTTAAATTAAACAGCTTGGTCTGTATGTCTAACAACTGTCCTGGAATCAGTGATACTTGCACAGGAAGTGGAAACAATGCTGCACTCTTTGTGTGTCTGCAGTTCTTTGCAGCCCCAAATAATACTAATTTTTCTTTGATAGTTTAGTTTTGTATAGCGAGGTGATTACCAAAGTGAAACCTTTCAAGGAAATAATAATTTGATGCTTTATTTGGAACCCTGGAGAGAAACACTTCTTTAATCCTAGCTACAAAAAGAGGAGCCATCCTCTCTATTTAATAACCCTTCTGCCTCAAAGGCTGTAGCATCACTTTTTAAGATCTTGTTCCCAACTCAAAGAGGAGACGTGTTGTATTTTAGTACTGGCCTTTGACTTTCATAGCGGGTGTACTATACAAATATTTGTTTTATGACACTTCCAAGGGAAGTTTCTGGCTTTTGCAGACTGTGATCTTGATGTTGGGGCTTAATGATTAGGTTAATTTGGATATGTGTTTTATATGAGAATAAAAATTTTCATTAATGTGCCTTTTCTGTCAATGTAATAAATAATTAAACTATTAATCTAGATAGTGATAAAATATACTAGATACTCAGAAAAATGAGACATGCACGAGGAAAGATAATTCAGCCTAACATCAAACTGAAGATTACAAGTTTGCTTTCTAAACTGGGAATCTAATTTCTCAATTTTTATTTAATTTGTTCGGTTTGAATTGTTTGTTTTTTAAAGATCTAAATCTAAAACTTGTTGAAACCAATGGAAGTCTGCTTTAATCTATTCCTAATTTTTTTTTTTTTCAATTTAGGTTTACTCAAACCGAAAGTTCTGCTGGATTATTGCTTCCTACTGTTTTGATTTTTTACTTGAAGCAGAATTTTGTGGTATATCTTCAGTTCTCTTAAATGTGGGGTGATTTTTAAAACATATGGAGTTGGATTCCTGTTCTGCTTGAAATCCAACCTGAAGGAGAAAGAGATAAAAGGAGAATTAATGGATTATTCAGTTGTGTACAAATCTCCACCTGAAACATATTTGCTGTTGACAAGGTTAAAATCTGCTAAGGAAGAATTGCTGCCTATTCCTCTTTCCTTTGTTCCTTATCCTGTCCCACAGAGCAATCAAATCCTGCTTTCAGAGTCTATCTTGACATACTCAGTGTGGCAGCTTGTGCCTAGCCATGTCTTCTGTTTCTGCCTCTGTGACATAATCTTCACACCTTATCACCTCAATGTTATGTGAAGACGGAGAGAGGCTGAAAAACTTTGTTCTCTTATGCCTAAGAAATGATAAAAATGCATTGTGCTGAATTTTCTCTGAAGTCTACTTAGTTCTAAAATTGATAGTTTTGTTTTTTCCCCCAAAGTGGGAATGAATACGCAATATAATTTTGTGCAAGGGGTGGGTTAAATACAAGACAAATGGATGTCTTTGACTCTTCTAGCCTCAGTTTCCAATTTGTAAAACAGCAATAAATCCACCTATTTAGAAACTATCTGCTGATTTACTTATCTATTCAGTGAGGTTGGACAACATGTGATTGTGTAAGTGAGGTACCATAATTTCTGTGGTCTGTTCCATGAGCACAGGAAGGAAGAGAATATTTATGCAACATACTGCAATTTTTGCAGCAGTGTTCTTTTAGTATCTTGATTTGCTATAACCTAATAAATACTGAATTACTACTGAACTACTAGCACATTAAGATAGGTTCTCAGAACTAGGTTGTCATTCACTACAAAACTGAGTACTGGAATGCTGAGGAAAGTACTATGTCAGTTCAAGTATGTGGGGTTCTTTCCAAGCTTGGAAATAGAATGAGCTCTGGAGAGAATGGACTGTGCATTTGTTTTTAGTGACGGGCAGAGTTATTTAATCCTTTTCCAGTCTAAATCCTATTGCTCTTATGCTCTAGGCTTGCTGAGTACAATGTTGTCCAGCATATTTAATCTAAATCTAATCCTGCCTCTCGCATATCTTTAATTTCTTCCCTTTTCCTGCCACCTGCTCCAAATTCCTTCCACAGCTCCTCTTGTTTTGCTGCCTCAAAGCTTTGCCTACAGCCTTACTTTTCTGTCTGGTTTCTTCAAAAGCTGAGTCCAGTTGTCCTGGTAGGGTATCACCGGTTTGCCTTTCCCATGACCTTTTCCTTTTCCTAGCTGTCAGTGAGCCAATCTTTGGTCGGTCAGTCACACTTTGTTGTCATAACTGTGCCCAGGATCTTCTTTGTTCTCCCAGCCCTCTTGGTTTGCAGGTAACAGAAGAGTCTCCAGAATCTTCAGCTGTTTCTACTAATATGCAGGGAGGATTCAAACTCTAGTCAAATCCCAGAGCCCAGTTTACTCCAAGCGCTTCACCAGGACTGAAGGGAATTGTGTGAGGAAGTTCTGATGCACACAGGTTTATTTTGTGACTTGTCTGACTGTTCTGATTTTAAAGAGCTACAAATGCTAAGTGTATATTAGTGATGATTACCCCCAGCCCATTTCCTTGCAGATATATTTATTACTTTCCTTGCCTTTTCAGGTACATTACTGTGCGCATATGCACTAGTTTCCATGGTGCTTATTGTATTCCTCAAGGTTTTCTTCCAAATCCATATGGCCTGTGTGAGTTCTTTGAAATCTATGAAGTAGACATTATGTAGGCCTTTGTAAGATGTTTCTTCAGGTTAGACCCTTGCAAATACAAGAAAACACACAATATCACAGTTGTTAGCTTCAATTTTTTTTAAAGTTAAAACCACAGAGATACTTTTTTCTTTTTTGTCATGTTTGGCAGTAAACTCATTTAAAAAATGCAGATTCTTCTGATGCAGAGTCTCTGGATTCTTAGCTAGTCTTGGATTTTCCATATTCCACATTCCATCTAGAGCTCTGATGCCAATTTAAATGGAACATAACCCTATTTGCAGGTTTTCAGATTTCACATAACAGTAAGGAGCTCCCTTAAGAATACTAAAAGGTTTTCACATAAAACATTATTAATTTCCACTCTATCCTTATTGACTATTTTTAAGAACCAGTGCTGAATTCAATATGATAGACTACAATTTTTCACAGGATTGATTCATTATCTGCAGTTGCATCTCTTATACTAAAGTGGCTGAGCTTTGATGAACGAACTCATTTTCTTCAAATCATTTTTGTTTATAACCTGTGAACATTTCTGCTTTTAAAACCACTGCTTAGTTGATGAAGTTTTTTAGGAGGATAAAGAATTTTAGATCATACTAAATAGTTAACAATTACTATATACGTCTTATTGCCAAATACCTTCCAAACACTAGCTAATGAGAAGACTCATGTTGCACAGCATTATATTATAATAGATTTTAATTCCCTTCAGTGCTTTCTGGGGAGGAAGAAATGCTTTTTTGAGGAAGGACAACAAATATAAAGAGGCTCAGATGCTGTCCATTTGTATGTTCCTTTTGGAGCTTTTATTTTTTCTGAATGATATTTGATTTTCTTCCTATTATACACTGTGTTTCTTCAACACTTGTTCCAACATGCTTTCTGGAACAATCAGATCTTGTACTTGCAAACTTGCAAATAGTCATTTTTTTCTGTCTTTGTGAAAAGAATACTCACTGTGTTTTTGCCATCTATTTTCCTTTATATTAAGCAATGGGTAGATGGAATGCTTATATACTACTGATAAATTTTTGTAGACAAGGACTACAATGTTAAGCCTATGTGACTAAGGACTTAAGGAATGGAGCAATTGCTAGAAATCTGGAAACGCAGAATGGGCCCTAAGGCATTTTTGAAATTTATAAAATAAGTGAATCTGCTTTATTGGAATATTAAGCTTAATTCTTAAGACTTTTATTGCAGTAGAGATAATGTAAAATTTTAAGATTATTTCATTTGAGATTGATTTTTTTTATTTTTTAAAGGTAATTAAAATAATGCACCTGCCTAAGATTATTTTGGCATCCTAAGAATAGATTCTAAAAATTGTTGGAGGATTTGAGAAATAAATATTCTTTATAACAAAACATATACACCAGATACTCTTGCTCTTTTTAATGATCCATGACGACCATGAAGTGACCACTATAAATAATATAGCAAGAAAAAAAAAATGTTGTTTTGGATGGAGACGACAAAGATGTAAATTACTCTTCATTTTTGCAAGGAGATGTGCTGTATTTTCTGATTCCTTCTGGTAGAAAGCTGCTTGTGTTGATTTGAAAACTCTATCTTCATTGAAGTCCTAAAAAAATAAATAAAAATTGAGTTGCATTTTGTTGACTTACTGTTATGTAGAAAGCTTGTTAAAATACTTGAAGTATAAAAATGTCCTTTCAGAAGGAATTGAAAATGAACAATTTGTGTTGAAAACTTCTGAGGATTTTGTATCAGCCTTTGCATTTGTTCTGAACACTGAACCAAGCCTCAGAAATGGGCTAAGTTTCAAACCACTGTAGCTTTTGTGGTCTCTGGCCCGGGGAGTCACTTTTTCATAATCTTTTACATAAAGTTTTTTTTCCCTTTGTCTATATTGCAGGTAAGTCTGCTTCTTGCAGTTTTACAGTTCTTGTGCTTCAGCTTACTGTGAGCCACCCACTGTAACAGTTCGGTATGCCTCTTTTATGGTTTTGAGCCTAACATATGAATAACAAGGAAAAATATTACACAGCCAATTTCCTAGTTTTACTAGGTCCTTAAATTTATTCCATATGAGTGATGAAAGACCGAATAATGGATTTTGGCAAAAATAAAAATAAAAATAAAAAAGAATTCTAAGACATAATGTTGTAAAAACATTTTACAACATTTATAAATTTTAGTCTCAATGCATTTTGGATGCAGGACCAAGATCTCATTTACTTTTATTTCCATGTGAAGTTTCCTTGTCGAATTTCACTGGGAGATTGCCTTGCTAGAACACGAGACAGTCTGATCAGTGCACAGCAAGCAGTGTAAAGTGCTCCATGATAATAATGCCTGCCAATACACTCTGTAGTCATTATCTATAGTCATTGTAGATGAAAAATAAGGTGTTGGCAAGCACTACTTTCAGATAGCTCCTGGGCAAGTTCAATATTTTTAATGATCTTTTTGGCTGTATTGACATATCTTTAATTCTGGCAGATGATTCTGCTTTACATATCTGCACTGAAATTTTGTATCTTATTTTTGTGTTAGCTCATACTATTGGAAGTAATTACCTAGCACTAATAGTCTCTTATCTTTCCTTCTGTTGTCTTTACCATAAATCGATAATGAATCTTCCCCGCAGTCTTTCAAAAGTGTGTATAAGCTGTATAAGTATTTAAAAGTAACAAGACCCTTAAAAGTACACTGAAATTGGTGCAAAGTTGTGCTATTTTGAAACTTTGTGATTTTATTTAACTGTCTGTATCTGGGGAACCAACTGGGAAGAATGAACTGGAGAACAGTATTTGTAAGAATTGTAAATCACTGCTTGTGTAGGTCCATGCAGCAGAAGTTTCGGATGAATGGGACTGTGGGATCAGGGGGATTGCTGTCTGCAAACAATTTGTCTGTGAGAAACAGGTACAACAGCTATTTTTCTGAGTGATTTTTACGTGAGCATTGTATGACTTTTACTTGAGGCCTTGCTAGTGTTTATGTCTGCACAAAACAACCTGACGTGTTAAGACTCTTAGGAGTTGCTCTGGTATTTCTAAAGGTACAAGAACCTAGTAACTATTTGCCTCAGGGTTTGAATGAGACCAACTGTGTATTAAATGGAAATGGCATTGTCTAAAGAATCTTTTTGAATCAGAGAGCATGTTACA
Organism: Penelope pileata; assembly: GCA_013396635.1. Taxonomy (NCBI): domain Eukaryota; kingdom Metazoa; phylum Chordata; class Aves; order Galliformes; family Cracidae; genus Penelope; species Penelope pileata. Next base: position 1,513,589 of record WBMW01002235.1, read on the forward strand.
TTGTCATAGAGACATAGCCTACATTACCTAGTGAAAAAAATATCTGTAGTAGGTGAAAGGACTTAAGCAGCAGATAGTCACTTTGTGACAATCTACACTGTTCATCAGGCAGTTGATGTACTGACCTATGTCACTAATGACAAAAGGAATTTCTAATTCAAAGCATATAATCATGGAGTATTCTTTGAAAGGTAGGATAGCTGGTGAAGATGTATGTATGTATTGTGTACAGGTTGTGATAAGAGATGTGAAATAGTACATATTATTGAATAGCATGCAAGTCGTTTCTCTGTGTGGAAGGTTAGTTTACACTGGAAGCCAGTGCTGGCCTGCTAGAGCTGGCCAGCTGTGCTGCTACTTGCCTTACAGATCCTAATAATTAATTACAGGAATTAATTAGGGAAGACAGAGTTATTGCTAACCATAGCAACTTCTGGCACTTACTGATGGTCACATTCACTGTTCATCTCCATTTTGTCATTTCCATTTTCTCTGCCTCCTACAAGCATTGACCTTTCAAGCATTTGTGAAGAAAGAAACTTACTACCATGATCTTTCACCAAAATAAGTCGACAGTATACGTAAGATGAAGTCACTGAAAGTGAATAGAAGTGTATCCATTAGAATTCATTGGGTAAGACAAGGTCCAGAGATACTGTGAGAACAGATCTAGTGACAAGATGAGATGGAAGGATGGTGGAAAGGCAGAAGCCAGGTGGCTGAATGTTGGAAGACTCGACAAAAAGGAGGCGTCTTCTGTGGAGGAACCATGAGCAGACAGGAAGGAAGTAAAGATTCCTTTCCATTAGGGGCTTGGCTTGAAGGTGGCTGCCTTTTACTTGCTGACTTTGCACTGCAAATGAGCAAACTCATCTAACGATACCACACAAGATGGGATTATTCAGGTATATCAGAACAATTTTCCCATCTCTTGCTTCACCTGCTACTCAAGGTTGCCCATTTATTTTAAAGTAACTTAGCTAGGGTTATTACAAACTTTCAAGCTTAACTAAGAGACTAATTTGCCCTGATGACATGCAATAATGATGTGTACGACTGAAAGAGCTCAACATGAAAAAAAGTGCATTTGATGTGAACATCCAACAACAGCCAAAAAACTTGGGTTCTACTTATTCCGTTTTATCAAGCCATTCCAAACGAAATTTGGGACAACTGCCAAAGTTAAAATTTTAGATGAATTTGAAGTTTTATAATAAAATTTGTAGTGGGCTTCAAAATTCAACATGTATGACCATCTTGATGGTCAATGGAAATGAAGAGATTGACAGATATACATCCTTCTAATTGTGCACTTTGAAATCCATTCAGTTGTTTCTTTTTGTTAGAATGAAAGAAGTAACTTTAATTTAAAAGGGATATTGTGTATACTGTTATGGCACTTACAGTTATTTGACATTTCACCAGCTGGAAATGTTGGTCAGCAGGTCTTTGATTATGCAAAAATAACTTACTGTAATTAAGAAATGAATGGTTCATTCTAATTAGGAGAAAATTATCAGATAATCTAATGAGGCTTTTGGCTGCATAAGCATAGTTTGGAAAGAACCTTTTCTGTGAGTGAAGAACTGGGAATCAGTGTCTATATTTCCACTGCTTTATATTTCATAGTAGGAAAGTTAAAAGTTCATTACAACAAAAGAAATTATATGCATAGTAGGTGACCCTGAGTGTATTTTTACCCTTAAGGCAGACCTGGTAGAACTATAATGATATTTGATAATGTGGTGTTCTTTGGCTTTATAAATGCTGAGTTTGCTAAATGAGAATCAGTGATGATACATTAAGGAAGAGTTCTTCATTTTCCAGCACCATGCATGCACAAATAGCATTCTAATAGCTCATTCAGCAGCTGTAATTTAATATATTTTAATGAGTCTTTGATCTTTGACGTCTGGGAGCTCTATGTATTGGAAATAGCTTATACACACTTTTTTTATGTGAATGAAAGCCAAAAAATTCTGCAGCATATTGGTAAGGCCAGAAATCATGATGTGCTAATCACTTCTGCATCATTATCTACAAGTAGCAGTTAGTATAAAACTTTCTGATGAACACCCAATTCATATTGAAATAAATACAAAAGCTCAGGCTTGGGGAAAAAAAGGGATAAGTTAGTTGCATATATTTTTCTGCATGGACTCAAGTCATTACTGTGCTGCACATGGCACAGAAAACAGTGCTGTTTGTAGAGATTAAAAGATAATAGATAAAGAAGGCCTCTCAGACCATCTAACCATCTGGTTGTTCTTACTTTATTATTAACATGGAACACTTAGCATTTTCAAGTCCCATAACTGTTGTGCAAATAATGACCAGTAATTCTTTCAGGGTCCCACCCTGTTGAATATTAAATGCTTACTTCCTTGGCTGTAGTCACCAGAAAACCCTTTGCCCTCATAACAAATCCCTCTTTTCTATTCAAGGTGTATTTTGCCTGTAATTAGTATTCAGAGCTTCTAGATATTTTTCAATTTAAAATCTTCATTTTCCCCCTTGATTGGCCACAAACCTGGACAATGTGAGATGGAATTTGCAAGAAATGTTAAGCATGTAGCATGTGTCAAAAAAAACAGGATTACGTTGCATTTCCTGAAGTAGATTTCACATGATTCCTCTTCACTTACACTCCTCCTCAAAAGTCGTGTCAGTACTTGTTTATTTTTTCTTAGTAGGTATTTGAGCATTATGTTTCCATAAAATAGCATACCTTTTAATGACCTTGTATAGTTGCATATGGGTTTTAGCACTGTTTAGATCTGCAAATTGTGTCTAAGGAAAAGTATCATCATTCCTGCTCACTGGACTACCTTGTTTTCTGCCATGTCATATACTGTAGTAACCATTAATCCTCCCAGATATCTTAACTGAGTGACATGGTCATATGCTGGATAGCATAAAGTTTCTTTATGGTTTGTTATGTTTTATTTGATTTTAGCATTGTTAATTTTAAGCCTTTTCCATTTCTTCACATTTCCAACCACTCTTTTTCTCATTCTCCCACAGTGATTAAATATCCACGTACTGAATTCTTATGCCTTCTATTCTGCAATGTGATTATAATGATTCCTTTGTGCTTTCATAGCTTTTTTTAAACAAGAAAAGTTTTAATTTTCTGTTGATGTAAAACGGAGCAGGACTTCCCCTCCTAAAAGTAAATGTAACTTACGGATGTGGCATACTATTAATGTAAATTGAGGATGCTAGATTATTGTGTAGACATCCACATGGTATTTCTTGACAACCTACTTCATGCTTTCTTAAAAACTATGCAGTCTGTATGAGTATCATGATTATATTCTGATGATGATCACTACGGCTGAAAGTCTCACATTTCATAGATCATTGTATGAATATGCTTCTGTCCTCTGTTCCACTTCATCTTCCTCATCTGGAAAACCTTATAGATAGCCAAGTATGCATATTCTCTTGAATCAAGCGAGTCCGTTACCTTTCTGTCACATCAGTAGCTAAATGTAGTCTTGTGCTCTGTGAACTTATAGGTTCTGATCATCACTGCAATGCAAAACAGCAGTTTAAAAATTTACTTGCCCACCTTTTGTTTAGCGATAGGTAGATTTGTGTGTGGTGGAATATGAATAAAGCAGGGTATTCTGGCTTTAAATTACTGTTCTATGTTCTTTGAAATGAACAAATGTTACTTTACAGAAAAGGTGCCAGTACCAGTTTATCAAGAGTTTGTCCCTCACATCAGTGTTCCACAAAATCTTTTGTTTCAGCTGACCAATGAAGCTGGAGCTATCAGACAAGTAATAGTAAAAGCAACACATTTTGTTTTTTGGGGGATAGGGTTGTTGTTCATGTACTTATTTCATTTGACAGTCTCGTCTTCCAGGTTTGTTGCTGAAGACCAGAACTATGCTATGTTCCTTAGTGACAATCCCCATCATTCTTGATGACCTTGTGAGAAAGAATACAAAAAAGATGTTGTTATTACTTTTAGCTACTACTGGAGTTATATTTCCTGTGAATTAAGTAGATGCAGGTGGGGAATGTCTCTGGTAGCTGTATAGCAGTGAAATGAATCATTAAAGATGTCATATAATTGAGACAAAGATGTGTCTGCTGTCTTTAAAACAATCATGTACAAATACATCCTGTTCTACTTTATTTGGGGCACAACATATTTACGCTGCTCCATAAAATGAGAGATTTAAAAAAATATTTCATGCTAAGTAAATGATATGTATTTAATATCCCCTTGACTACAATAAATATTTAACGTGTGTTGAGACAAGAAATACGAGTTACTGACTGTATATCTGAGCACTTGCTTTAAGTCAGGTTTGAGTATTTCTTATACAATAGGCAAGCTATTCCACTGCATAGTTAATAATTCCGTATTTCACAGAAAATTTCAAAATTACTCGTGCTCATCTTAATGGATCTACATATTTTTGACTCTTGATTTCATTTAAAATCTCATTTCCATTTCCTCCTACACAAAGGTCTGTGCTTTATAGAAAACATTGGATATGGAATGCTTTCTCCCCACTACATTTTGTAATGTTGATTGCAAGTTCCTTTAGTGCCATTTCCATGCTTAGAAGAAACAGCATCTCCTTCTGTGAAGTCAAATTGTCACCTTAGAATGGATTTTAAATAAAACCATCTCCATTGGTTACTTTTCATACCTGAAATCCCATCTTTAAAAAAAAAAAAAATGTGTGCAAGTTAAGGAAAGCTTTTTTTTTATTATTTTTTTTAAATATTTTTTGGTTTAATTTGTAATTTCCTTGGTTGCAAAGAAATTATCTCAATTTGACCTGTGCTTCAAACACTGTGTTTCAATGTCTCTGTGCATGCCTGGTTAAAGAAGTTCAGTCTATTGCATTCAAGAGAGATGTTTGAAAATGTCTGATTAGCATCTGAAAGTACTTTGATAGCAACCAGATTTCTGATAATGGAGTGCTATATATCAGATACAGGGATAACATTATTTAAAAATAAAACCTTTGTTAAAACAAAATGAAAGGTGTACTGGTTAGAGTGCAGCTTTTTCAGAAGCTCAGTTCCCTTTTGAGCATCACGTCAATGCTCATTTTCTTCTTGCAAGATCCTCTTACAATTAGTTATGAGAAGTGTGCACATCTCAGATGACATAACTTATGGGTTGGCTTCCATTAGGTGTGTCCTTAGCTCTCCGCAGAGCTGCCTTTGATTTATCATGTTTTGCTCACGACCATCTCCTGTATATTCTGCCTTGAGCATCTCATTTGTGGTAGTTCCAGAAATGGTGTCTACACAGGGACACACTAAGTTTCTCCTTTACCCCGGATCTGCTAGTTATTGTAACCCCACATTTCCTCTCTCCTCTTCCTTCATCCAAAAAGCACCACTTGGATTGACTTCAAGGCAGAAAGATCAGACAGCAGTTATTAGCCTGGGACAGAAAAGCTGTCAATGCCACTTCTAATATTTATTGTCAGGCTACTATACAACATATAGGGTTCTCAGTGTATATACAAACTAAACTGAAGAAAGATTCTTCGCTACAAAATTTAGTTCAGTAGCCAAATTCATGTCAGTGAAGAAAGTAAAACAAATTGTTCTGAGTTACAGCAACAGTTTTAATGGATTAGAAATGGGAACACTTTTCATAGTGCAAAAATTCAGTTACTCAATTTTCTTAACATCTTTAAACTTCAAAATATACCTTTGGGCTGGGGCTAAGTATGAGAAATTTCAACCTGACAGGAATCTTTTCAAAGCTAAAAGGTAGTGAAAATAATGCTAAGGATGAAATTAATTCTGTAGAATATTAACAATGAATCTCAACTATAATTACTTTTCTTACATGAGACTGAAACATTTCTGTTTTGGAAATATCTTTACACTTTGAAGTTCTCTCTCAGTAAAGTTGGATTCTCTGCTGCTTCACCAGTTGTTTCTGGTTGTGCAGCAAATAGGGGATATTATGCTATAATTAAGGCTATACAAATTGATGACACAGGGATTATTTTCAGAGAAAAAACTTAAAATGTTCATGATATGTCAGATATGGTCTTAAACATAACTATACACACTTTTTAATCTCAACTTTATGATCTGGTATTTGTCACTGCTGATTTTACGTATCTTACTTCATTCAGCTACCCAAGTAACCTAGATGGCTCAGTAAAATCTTCATGTCATTCTTGATATTTATCACCCTTGTAATAATTAATTTCACAGTAAATACATGGAAAAACTAAGGAAATTCTGAAGTATGAATAAAAGGTGCATATATCAATGCATTTTTAATGAAAACGTTAGTCACAGTCATTAGTCTATTTCCTAAAACTAAATATGAAAAAAGTAGTTAATGTAATAACACTTTCATTTTAACGTATCATGGTTCTTGAATAGGGGAAATAAAATGAAGCTGAATTTTCATGAATATTTGAGTATTTTCTGAAAGGGTGACTAAATCATACAGACGTACAGTATAACAATGAAAACAGAATAAACTGAAGATTTAATATCAGGATAATGCCTATTATCTTTATTAATTATTTTGACAAATAATTTAATCTAATTGGTCTCGGTTTAAAAATGAAAATTAGGAACATCTGTTCTTATCATTCTAAAACCAAAAAGCAGAATCAATGGCATCTTAAATATTTATATAAACTTCTTGTAAGAGCAAGATTTAGCACTTTTCACTTTTAAAAGATAAAGACAACAATGAAAAATGAATAATCTTGTTGGAAGATATCTTCTTCAAGCCTGCCACTGTAACATGCCATGACCACTGCAAGAGAAGGAGTTGAGTCTTGTAGTCATGTGCATTTATTTTGTACGCATCTGATACATCTACAAACCTGATACCTCACACATTCTAATCAAATGCATACAAAGTCTCCTCTAAATTTTTTTCTGGTCACAAAGAGATCTACCTCATGTGACAGAAGACCTCTTTGCTAACAGATGTTTCATTTAAGGAAACTTAAGTTACTGTTATAGCAACAGATAAGTATTTTTTTATGTAAGCTCCCAGTCATTGTCTCAGTAGCACTTACACAGCATCAGAAACAGCTCTTTGCTTCAGTACTTCTTTCTCTAACATTGACCTTGTGATCACACAAAGCTTGAAAAAAATCTGCACATCACGTACAGGAGTAATAATTTATTTACAAATTTTCTTGATTGAGAGCTGTTCTGAATACTGATATTGGGAAAATACCTTGAGAATGTTTTTACAAATTTCTTGAGCTTTCAAAAGGCTGGAATTATCTTTATATGTGGAGAAGCAGGTTGTGTTTGTTCATTCTCAATGCACTCTATTATGCTAGGTATGTTTTACTAATTTAACATTCTAAGTATTTAATAGTCTTTATAATGGTTCAATCAGGCAGATGCCTCAGAGGTTATACAGAGAACTTGTTTGATACCCTGCCAATATTTATTTTCAGATTATACTGAGCAGTTAGTGAAGTACTCACCATCTGTTCAGGAGAAAAGAGAAATGTACTTTGTCTGAGTGGACAAGTGGGAAATGCATTCAGAGAACTGATTATTAGTTCAAGTAAGTAGATCATGGGCCAAATTTTGAGAAAAGACAAAGAAAGCAAAATTCCTGCTGCTGGAACAGACTGATCCTGTGTATCAGCACAGGTAGAGACTCAACTGACAAGAAAGTAAGTTGGCAGAAAAGAACCTGAGGCTCCTACTTAGATAGCAAGTCTGAATAACTACTGGAATATAAATTCTGATTAGAGACGTGGAAAATTTTTTCATCAGGACATGAGGATGATCAAAAAGCCCAGACAGGCTGTGAAACCTTCAGCCTTGGATAGTGAAAACTCGTCTTGACATGGCCATGAACAATTTGATCTAAGTTGGTCTTGCTCTGAAAGGAAGCAGGACCAACTGATGACCACGTGCTCTGTTCAACCTAAATTGCTTTGTGATTCTATGAATTACTTATGTGATATCATGTCTCCAAATTGTCTGTGGATATTACTGAACCACTGGAATAGCTGTTTTATTCTGAGGTGAAGTGAACGTACTATTCTTTTATTGTTGCTCTAGCCTTCGTTATTCCTTGAAACTGAAATGTTTTGTCAAAAGTAATGGGAGATTATATGGTAAAAATGACATCATTATTTCATTTTGGAAGTAGGAAAAGGAGGTTTTTGTCTTACCTGATGTTACCTTTGAATGTTTAGATCTTAAGTTAGAAGTCTGGTTTTCACAGGGCTCTTCTGTTAGTGAACAAGAGAATGAACTGAGGAACCAAAGTTAAACTGCTCTGAATCTTTTAGAAGAACATATTTCTCTTTGACTATGTGCTGTTCTTAATGACACTAGCCACTTACATAGCTACATTTATATGACATGAATAGCTCCTCTCTGTTGGTCTCTATGATTTTTCCTTTGCTTTAAGTAGTAAGGAAAGAAATACAGCAATGATTTTGGATAGCTCAAAACTACTTACAGTTGGTCTTAAATGGGAGAATATAAGATTCTGTAGTAGTGAACACCATACAGTTATCATCGGATGCCTTATTTACCCACTGAACAAGTTGACTTTCAGAGGTTCTTTCCAATCTTGATCACATTGTGATTCTGTGATCTCTAAAAAATAAATTCAATCCTAATTCTTAAGCACTGTTTCAGCTTTCTTCTATTTTTTGAGCTTGTAAACAGCACAACATATATTCTGTATGTTTCTTCCAATTATAATTCTATTATTCCATTAACATATAATTTTTGAGTTTGTTAAAAAAAATAAACGTTTTAAAGATGATGTTTTGACTCCTTAGTAAATGACATAAGTATTTATTCTAAAGTGCTCCTTTTTGAGGGCTTGTGTGATGGGAGTAATGTACCTCATATGATCCCCTTTTACCTTAACGATATTCACAAACAATCATGCCTCTGCATTATGTACATGATACATATGTAACCTAGCAAAAAAAAGATAAATCTGTAGCCTGCCAGAGAGCGGTGGGGTGAATGTAGTGGTGATGGGTCAGACTTAGCGTCGAGTGGTAAAGTTTGTAAGATTTGTCTGTTACTAGCATGGTGGCAGATTGTAACAAATGCAACAGTTGTTTCTAGAGTCTCACTCTTTTCGTAAGACTATTTCTTTCTTTATGAATAGAAGTTTGTGGCATCTGAGATATTCTCATATTCACATGTTTCAACCACTGGACTGTGGAAAACAATGTTTTTCACAATCTCATCTGTCGCACTGGTTGCACAATCTCTCATTTTTAGTATTGTACTGGACATTCACTTTTCATTTTCGACTTTTAACTTATTCTGTATTATATCTGTCAGTATTTCTACTTTGTAAATTCGATTTATCTGCAGTATATGATTCTGAAAGTAAAATAGTGCCACAAACACTGGGATCACAGCCCTTATAGCAAGTGTGTAGTTTATAAGACACAATAAAGAACTTCCTTTGTCCAGAAGTGATTTTGAGCATTGAGGTGAATATTTGTTCCACTTTCTGACTTTCGTGTCATATTGGGAAGGATACCCAAGCAATTTTTGAGCATCTTGAATGAAGTATTGATACTTAGAAAGCAAACTACTTCAGCTGCACATCAGTATTTCTATGAATCTATACTGCCTTATCTTGGATTAGGTATTATTACCAAAATCCAATCAATTCTTTCTCAGGAAATGGTGAAAGCACAGCTGAACAGCCGATTTAAAAGTCAAGTGTGTCATTGAGATACATATTTCTTCATACATTTTAAATATTTTGCAATATTTTAAATGACAAAACACTTGTAGACTTTTGCTTCAAGCCTTTGCCTAGGTTGGTATTTGTCATCTGTAAGTAGAATTGATAGGTTAATGGCAGGTAAATTGTGCCTGGAGGACCAGAAAGAGAACAAAGCAGGAGGGTTCATCTGCAGTGTGTATATTAAAAAGGATGAAAGAAAAGGCAGGAATTGCTCAGCTGGGTTTTGATCTCTTAATGATAAGAGAGAATAATCTATAACCAGCTGAGGTTCATCTCATTACTCCTCACAAACTGCCTTTGCTAGCTAAGTAGAATTCTTGCTGGGCTTAGACGTTACAGGTTTATTCTGGTAGAGCTACAAGCACTGAAGCTTTTATGAGTTCATGAGAAAGAGAGTGACATTCTGTGTGTGCAGTCACCGGCTCCCCTGGTTTCTGCAGCTTTTCCTCTGACCTGAGGACTCCCACAGGACCCTCAGTCCAACAAACCTAGTTGCCCTGCCCTCTATGCTGGCAGTGCTCTTAAAGACCCCTGTGCTGCCAATCCTGAAGTCAGCTTGCACAGCTGTCAGGAGCCAGCTAGTCTTTGGATCCCCAGGGAATTATACTCTGGTGATGAGTTCTGTAAAGATGCAATCCTTTGCTGGCTGTCAGATTGCTCAGAAACTAGCTTTAGCATGAAACAAGTGTTAAGGAGTACAGTTTTTTTTTTTTTTTTTAAACATGGATTTGCAATATCAAACAGAATTTTATACAAAGAGATAATATAACAAAAAGCAGGCTGCATATACTGAAACAAAAAAAACTGTTTTGCCACAAGTAGTTGTTGTTATAAGCTACTGACTGGCACCTATGAGAGCTCTTCTGGTACCACATGGCCAGAACTGGGAAAACTACTTTCTTTTTCAGTCATCTGCTCTTAACCTGTCTTGTCTTTTCTGTGACTGCACATTGAGACCCCATAGGGCAATGTGGAGAATAAGACATTTCTTTCCCTCCCCCTCATTAAGGTGTCTTGATTAACGTTTTTATTTCATATCTTAATTGGTATGCTTTGTCTTTCAGGGTAGTTTCTGCTGTAATGTTCTGCTAAATGTGTGTTAGAAAAATTACATACGTTATGAGAAACATTAAATACATTTCCATCGTATTAGATTGTATTGTATTTTATGATAATGTAACCACTTCTATGCCTAACTTGAATAAAAGCGGGGCTTCTTTGATAATAATTGAGAGAGAGATGAAATAGCTGTCTTATGCTGTATGTAACCACTTGGACAAAAGTTTTGAACTAAAAGAGGGGAGATCTTGATCAGAAGTTAGGAGGAAATTCTTTACTCTGGGGGTGGTGAGGCACTGGAACACATTGCTCAGAGAATCATAGAATCACTAGGTTGGAAAGGATGTCCAGGATCATCTAGTCCAACCGAAGAAGCTGTGGATGAACCGTGCCTGGAGGTGTTCAAGGCCAGGCTGGATTGGACCCTGGGCAGTATCATCTGGTGGGTGGCAACCCTGCCTAGGTGGTGGGGTTGGAACTATGTGGTCTTTGAAGTCCCTTCCAACCCGAGCTATGCTATGATTCTTGTAGCTACGCTGCCTGGGAAAGGAATTCGGCAATTCTTAACATATGCATGGACATTCTGCTGGGAATAGAAGGGGAATAAGTCCATAACTCAAACACTGAGGAGACATTTGAGGAAACTGATAATCATTAGAGCTAATTATGTATTTTATGTCTGTGTTTAATTTTCAAGAATATTTAGCTATTGTCATCCCAGATTTTTAAAAGTAACCAAATTTGACAAAAAAAAAATCTCTTGAAACGAGAAAAATGACTCAAAAATAAGCTATGGGGAAAAAAAATCCACCCTGAAATAATCAGATTTTAGTGTCTTTTTGTACAGTATCTCTATGAAGAAATAACTAAATTATTGTGCCTGTTACGTATTGTTCAGTGAAGAGACCTGATGGTTAGCTTTCTAGAGTATGGTCCAGCCATCAGTTACTGGCAACTCAAACTGGTGAATGTTTGAGAAAAGAGGTCACATCAGACCTGCTCTTCTTTAGATAGAAAATTATATCAACCAGAAAAATGTTACTGATTCTATTGGACACATGGGAGTATGAAAAGGTTTTGCTTGAGGGTGTCCAAATATAGAATGGGAGTATTTTAGAAATCTCAGAAATTTTCATGAAGTTTATCTTTAGAGGAAAAAGAATAAAAAACTGGTGGGAGAGTGAGTGAGAGGGAGGCCACAGAGATGATAAAGGGCCTGGAGCATCTCCCTNGTGCTGGGATCATCTGCTTTTTAAATATTTGCTTGTGGATGTTACTGGTGAAAGTATCTGGTATCTGATCATACTGTGCTGATTTCTACTACTGTGTAAGATACATATCCCTTGAACTGTCCTCCATATTTTCACAACATAATGAACAGCTGAGCAATTCCAGTTCTATGTGTACACTTCTTAGTTGCTTTGTTTAACTACCATATTTTTCTGATGCATGTTTATTTGGAACAGTAATTGCAGATGCAATATTGTGTGTCTAGGTCTACCTACTGTATGTTAAAAGTATGATTGAGAAGGGAGATTGCACCTTGCATGGAAAGAGGGGAGTCTCCATAAATAGAGTGTAGGAAGACTCAAACAGCTGCAAGCAAAAAAAAAAAATTATTAATAATAGTCAATTTTGCATAGCATTATGAATTTCAGTTTCAGATTTGTGTCGATGGCAATTCTGTGAAGGACAAAGATGAGTCTGGTAAACTCTATTTTATGTACTTCATCTTTGAAGCGACTCATCTAAGGCAAGACGGCGAGTCAAGGACAGACCTGTATTTTAACCCAGAATCACTTTATGGCCAATTTGCCTTCAGGTACCAATTACATCCAGCAAGCAGTAGTAAAATTGCTATCTTTCAATTCACATGGTCTGAGAACTGCATAAACAAACTGTGTGATCCTACAGTGCCAGGATCATTTAGATGAACTTGCTAAATGTGTTAATTAAGAAATACCCAGGCACCAGCACATTCTCTATGCCTTTATTTTCTGTTTATTTGTTATCACTTTCCTTATTTCATTATAGTCGTCACTCTGGCATTTTCTATCATTTTTTTCAGTGATCTCTTGGATCTTCCTAAGATGCTATAAACTGACAAAGGACTTTTTTTTTTTTAGTTTTCTTTTTCTAGAAATGGATTACTGTTTGTGTCCTAGTGTTTTACTTTACTTTTCCACTGACTTTAATAAAGCACTACCTGGTTTCTCTCTAGGTTCATGAATTATGATTTATATTGGGCTGTTTTAACCTTTCTGATTTAGAACGCAGGAGAAATGCTGTGAACAATATGTCTGCTTATTATAAGTCTTGAAATATTGTTTAGTTTGTACTACTGTCAGCTTAAAAAGCGGTAATGCTTAAATGGGTGACATTATCCAATTAGTTTACACTTTAAGTGACAGCACAGTACAATAATCATGCATCTAACGTTTCTTTTTTCAAGAAATAATGTTTCAGCTTTATGCATCCGAAAAGAAAAATGATCCAGCTTAAACCAATTAAGATTTATCTTTTTTGATTTCCTTAAAATCCAATTTTATACATCTAATTTAAGCAAAATCCAATTTATGACATTGGTTGGCTTGAAAACTTCTGGCAAAAGAATGTGGATTGGTTAAGCAAATAGACTTTCTAATTTTCATATCAATTCTTAGCCATTGAAAATCTAATTTGAAAACTCAGTGTCTTATTCATACCTTATACAGTGGGAGATACAGACTGAGTATTAGCTTTGAGAGGATGTTATACTATACAGGACAGTTTCCTAATAAGATGAAAATTTATACTCACATTTTATAAAGTGCAAAACAAAGAATGCTGTTTCTCCTTATTAGGATTACTGTAATAGCTCTTCAATTTTCAAAATATAGACCATTAATTGGGATGTGTTCTCTCTGTATATTTTTATGCACAACATTCTGACTTTCAACTGATTTTTTGTTAATATTTTATTTCTAGCATGAAATTATTGTTTAATGGAAGATTCTTTAATTTACTATAAATTACTTTCCTCAGAGTTTTGGTTTCCTCTGTTTGTGGTGATGATGCGTATAAGACTTACAACACATTGTTAAATGAAGGGCTAAAAAAACAGCCTTAGGAAAGTCTGCAGCAAGAAACAGCACACATTTCCTGAAGTAAATTCTGTCACTGTGAGAGAGGCAGCTTTGATGTCCATGAGGAAGAGGAGCGTTCTCTTCCTCCTGTGGGACCATAGCTACGTGCTGAACATATGCAGCCTTGGGACTCTAGGGGAAGAAAGGCTGGGAGGGTGACATGCCAACACTTCTAGCTGCTGTGTGGAGGCATCGGAGGGAATCAGGCAGTAGGTAGCAAGAAGGCAATAGTTAGAACTGGCACAGGGTAGGGAGTACAGAAGTCTTCATAAGTCACCATGATAAATCTACCTTTACCCATCATGTTCCTCTGCATTGTTTTATTACAATGTGAGATTACATTTTGAGTTTTGATGTAGTAGGAAAGACTAAACTAACATAAAAATAACTGTATAAATATATGCCTCAAAGATATGACTGAATATCAACATGCATGCGATCATTGTTTCCATTCTTCTTTTATATTTATTTATTTATTTATTTATTTATTCCCTATGTTCTGTTATTATCTAAGTGATGGAAACTGAGGATACTTCTGGTACTAGTTTGTGTGCATAATGCGCTCTGGTCTGTCATCAGCCCAGAAGACTGCATGCTTTATTTCATCTACAAGGTAGCTAACTGCTAAAAAATGGATCTTTGCTACTTGGAGTTACTGAGTACATAGTTGTGTTGAAGGCTATGACTTACACTAATTGTCTAGTCTGTGCACGTTCGATGTTGTACTAGAAAGGTCCATGTAAACCTTGATGTCACATTTGACATAAGTAATCAAACTGTGAAAATGCTACACTGTTGATGTCATTTTTATTAGCATAATTCTTATTGCCCAGCAGTTTAAATTCTTTCTTACCCTCCCAAGATACTTACAGGGAATTATTTTTCATACTGTTTTATAGGATAACCCAGTCATACTAATTTCTGCTGACAAACGATCAGGCTACTAGAATAGAGAAATATAGAGAAGATACAAAGTTCTTAAAAGAGAATGAAAAATAGTCTTTCTATGTCATCTATAATATTCAACTTAGTTTGCTTTTGAAAAAGTGTGGGATTAGTCTCAGAAAATGCTATGATTGAGGGAAAAGAAACGCTGAAGATATGCTGATTATCTGATGCTATTGCAGGATCATTAAAATAAACGCTGAGAGAATGCCCATGAAGATGACATGATCAATATCTCAGTTCAATATATCAGTTTTAAGACATGACTTTATGTTTTCTGTAAATGATCTCAGTGCTGCTATATTACTAGAGAGTCATTGTGGGCTACATTACTTAAAATTTGCATCAGCTGTGACCAAGGAAAGAATTTTATATTACCTCTGGCAAAATATACTGTTTCATGAAAGTGTTTTCTTCTTAGAACATGCCCATCTGTGAGCTGCATTATAATGCAAACATATTTAAACAAAACTGTCAAATCCTAAAAAGAGATTTCTTCCCATAGAACAAAAAATGTATTTATCTTGGGATTTATTTGAATATTCTGTTTTACGTGGAATCACTGGGACAGACACTGAGGATTTGAGGTTGTATTTTAACTTCAATACAAAATTCTGGTGTGACTTTGTGTTTGTTTTCCATTTGTAAAACTGTGGTAGTATCTATTTTCTGTCACCTTTAATCTAGTTGTTGATATACAGTAGGATATTTTCAAGGCTAGCCCTTATTTTAAGCTTATAAAATGCAGGAGCACAACAGAACCCTGATCATGTTTGGGACCTCTAGCTGCAATCCCTATTTCCTATATTACTCCCTACTGTACTGCCTCTCTAATGCCTTTGTGCATGTTTTCTTCTACTCATCAAAATTCCGGTAAAAAGGATGAAGAAAAATGAATATGAGAATAAATGAGTAACAAATCCGATATAGAGGAACATGAAAGAATAATTTGTGTTATTTTATATTCATAATCTGAGCAGGAGGAAGATTAAAGAGACTGTAGCTTAAAAGATTTTTTAAAGCATATATTTTTATTCCATTTTGCCTGAAGTTGCTGTATGGCTTGTAGTGGATAAAGATGTTTTACTTTCCTTTAGCATATTTTAATTCAAGCATGTTCTCACTGTACAATTCTATGCCTGTTGGCATTAGTCCAATAGCAGATATATAAAAAATATTAACTCTTTTTTTTTTTTTTACAGTGAAACTCCCTGTTGCAAAGGAGTAACAAATCCACTCCAGTTTGTAGATAATGATACTGACTGGTAGTTACTGTGTTTTTATGAGAGCCTTGATAGCAAGCAGATACAGCACTTTGTCCTGTCTGCTAAGCATTACAACAAGGTCCTGGCCTGTGCTTGTCCACCTGTGTACCGCCGAATTATCTATAAACTTTTTTTCATATTTCTGAAGCAGTTTCATCTTTTGAAATGATTTCTGGTAAGTTTTTTTTTGTAGGGTCCCTTTGGTGTCTGGAGTCAAGGTTCAAAGACAGCTTACAGATTTTGTATTACTCTGCAGTTTGTCACAAGAAACTATTTTTATTTTGTTCTTTTTTTCATACTTTGCATAATTACTGGATATAAAGGGTAATGGTGGAAAGTAGAAAGCATCCCTTTGTGCTACCTGCTGTATGAGAACTGGGGCTGAGGCTGCTGATGCAGGGGAAGGAGGCAGCACCGCACTTAGCTGCATACAGGGCAGTCCTGTGCCTTCCTACACGAATAGCTGCACTGATCTTTGCATTTATCTTCGTTTTCTAACGAAATGATAAGAACCAAGTGGAGTTCCAGAACTGGTAATTCAGCATATAATTTGAACCTACTTTATGAAAGACTGTATAAAACCAGAGAGATTTGATTGCTTAGCTTGCCCTGATAGCTTATAATTTGTAGCTGTTCACAAGCAGAATATTTATCTCTGAATATTTTTTTGATAGAAAGATGTTTTAACTGAAACAAAGTGTGCTATAAGGAACTTAGTCAAAGTTGTTAATTTTCTCAATAGATCTCTAATGTTAATATTGTATACATTATTATTTGTTACCAGTTAGTTTTAATAATAAAGCCTAATGTTGCTTAAAGCTCTATTTTGGGGATTTATCTTTGTGGTAAAACTGAATGCCCTTTTATAAAAACTTGAATGGAATTATAATTAATATTCTGCTAAGATGAAATATATCTTAACATATATGAATAAATGCCGGATAAACAGATATCAACAGATAGCAAGTTTTTATCTTGTCATGTAATTTGTTTTTCTTTCATGTTGGTTGTTCTGTCCATCTCAGAATGAAAGTAATTTAGAATTTTCTACATTTTCCAGCCAATTCTAGACAGATTCACAAGCTATTGTAAAAAATCTATATATTAGTAAACTTGCAGAAAAAAAGTAAGTAGTTCCTTTATAAATACCAGCATGATACCATAGCTTACATCTTCAAAAAATGAGGTCACTTGAAACACTTAAAAGCTTTACTATTTAAAGATGAATTTAATCTGGGTTGATAAAGCTGGTGTGTAATTTGACAATTCCCAACTCTCATTCAGTAAATGCTCCCTCAGTAATGGACAAAAGTAGGTTTTTCTGTGTGCACATGTATGTATAGGTAGCAATGTAGATAATATATAACTAGGAGAAATTCCTTCGATACGTGACATTTGCCAAGATCCTACGTAGCGGTAGCTGCTTTCTTTCTTTATGAAATTTCATTTGAGGCATGCTACTTTTACAGTTTATGCATCAGAGGAAATTATGAACCTGGAGATAATCATTGTGATTTTTGCGTAAAAATGTAATGTATTAAGGTTAATTTACTAGATGTAAAGATACATTCATTAGTTTGTGTTTAACATAACATTTTTTTAAAGTGGCATCTAATTACTACCCTTGTGCATCAGAAATATCTCTGAGGAAATGTCTGTCAGCTGTTTAAGAAATATATCTGTCCATTCTTCTTTAAGATGCTAACTGCTCTTTAGGGCTTTACAATAAATTGTTTTTAACTTTTTACTTAATTTACTTAATTTCTCTTTAAAAAGCAAATAAATTATTCTGAGTGTTATTCTGGTGGGCGGTCATTTAAAAATTCTTCTGCTTATGAAAAATGCATGACGTTAGGGAGCAAGGAACAAGTGGCATCTCAGTAAGGTTGCACTCAAAGTATATGTTTCCATCTGACTCTTCAGATATGCTTAAAGAGATCCCATTAGATGCCAGTACATTGAAATCTATAGTGGGCT
Source organism: Penelope pileata (assembly GCA_013396635.1). Classification (NCBI taxonomy): domain Eukaryota; kingdom Metazoa; phylum Chordata; class Aves; order Galliformes; family Cracidae; genus Penelope; species Penelope pileata. Next base: position 1,531,684 of record WBMW01002235.1, read on the forward strand.
ATGAAATATAGTTGCAGATTAGAGGAGAATAAAAAATGTATAAAAATATTTCAGAGTTGTTGTAGGACTAGTCTACTTTATTTAGTGTCTACTCAATATAAAAAAATACACATAATGTTGGGTTTATATGGTCAAGGCCATGCATGACAGTGACATTAACATCTAACTATATAGTGACTTGTCCTCCAGAAAAAGGATTGTGTCCCCCATGCCAAAGTTTTTTGCACCAACTGACTCCAACAGAAATGACTGACTCCAGTAGACCTTGGAAGTATCTCTGGGGTTTCATAGCGTGCATTGGTTCTGCTCAGTTCAATTCATTCATCTGTTCAGTCCCCATTCTGGTTTCGGATCTCAGAAAGGCATTTCTCTTCAGCTGATGTCTTTTAGTGACTTAGTTCTGACTATTTTAGTACATTTTCTATTTCTTCTCTCTGTTGTTCATATGAATCCTCAGTATCCTTCCTTTTAACATTTTTGTGCTTACATTATTATAGTCATCTTTAAACATTTTGCTATGCCATAGCAAGTGACAATTCCAGTTATCAGGGTGCTGCCCTGTAATTTTCTAATGCCTGGGAAATATAATCTCAACTCTACAGCTTTCCTAAGCATCTTCTAATGGCTGATACTTTTTGCCACAAAACCATTAAATACTTGCTGAGGGGTGATTAAAGCCTTGCTGTCCTGAAAAATGTTTAAGTAAATAACTGCAAGCTATGATCCTTAATCTAGTGTAATTTCATCTGGTGTGCTTCATTTGTCATGTGAATTTTATGAAGGATGTGAAATTTTTGACAGTGGTATCTCTAATAATGTTAGGTCATGAACACTGGCAGTAACAATTTAGAACTGATTTGTTTTCCAGTTAATGTTTTTTTTCATTAATGTCATCATACATGTTATTTCTTTTTCTATACAAGCCACAAACAGGACTATGGGTATAAGGTGACTGGAAAAAAAAACAGAAGAAAATATTTACAGTTTTTCAAATTTATTTTTGGTTGCTACAAGGTTGAGTGTAGCAGCCTTCATTCAGTCCTTATGAGAAATATTTACCTATATACAACTTAAAGTAAACATTAGGATTTCTAGAATCCATGTGGCTATACTGATTTTAATTGTTACAAAACAGATATTCTTGCTAAACCATGTGGGGCTGAAACAGAGCTCTTTGATATCATCGAGAAACTGCAGATCTTCTGATTTGCTCTTTCCATGCCTGTTCTGAATTTAACATCTTCTGCTACTTTGTGATGTGGCTTGGACAGTTTACTGGTCTTCTGAATTTTCCAGAGGAAAATTGTCCTTTATTTACAGATGCTTTTTCCTTTGCACAGCTTATGACTACGAAGCCTATTCAGGCAAAAAGATCTGCTTGCACAGAAATTAACTTTTAATAAGATGCTTTGCAGGAGAGTCCACTGCACAGATCCCATTACAAGATAGGAGCAATAGCTGTTTTTGCAAGAACAAAATTTTGCAAGCCAGCAAATGTGCTGATAACCAGCTTAAAGTGATTTCAGTGTGTGTACAAAGCTAGTAAACTGCATACTATCAAACTTCACAAACTACTGTACATTCCTTACTTCCTTTTCAAAACAAGTAAAAGAACAGCTGTTTTTTTTTTGTTTTGTTTTTTTTTTTGACTCTGGCTATAGAGCAAGAAAGAAAAAATTAGGAAGGATAGGCTTAATTAGAGCACACCTTTGTTCATTTAATTCAGCTGTGAGATGCCTGACTTGGTCCCACCACCCTGCACAGCGCAGAGCCTTGCCCCCTCTGCAGTTCCTTCATCTGGTAAAAGCTACCTTTGCCCTCACCCTGCCTGGGTTTAACCTGTTGCTGCAACTCTACCCATTTTCTTCCAGAAGGTTAAGAAGCCTGTGGTAAGGAGACAGGTAACGTCTTTCCAGCATTCCTAAATGTCTTTCAGTTACTTTGAGAGGGCCCCAGTCAGTTCCCCACAGCTTTATGCCCTTTGGCATGGTGCCATCTGATATGGAATAACCTCTTGCCTAATTGAGGCAAGCTGTGCTCTCTCTGCCCCACCCCTTTTAAAACAGGAAGCTAACTGTCTAAACAGTGATAGTGTACTTGCCTGCAGTCTGAAGATGGTGAAGTAGGGGAGTGAAGAGCTTGATCTCTAACCTGTTGCTCCTGCATTCAGTCAGGTCCTGGGTGGTTTGTTAGAAAAGTACTGCTGCTTACGTATTTTAGGTTTTGACTGCTGAACCGAGCTAATATCTTTTCATTCATTTGGGCCTCTTGAATTATGGCTTTTTTTTTTTTTTTTGTTACAAATTCAGCTGTGGTGACTAGCTTTTAAGTTAGAACATCTTTGTTATCCTAATCCAGAGAGGAGCCACCACACCGAAAAATGTTGCATTCTTGCATCAGTCTAGATCATGAATATTTTGTGATGGTATTCTTTACCTTGTATTGTACAGAAAAATTTTTCAGCAGTCAGCTTCAATGGCATAACACACAGATAGCAACTTCATCCTGCACTTCTGTGTTGGCTGACTATGTGAAGTGTCTGCATTGGTGCTTCTGTTTGTAGCTTGAAATGAAAAAACTTAGAAATATGTAATTGATAAGTAATTTGTTAGTCTGAAAAATTGCAATTCCTCTGGGTAGCCAAACTTCTGTCATGCCTAATTCACTTAAAGCATTGAGGCTAAATGTGGAGAGTCTGTGTAACTACCACTCTGAAAACTGAAACTTTGGCTAAGGTAGCTCTGCCTGGATATTTGGCTTAACAGACAAGACAAATTATTTTAAAGCGCAACCTTAAATTGTTCTTTGGACTCGATTTTTTTAGTGTGTGTTATGGTCTCCTGCCACAGTCTGGAATGGTCTTGTATAATTGATTCTGTCTTTGGGAGATTGTGGAGTGGACAAAATTATTTCAGGATTGCTTTCCTGATTGATATGTGAAGTGCTAACTTTGAGAATCCAAACAGCAACTTTTTGAAATTTCAAGATATTTTTTTGTGTGTACATAGGTGCATACATTCTTTCATGCAAATTAGAATTTGGAGAAAGTCTGAAAGCTTGTATTAACCTCTTTTTCTTTTCTTTCTGTAATAGAAGATAAGCTGTGACATTTACGTACGCTGATAACTTGTTGGGCAACCTAAAAAGGTGATCTCCTTAAGCCTGAGTTTAATAATTCATCAAACTTAAGCCTGGGCATCAAAAGAAAAATGTTAACTGCATTCAAAATAATAGCTAAACCGCAAATATGCACAAAGTAGTTGCAAGTTCTGCAGCTATTCACTGGATGTTGCTTAGTAATTTTAGAAGAAACATTCTCACTTTTTGGAATAAGTCATTTAAGAAATGCAGTGATGTTAACATTATAACAAATTTAGAGTTGTCTTTGAGGCATGTAAAAGCTGCTTGTGATGCAGCTGGATAAGTTTATGAGGATTTTGGAGATTAATACAAACAAAAAAGATTGTACAACATTCTTTTGGCCCTAGGTAATGGATTATGTGTAGAAAATGTACTGGTACTGCAACAACAAATAGATCAACTGAGAGAACATGCTTTGCCTGAAGTGTCTTTGAAACTGTGAATGTGAAGTTGGATGATGAATTGAATAATCTACTTCAAAGGACAGAGATATAGTGTCTGAGTATGAAAAAGCATAAGTGCATGAGAGCATGTCGCAACCATATGCAGTGCTGGCTGCTCTCAGTGATAAAATGGTTTACTATTGTCTTTGCCACTAACAGACTATGTCAATTTAGTCTGATGCTCCTTCTGCATTATATATTGGAGTCCATATACAGTATAACATTTTGCAATGCCAGTTGCTCAAGAATAAAGCCCAAAAATTCATCTTTGGCTTTATTAAAAAGCAAATCTGTTTCCTACAGTTCCTTTTCCCCTCAGAGCAGCTGCAATCTTTATTTGATGCTTGCCTGTTTGTCTTGTTTCTGAAACGTATAAAACCTATGATTTATCCTAACTTTAATTTACTTGAGTTTGGAAAACTTAACAGTTTCATTAGCGTGACTACTTAATGGGGATAGAATTTAATGTTCCTCAGAAAACAACAATTACATTTGCGTAGGGTGCAAATGGAAGCAAAGAATTATTAAGTCTCTGGCTCCTGTTTTTTGGATAAAGAATGAGCAGACTTTTGTACATCAGCTTCCTTATCAGGATAGGAAATAAAAGCAAGCTTATGCTGACCTAGTGGTTCACAGCATCCCAGAACTAGATCCTTTACATGAGTAGAACAAAACACAGTTTTAAAAACAGAGTGGACCTTCACCTTGTATAAACCATAATTTTTCTGGTAAACCTCAAACCCTCCTCACAGCAAGTTTGTATGCTTTGCTGTATCTTGCCCCTTTGCCATGCTTGGCTCTTCATGTTTCATGGTCTTATCAGGTGTGGTTCAGACTGTGAATTATCTGAGAGAATTGAGTTGGAACACTTAGGTGCTGCATGGAAATGCCATTTCAGCCAGCCTAGAATAACACTAGGTGATGACTCAGGCAAATAATTTATTGAGAAACCATCTTTAAATTTTTTCTTGGTCTTTCAAAATAGAAAAGGATTTTTGTTTTCAGTCTTGGAAATCTTAGCTGCTTTAATTTACAGACCTTATTTTTTAGGTTTGAAACTTGGAGAAAATAGTGATGCTCTTTTTCATTCCAATTTCTAGCAGTTCAATGGTCTGAATACTTGCTTGGGGTAAAGGCAGACATTCAAATCTCTTCTGTAAGTTAGACTATATTTTTAGGAAGCTTTTCTAAATCACTATGCATTTATAACCGCTATAACCATTATAACTCTTGTGATTGCTATAGGAATGTTTAGGTTCAAACGTGCAGCCTAAGGATGTCTAAGATGTTTTACCTGCAATTTTGTATAACCGCCTTTGTGCTTACTGTGACATAGACCTTACTTTGTAATGCAACTGAAGTAATGAAGACAAAAGTATTGTAGGGTGTTGTTCATTTCCAGACATGCCCCAAATCAATCCCAGGATTCCACAGTCTTATTGATTAATTTGTACTTGATGCCTGACCATGGGCATTGTTTCATTTTAAATATACAAACACGTATAAGAAGTATTGTAATTGTTCCTTATGTCAAATATGTCCTTCATGAGAATGTAAACAATTTGAGTGCAAAAATATAATGCAAAATATAATGATTGATTATTTTTGATCAAAGTAAATGTCCTTATATTATACCTACTTATTCCTTTGTTGTTTTGAGTTGAACTTGTTACAGGACAGAGGTGATTCATCATCTTAAAAATGTCTGCAAGAGAACTGGGAGCACCATTGAGGAGTTTTAGGTTTTTTAGAACTCCAGGCTTTACCAAAGCAATGGAAATTTGAGAAAGATATGTGAATTCAAAAGTGTTAAATGGGTAAGCAGAATATTCTGTTCTAGATGTATCTTCAGGAAGCAAACTGTATGCTTTGTACATGAAGATAGTAGCTTTAAAATTTGGAATAGTGGAATGTTTATTGTGAATAATTTTCTAGTTCACAGGATTTGTATATTTATTTTTGTGTTGGGAATGAGTGATAGTAAAGAGAAAGGTGAAATTGGCTTAAATTGTTGGAGAAAAAGTTCTAAATCAAACTATCTACATGATGTAAAGTGAGAAAGACATCAAAAGCTTGCCTTTAAACCCCTGCAAAAATGACAGGGCTTTGAATTATTACTGTCTCTAGCTGTAGTAATGTAAGATTTATGTAAGCATTCTGAAATGTGAGATGACAACATTTGTGTGAAAGGTGAAAGACCAGCTGTGTACACTCTTGTAACCATTGGCCACAGTAAAGCAATTGAAGACCTTTTAGACAGCAATGCATTGTGTTAATGAGCATAGCCTTGAATGACAGCATTTAGTGTTTGTAGGTAGCTGATAGACTTTATATTGATAATAATTATTAATATTATGCTTAGCAGATGTCTATAATTGTACTTACTGAATGGCTTGGGTGAATAGCTTTCTCTGTGTCGATTTACTTCTCTACTGGTCTGAAACTGTGGTAAACAAACATGCACCATCTTTGACTAACAAGGGTAGGACAGAAAAAAAGTATTTTATAGTTCTCTGGAATGGGAGTGAGCAGAATCTTTGGCTAGTCACGGATCAAGAACAGAAGCGATGAATAACATCAAGAACTCTGATACCTTAGAGGAACAGGTCTTCTATCACAGGCTTCTCTACCCAAAATCGTCCTTCAAACTTTTTAAGCATTTCTTCATTGGATACCTGTTCTCTTCACTCTATAAGATCAATTTTTTTCTTAATGCTTAAGGACACTTGTGCTCTTGCAGATAAGTCAAAATAAAATATCAAAGATAATTTTTTGAAACTGGGACTAGAAATCATGGTCTTTTGCTATTACATCTGTCTTGTTTTTATGAAGCAATTATTTAAATGAGAGTAAGTGAATGACGAGTTGGAAAACTTCATACTTTATTTACTGATCTAATTGTAAGACTTTAATTTGTGGAAAATATTCCTAAATATGTGTTATTTTGTAATTATATAAATCACAGTGCTGTGGTCCTATGGTGACATCAATGCAATAACAAAAAGTTCTGTTTGTTATAATTTCTTAAAGTTAGATTTTTACAACCTTTGACATAATTCACGTTAGCATTGCTGGAAAAGGCTTTACAGTAATTACCACACTTATCTGCAAAAGGAAGGAACAGCTTTGCTTTATTTACTGTGTGACAGTAAGGTCAGATAATAACTGCCAATATAACATTTTCCATGATTACAACAAAGCTCTCTTTCCTACAGAAATTGTGCTACTTCTGCAGAAAGAAGATGCAGTGAAGAATTACTCCCTTACTGTTGAAAGCATTGAAGTACATGTCTAATTTACAAGAGCATTTGAAAATCTTTGAATGTAACAATGGAACTTGCTTGATTCAGTAGGGATCAAAAACCACAGACAGACAGCTTGGCATATCTTCCTAATGTATAAAAATAATTCATTTGATCCAAAAGCTCCTATGATGAGACATGTTTCTGTTATCCTCTTATAAAAACAAAACCATAAAAACCAACTCCCGCAAAAAACCAAAACAATACAAAGCAATCTTGCTCAGTGAGCTACAGATCTAGTTTGGGATGTTAGCACACACTTTTTAATAGCCTAATTTCTTGGGAATTGCTTTTTCTTTTTTTCTTCCACTTCTTTTTCTTTATTTCTTCAAATAAACTGTTAATATTTCAATGCTTATGTTTGGAAGAAAATCCAACTAATTGTCAAACCATAAGCTCCAGGCAACATTCAAGGTACATACTAATGAACTTTTTTGTTTCCTAGAATTTATAGTTCAATTCTTGCCAGGAGATCTCTTTCTTCCCAAATATTACAAACTCAGTAGCTTTTTAACCTTCTGAGTTCCTTTTGTTTTTCAGTGATCCATGACTGTAATTGGAAGCTTTTGTTTGCCATCTTTGAGTAGGATTCTGTTCTGTTTTGTAGATGGCTGCATACTCCATCTGTTCTCAGCACGAGAATTCAGACTCTTAGTGTTTCTTGCCACACTTAGGCCCTCTACTATCTCTTTCTGGTCTGCTTTTAGACCTTCATCCACAAATTTTGAGGAGAAGCTCCTCATTCTCATTCCATTGCTTCAAAGTTTCACTGTAAGAGATATTTAGGGAAAATTTGGCAGCAGATATGAGGTCTGCTCTGAAAGTAATGCCTCCTTCTTTAGTATATTGGCCCATAACATCAGAGGTGGATGTTGGTGTTATGACAGTAGAGGTTGAACCTTCCTGCCAACATTCCACTCCATTTTGTTGCCGTGTGACAGATGGTGGTAGAAAGGCACTCTGACAAAATGGTGTCTGACATGGAAGTGCGTAAGAAACAAAAGTGTGGCATTGAATTCCTTCGTGCAGAACAATGGCACCCATTGCCATTCATTTATGCTGGCTGAATGTTTGTGGAGACCAAACATTGGATGTGAGCACAGTTAAGTGGTGGGTGCTGCGTTTCATCAGTGAGCACAGTGACAGTGGGTCACATCTGCTGGTGCAGACTGTCATGAGGGCAGCATGCAGAATCTTGTTCATCGCTGGTGAAAATGCACAGCTAATGATGGTGACTGTTGAAAAATAGTGTTTTGTAGCTGAGAATTGCTCTATCAACTGGTGTTATTGTGCTCTTTGTAGCTGTTGTAGTTTCCATGGCAACAAACAGGAGGCATTACTTTTGGAGCAAGCTACATACAAGCTTTTCTAGTGTGGGGATTGATTTCTGATTTGGTGGGCCATAAAATTGGAACTCTCCTAAGATGGGAACTAAATCATATGATGTAGAGAAAAATTGTGAGTTGCTTTATGTGCTGATCGTCTTCTGCCATGATACTGCTGGAACAAAAGGCACCAAAAAGTTACTGCATCATGCTAGAAAAATTGCTACTTATCTTCATCTGTCTAGTTGCGTTTATCTTCCTGATTTAACATTTTTATAGATTAAAATCTGTATCTGTGTGTTTCTGTAACATTAGAGTTTCTATTAAAATAAGTAAACTTGTTCTGTGTGCGTTTTATCCAAGATGATTGCCAGCTCTGTTAAACTGGTTGAAATTCTAGTGGCAGTGGGTGTGGTAAATACAAAATTTCTATACTGTATGAATGGATGACTCTGTTTTCATTATTTTGTTATTTTTGAGCATGATATGCTGTTTTTAGGATTAAACACTTTATTGTTTATGCTAAATATATAGAAATATTATGTATTTTTTGTTTGTTGAAAAAAAAGATACTGGGAAACATTCCAGAGTTAAACAAAAGACTGGTAACCTGTTTCTGATTACAAATGATGTACAGACAGAAAAAAAAAATGGGCAGAATTTATTTTTATAATATTTTATATACTTAAAGTATAAAATACAGTAAGAAGGAAGAAAGGGTCTAATCTTGCAGAAATTATACAGTGAATTATAGAAATAAAAAAGAGATTGAATTCTGTTGATCACATCAGGCCAAGTTACGGAGTAGTGGAAGTAGGTAGATACTATATCGTTGTCAGTGGGATCAGAGCTGAATATGGTCTGTGATCATCTTGTTGCTGATCAATTACTTTTTATTTACTCAAGCACAATATTTCATTTCTCTGATTTGTGAGGCTGAAATAGAGATTGCACAAAACAGTGCATCTAGGTAAAATAGTCTTTGGTCTGATCACTTTTTGTCATAGGGTGTGACAATAGTGAAACGGGAAAAGCCAAACATCAAGTATTTGTTATTCAGTCCCAGTATTATTAAATAATGAACCTATATGGTTTTTAGTCTTGCTTCCTTCCACACGTACCTCTGCACTTCTTTTTCTACCCTTCTTTCTTTTTATTGACAAATATCTTACGTAGTTTTGTAATTGGACACATGGTCTTCTAATGAGAATTCTCATAATCTGAAGCCTTCTAAACATGGCTGACAGTGAAAAATATTAAATGTTATGCTTTTATGTGCAATGAAAATGTTTGCATTAATTGAGGAAAACAAGCATCTGTGTGTGGTTTTTACTAGTGACACTGTTTCTTGCTTATTAGCGCTACTTTCTGTGAACAAATACAAAGTAAGAAATAAATGTGGGATTCTAGTGTGCATTACTTTCTTGAAACACAGCACTTCACTGAGTCTTTACTCACTGTGCAGATCACACTCTTCTTTTATGAGCGAACATCAGGGGCTTAGCATCCAGAGACGTTACCCAACAGAGTTATGTGGTGCTAAATTAAGAGAATATGGGAACTGAAACTAGCTAGGAAGAATGTAAATAGAGTAACCCAGACTTTATCTGGAGGTTACTCTTATGTTGGGACCAACATCTGTTGTATACAGGTGAAAGGAGCAACTCCAACGCAACTGCTGGAGCTAGCTACACACGTCTCTTCCACTGGTTCCTAGGGTGCCAGACATTTCTAATGCCTTCTAAATAAGTGTGAAGTAGTCTTAGTCATCCAAGTTGTATTTCATAGTAGTGCTTAACTGAACAGGTAATTTCACCTTTTTGAAGGGGAATGTTTTATTCACATCTTTGAATGGCACTTTCAAATATGAGCAATGCTTGCTGTAAGTTGATTTGTACTCAGATACTTGCAATTTAATGTCATTTTGCAACAGAAAATGATTGTATTTATCTTCAGCTGGGCTCTGTATCCTGTGTAAGAATCATCAGTGGAGTGTCATAGCAGCAACTGTGATGCTGTTAGGATTTCACTTCTGAACTATGTAGGAATCCATATCACAGCAAAGAATAATATTAAAAAATCCCACTCCTTTATTTCTGGGATAGCTTTTACTTTGCAAAGCAAATGTTCTTGCAGATCTCTCTCTAAATAGCACCTCATTTTTAAGGGAAAAATAAAACCTGAGAACACTTACTGAAAGCTTTACTCATAAAATAATCACCTATCTTTTCTTAATCTGAAGGTTAAGCTTTGGTCAGGACAGATAGATCTCTTATTTTTATTAAGAGGCCATGATAGCACTTCTGCAAATAACATGTTGAACATGCATTTTAATGAAGGGAAAATTCTTTTTTCAAATACAAGTTTATTTAAAAAGGCAAAACATTTAAAAAAAAAATGCTTTTTTTTGCTCTTCTGTGTGCTCTTAGGAAATATTTTGATCCCAATAACTGTTTGTCCTTTTTTAACAGAAAGGCTTAATGCCTCAGTTTCATTGAAAGAAAAACAAGGTATGCTTGTTTTCCTGAATGTTATTAAATTGTTAAATATGTCTTTTTTCCTTCACTTTAGGGGGAAAATACAACCCAAAGTATTTTCATACATCAAATAATCCCTATTATCTCTAAAACAAAATGACCTCACATATAGGGGAAATGTGCTTCATTCAAATTCACTATATTTGATAACAACATGAAAGGAAAATCTTATTTTTGATGCTAGCCACTAGTATTAGGATTTGATTTGGAATTTGAAATAATGGACTATTGTTCCCACGATAGTTCCCACCTTCCATACTGCCTTCTAACCTATGCTGTGCAGTCCAGGCTTTGTCTTCTACTTAGTGTGACAAGTTTATGCTGCCTATATTCTGTATGGAAAGTTCCGAGCTAGCCCTCATAGTCTGTCCCTTTGCTCTCCTCCTCTTACACAAAATATAGGCAGTGACAGTGACAAATGTTTGGTGGCTCTGTTCACTGGCCAAAGAATAAACCAACATCAGATGCTTCAATGGGTCACATAACTGTATTTTTCATACTGCTGCTGCTGCAGAGAGCCCAGATTTCAGGAGGTTCATAGGACCAGGACCATATGCTTTTGTAATGAAAATACTGACTGAGGTAGTCTTATCTACTGGCATGAGTATGCTGATGTCTTATATTGGCTCCTGTGTTGTTAACTACTGCTAAGATGGGAAATAATAGAGCAGGCCATATCAAGACAACCACTTATATTTAAGAAAAATAGTTTTTAACCTTGTACAGTTCTGACACCTGCACAGCTTTTAAGTAGATTATTATTACGTTTATATATTACTATGGTCGTGCTTATGAGATTTGACTGTGTTGTGGTTTAACCCAGCAGGCAGTGAAGCACCACACAGCTGTTGGCTTGCTCCCCCTCAGTGTGATGGGGAGGAGAATCAGGAAAAAGGTGAAATTCGTGGGCTGAGATAAAGACATTTTAACAGGACAGGAAAGAAAGGGAAAATAATAATAATGATAAAAGAATATACAGAATGAGTGGTGTGCAACAAAATTGCTCACCACCTGCTGACCTATTCCCAGGCAGTCCCCAAGCAGCGGTCCCTGCTTCTGGCCAACTCCCTTAAAAGAATCTGGTGTAATGTTTATTTTATTATTGAAAAAAAGATGGGGGTCCTGCTCCTCAGAATCTCTCAGTTGCTTTGCTCAGAAATCCACCAGGCTGACCAGCCCAGTAAGCTCTGTGTGCCACGAGACTTGACTCCCTGCCCTTTTTCTGGTTACACTAAAATCATCTTCACTTGTATTTTCAACAGCCTTTGCTCCATTTTTGTGCATCTAATAAAGCCTCTTTAGCGGTGATGTTCTGGTTGGACCTGCCATGCATTGTTTAGCTTTGAGCTTGCTCTCTGTTTTCTGTAGCTGTATTGATTACCAAAGAGGTCAAGTCTCTCACACTCCTGGGTCTGCAAGGGCATTTTAATTAGGTCTTTGAGATGTTTGCATCCAGTGCTGGTTTGCAGGCAGCCAGTTGTACTTTGCAACATAGCAATAAATCATATCAAGAAACCAAAGAGGTTGCAAGGCCTGGACAGCAATTTTCTTAGGTCTGGACAAACTTTCATAGAGCAGAGCAGTTTTGTCTGTAAATGTCAGGCTTTAGCTGCTGCTGCCAAAGGTTTTTTTCCTAATAATTTACCATGTCTATCAGGGAGTAAAACAATTAGGAATGAGGCTTTCACGGTCAAGTATTCCTCCACAGAGAGGAGTTTGCTGTTACTTATGAAAGAGATGATTTTTTTCTTCTCAGTGCCTGGAGCTGATGGGAATGTCACCACCAAAAGTATGAGTAAAGAAGAGGGAGAAGGAAGGAAATATTCCTTTGATGAAGATGGATTGTGACAATTTCAGCCCTCTTATGAGTATAGGGAGATGATGAAACGATTTCCTTTTTATTGTCAGTAAAGTGTTCTGAGCTTTTGCCCAGACTCAAGGTTGTTATTGTCTGTGTCTGCCTCCTCACTCCCCCTTCTTAGTTATTATGATATAACAGCTTTAGATTCAGGGTTTTCTGCTTGCTAAATGATTACAATGCATTTGATAAAAATGTAAGGCAGAGAGGTGGCATGTGGAAGCCTTTTTGTGGCAGGAAGGATTTCCAGGAGCAGCACATCACTAGGATTCTGGTAGGAAAACCTTTAAAGCAAAAATAAACCAGAAATCTATACATCCATAGTGCTGTTTTGATAAAATTAATTTGTAATGGCTAACTCCATCTCCTCAGCTTTCTTTTGTTGTTGTTTGTCTGTATTTCACAAAGAGAGAGGAAAAAAAAATCAACAACCATAGAAGCCTTGTGCAAATTATTTTCTGTCTGATAGTATTGTCCAGATGAAACATTTCTGGAATAAATATCAGTAGTTAGCTGGGTAGACTTTGCCACTGTGGTAATGGCCTCTCGCCTTAGGCTGGTGTGAACACGCTGCCCATGCAGGGAGTCAATGTTGTGTTGTTCTGGGGAAGCTGTGAAGCTGGAGAAATCAGAGTATATTTGTGAACCAATTAAACCCATGTCTAACACATCACTGGGCCATATTTATTAATTCACATTATTTTTTTGAAGAATGTTTTAGCCTGGTCGCTGCCCAGATTTCAGAATGAATAATGCAACTTCCGTATTTGCTGTCATGTTTCTGTTACTTATTCAAACCTGTTTTCTGTTTTCTGTCTTCCTCTTTGATGTGAGTCTCACAGAGATGCCAGAAAACTTTCAATACATTTGGAGAAGTCATTATTTCCTTTTAGACAGCATCTACATCCACTAGGCTATACTTCGTAATTACACTGTCATATTTATAGGTCTAACCCTGCAAGACATCATCTGAACAATTAGTATCCTTAATGACTTCTGAGCTACAAAAATGTCATATCTGTTCATGTATGGCTGTGCTTGTGATGAAAGGGGCAATGTGCTATCAGTACCTGAGGGTCCTGATGTAAATGTCATTATGATATAGCTCCTTTTTAACATTGCTAGTTTGTGACAGATGTCTGACTTCACCCTGTAACAAGATTGCAAGCTGACAGAATAAGTGACTTTTTTTTTTTTTAGTAGGCCACTTCATTTTGTTTCAAGGCCAGAAAGATATTCCTTGCTGCAGTTAGGAATTATCCATATTTAAGATAAGTCAAGAAACTCATCAACGAGTTGCACTGGATATTATTTCTTATTAAAATGACTGTGTTTGGAACCAAACATTGTTCTTGTTTTCACTTTTCTTAGTAAAGCTATGTCTCTCATCATGATGTTGAATGAATTAATTGTAATTTTGGTGTTTAAACTAAAATTTAATAAATCATGAACTGCTGCAAGAGCGACAAGACTAGCCCTATCTGAAACTTCTCCCTGTTGACCCCTTTTTAGAGGCATGCCTTCTTCATAAGTTAACAATTACAATTTATTCAGGGAATACTCCTGGGATCCTTTAATGGATTTAATGGATAAAGGTTAGTAGGAGATGGAATATAGGTGGCTCAAATGTGTGTGTTGATTTTATTTTATTTTTTTTTCCCCAAAGGAATTTGATGGGGGAGGGATGTGCTGATTAAAAAGTAATGTAGTTCATTTCAAATGTGTCTGGAAGAGACATAACCTTGGAGAAAGATATTTTATTTTTGAAGATTATTCGGATTTTTGAAAAGTATGGTGGAATTATATAGATGTTGTTAAGAATGTGGTAGGGTTAGTGTCCCTTGCTGTACTGTTTCTGAAAATCTGATCCATTGTTTGAGTTGATAAGCTTTTAATCACATGCAGCACATCTGAACACTCTCACTTCAGAAAGCAGCCTTGTATTCTGTGTAAAAGCTTGTTAAAAATAAATATATGGAGAATTCTGTCACGTGAAGATCTTACTTAACTAGCTGTGTTTGGGAAATGGATAGACTATTTAGTAATATTTGAAGATACTTACCCAAAAATACAATGTACTTTCATTTTTCTGCCATCCTCATTCACTTCCATTGAACATGTAGGGAATGTTGTGGATGGTAAATGCTTTAGGAAAAGTGTTTTATGGAACTCTGATGAATAGTAATGGATAACTGGAGTTTATCTGTTTTAAGTTCATGGGTTTTTAGCAATAACTAGGTCTAGCAAACTAGCTAGATGTTTTTTCTCTCTCCATGTACAAGCACTACTTACTACTCAGGATGCAGTTCTTTTTTAAGGTTTTTACTGTATGTATTTGTCATGCATCCTGAACATGTTTGAGCAAATTTGTCAATCTATGTGTGTAGACCAAAGCAATTAAGTTATTTCTCTAATGTGATTATATTTGCACTTTGACAATCTTAATGTCTCTGAACCAAGATTCTTTATCTTCAGTATATTTCTGGGAGTAATAAAAAATTGCAGTGAAACAACTTTCCTCAGCTTTCCTCTCCTAAATTTTTTTAGGCCTTTCATGTAAATTCATGTAAATTAAAACACCAACTCTCATTGCTAAACAGATTTTGAAGTAAACTATTTTGTGTTTATATATAGGAAACCATGATGAGAAGTTGTGAAGAAGAGGGGAGTAAGGTCTCAAAATTTGTCTTTCTCTCACCTTCTTTCTTCTCCCCTTCCTGAGGAATGTAGAAATAATGCCAGTGTGTGTCAGTGGATCAGCCATAATAACTTTCAAATTTTGTGAGTTAATATTTACATTTATTTGGTAACCATATACATCATTTTATTAGTATATTTGCAAATATTCCTAGGCAAGTCTGGATTCTCTGATTAGACATCTTCAGTCTCACACGTGCTGGTAGTGGATGGGTCACTTAAAATAATGATTTACAACATTTGTTTTTTGTTTAGAAAAACCTTCATAATTTGCAGCCACGTTCTCTGTTTTCTCGCTGGCTGGAATATCAGTCTTTTCTCTGGCTGAAACATCAGTTAAATTATTTATTTATATTAAACATTTTTCCTTTTTTCTTGTTTGTTTTAGAAATTAAACTCAATGAGGCAAATCAGGAGAGAAAAAGCTTTCAAGACACCATGGTATACTTACGAAAAAAGTGTTTCTGATGTCTGCTGTGTTCAGCTGCTGTTGTGTGTGATTTCCTTGTTTAACTATTAGAGACTTAATGGGAACTAGCTCTCCATTTCTGAAAGTTAATGCTTCCTTGACACTTATTCCAGAGTTAAAATCTCTATTCTTTCAAGAAATTTCTAAGGGCCTGGCTTTTTTACCTTTTTGTATCCCTCCGTCTGTGCTAATCATCCTGGAGTCTTGAAGTACCCACAGATAAGTGGATCTAGATATAAGTGAAGAGCTGGAGATGACAAAGTATCATAGGACTCCTTTAAGATTGTTATCTCCTTAGAAGGTAATTTGGATAGCCATTGTCTGCTTGTACCTGAGCAGTTTCACTATCAGAAATTACTTAAATTAGCAAATTACAGTAACTGAAGGCTATAGATAGCAATGATGCCTTTTCAGGACTTTAGGGATAAAGATTTCACCTAGAGAAAACAGCCTCAAAGAAGTTGCAGTCAGATTGGATTTGTGTTGGAAAGCACTTGCAGGGGAAGTGATTATTTCATTCCTGAGAGAGAATGGAAAAGAAAGGACTATGATCTAGGTTGCTAATGGGGAAGGATAAATTTACAATGAAAGCTAATGGAAGTTTTCTTGTTGTTGTTTTGTCATTTTGAAAGCCTTCTGGTGTGCAGAAAGAACGTATTTTAAATCACCAGTTACACAGCAGTCCTCTAATTTTGCTGCTCGAGAATTGCAATTCTTTAGCTTGTATCCTCTACTAATGTTTTCATTTTTCGTCTCTGATACTGCTTATCCAGCAGAAGCAAGTCGCAAAAAAATGCACTTTTGACAGGCAGAAGAGTGCAAACATCAGTTAGAGACTGGTGTTATCTATTTCTAGAACAATTCATAAGAAAAATTCACATTGCTTTTTGCTGTAAGATTTCAACAGATGTACTTTTATTGTTTGACTTTCCTTAAGTTTTATGATTCCTATAAGAAAACAGGATTCCAGGGTTTACAATACCATTTACCATTTTTTCAGATTTATTTTTAGGGAAAAGACAAATAATTCATTGAAGGAAATAATAATAATAACCAATAATCCCATAAATGAAAATGCTTTACAATTAGTGTTACAAATAAGCACAATGAATCTAGTCCAGCAGAGGGAGTTAGAATGCTATTATACTTTGTACTTAGAAATAGAAGTTGCTTTTCTAACCTAATGTATTTAATTTCAGTATGATTTTTATCTTTTGGACTTTGAATTATTTCCATAAGAAGTGTGTTTTTGAACAGCTAGACGGTGAGAGTTGGTTTTCTTTTATGTTTTCTATATCCTTTAGTGTTAATTTTCCTGTGTAAATAGGTCTCCCTATTTCTTCGCAAGGGTTATGAAAAAACAACTATAAGGATTATTAGTTTACACAACTGATCTCTAATCTCTTACACTAAAAATTCATAGGTAGATGTATGGACCTGTAGAAAAAAATATAAAAAGTAAGACAGCTCTGAAATATTGTAAGGGCCGTGAGAGAAATGATTTACTTGTAGTTCTGTTATATCACATATTTGAGACTATGTAATATATGCTTTTCATTATTTTCAAATGTTGCCGTTTATTGGTATTTCTTTGTGTTTTGTTAGTTTTGTGTCTTGTCAAATTATCTGTTTATATAAATTGGTTTGCCGTTTGGAAAATCATTTACTTGAACAATTTGGATCTAGTCTTTAGCACTTACATTTTTAGACTGAAGTCTAAAAATCTTTATGAAAAATATAATTGCAATTAACATTATAATTAAAACATACTTTTCCACTTTTACTATCAAAAGGGGTCAGAAATATTTCAGTGTTGCAGAGAGTACAAATCACAGAAAGGCTGAGGTTGGAAGAGACCTCTGGAGGTCATTGTTTAGGGCCATCCAGAACAGGTTGCCCAGACCCATGTCCAGGCATTTTTGAAAGAACTCCAAGGAGGAGACTCCACAGTCTCTCTGGGCAACCTCTGCCAGTGCTCTGTCACCCACACAGTGAAGAAGAGCTGTCTGATGTCCACATTGCACCTCCCATGTTTCAGTTTGGTTTCATTTTTTTCTAAGTGAAGGCTTAGCTGAAACTGTGCTGGTGTCTCATGAAAAAAGAGTATCTCAGCATGCATCTGAGGAAAACAAAGCTGGTTTTAAGCAGCCGCCAATAATTTATGAAGAGAGGATTTTCCTTGTGCTACGTATGCTGTGTTTTTTGTTTTTTTTTTGACAAAATTTTATCAATGTTGGGTCAAAGTTTAGGGGTGATGATGGTGTCAAGTGCCCATGATGAGTAGCGTCTTTTGAGAGGTTGGAACGGGAAGTGTTCTAAACATTTTATTAGCATTCAGGCTTGAGTGCAGCCTTAGCTCTTATATCCTAGTAGGTTTTTCATTAAATGCATCCTCTTCAGAAAATCAGTGGGGTGTTATGTCAGTGCAGGGTTGTGCAGTTTAAGTGGGATTTTATCCTGTTGTTTTGGGGGTCTCTCTCTATATATTTGACATGTATATGTGTAAGATTTTTCATTTTTTTTGGTTGGGAGGCTTTGTGAGATAAACTTGATATATTAGGACTTTGAGTGTATACAGGATCAAGAGGAGATGTGACGGGAACTAAAATGAAAATAGGAATGGGAAGGAGATGGCAGAGAAAATAATTTTTTCATCTTCTTAGCTAGAATTGACCACAGGGGGAAAAAAAAAAAGCTTAAAGCCCAGTAATATGAAAGACCTTCAAGCTAAAGATCTAGATCTGGTCTGTCTAGAAACCAAGTGATACATGAAGTACATCTAGTTATATTTATAATAATGCAGGTTTATATCAGTGATTAGACAGTAAGGAAAGAATTTTCCTGAAGCACTGCTCCTCTTGCATTGAATTATGATTCTTCTGAAGTTATTACCTTCATGTGTAATTAGATCTTTATTTTCTTAAAGACCAGCCTCTAAAGTTTAAAAGTAAAGTGGGACACCAATTAGTTTCTTGAAGTCTTAAAATGTGTATCAATATTCTTATATGTGCAATATTTATAAAATCATGCAATCTATATCATTGTTTTTTAGTGTGTTCATTTTCTAAAAATACCAGTTATAATATTTCAAATATCCTTAAAAATCTAGAATACTTTAGTCTTTTTTTGATTTTCAGAAGTCTTTTGATTCCCAGGACATGTCAGAGGGGCAACAGTAGCTGCAGATGGTAGGAGAGAGAGGCTCACTCAAACACACGAGACTTGGGTGTTTGAGGGGGAAAGCATAAAGGTAGGAAAAAACCATGCAATTGTTAAAGAAAGAAAAAGAATAAGAATGTGTGATAAGGGTGTGATGGTCAGACACCAGTCAAGGAGAGAATAGATTGAGGAAAAAATAGATGAGAATTTGAACAGAAGCTGGCAGTGTGTAGCTGGGAATTAGAAAGTCAGAGGTAAATTGTGAGGGGTAGGGTTGAAGGTTCAGAGAGTCATAACTACAACATAGAATCATAGAATGGTTCGGCTTGGAAGGGACCTTAGAGATCATCTTGTTCCAACCCCCTTGCTATGGGCACTCTCCCACTAGACCAGGTTGCCCAAAGCCCCATTCAGCCTGGCCTTGAATACTTCCAGGGAGGGGACATGAACAACTTCTCTGGGCAACCTGTTCCAGTGTCTCACCACCCTCACAGTGAAGAATTTCCTCCTTAGATCTAGTCTAAATCTACCCTCTTTCAGTTTATAACTATTACCCCTTGTCCTGTCACTACCTGTCCTTGTAAAAAGCCCCTCCCCAGCTTTCCTGTAGGCCCCCTTCAGGTACTGGAAGGCTGCTATCAGGTGCCCCCGCAACCTTCTCTTCTCCAGGCTGAAGAGTCCTAACTCTCTCAGCCTGTCCTCGTAGGGGAGGTGCTCCAGCCCTCTGATCATCTTCGTGGCCCTCCTCTGGACCCGCTCCAACAGCTCCACATCCTTCTTGTGTTGGGGGCCCCAGAACTGGACACAATACTCCAGGTGAGGTCTCACGAGAGCAGAGTAGAGGGGCAGAATCACCTCCCGCGACCTGCTGTCCACGCTTCTCTTGATGCAGCCCAGGATGCAGTTGGCCTTCTGGGCTGCAAGCGCACACTGCC
>WBMW01002235.1:1552216-1568123 GCA_013396635.1 Penelope pileata
AAAGAAGTCATTTAGCACCTCAGCCTTCTCCACATCCCTCTTGACCAGGCCTCCAGTTTCCTTTTGGAGAGGGCACACATCTTCCTTTTTTGGGATGCACTGCTTCTGGGCTTGGAGGAGATGGCCCTTGAATACCAACCAGCTTTCTTGGGCCCCTCTTCCCTCTAGGGCTTTGTTCCACGACACCCTGCCAAGCAGATCCCTGAAGAGGTCAAAGTCTGCTCTCTTGAAGTCCAGGGTAGTGAGTCTGCTGTGCACCCTCTTAGCTGCCCTAAGGATCTCAAACTCTATCATTTCATGACCACTGCAGCCAAGGCTGCCCATGAGCCTCACATGACTCACCAGCCCCTCTTCGTTGGTGAGGACCAGGTCCAGCACTGCACCTTTTCTTTGTGGGTTCTTGTACCACTTGGAAGAGGAAGTTATCATCAATACATTCCAGGAACCTCTTTGATTGCTGATGCCCCGCTATGTTGTCCCCCCAACAGATATTGGGGTGGTTGAAGTCCCCCATGAGGACCATAGCTTGGGAACGTGAGATTGTTTCTATCTGTTTGTAAAGAGCCTCATCCACTTGGTCTTCCTGGTCAGGTGGCCTATAGCAGACCCCCACTACTATGTCGCCTTCCCTTTAACCTTGACCCATAAGCTCTCCGGCAGCTTCTGATCCACCCCCATGAGGAGCTCCATTGACTCCAGCCGATCACTGATATAGAGAGCAACACCCCCTCCCTTTTTCACCTGCCTGCCTTTCCTAAAGAGTTTATACCTATCTATTGCTATGCTCCAATCATGAGAGTCATCCCACCATGTCTCACTGATGCCAATGACATTGTAGCCTTGTAGGCATGCACACACCTGTAACTCTGCCTGTTTGTTCCCCATGTTCTGTGCATTAGTGTACAGACATTTAAGACAAGTCCCCACTGAGGCTAATTTACTGCTTGGAGTTCTCTTGTCCTTCCCTTCAGGTGCTCTCTTCCTGGCCTGTGATTCTACTCCAGGCCCAGGGCAACCATTAGTGTCATTGGGCCTCCTGAATTTTAACATGCCTTTACTTTCACAAATTTGTTTGTGTAATTTCTGAAGGGCTCTCCTGTCCCTTTTTAAAAGAACAGGGTTAAAGTAGATGTATGAAACAGAATGTAAAGGGAACTGCAAGGCTTCTTACATTAAATAATCTTTCACAATGACATCTAGTGACTTAATGGTTTAGATGACTGTGAGTTGGAATTGTAGCTAATGAGCTCCGACTGAGGAAAGTGAGAAAGTTTTGTTGTTGAAACTTTGCATGACAACATTTAAAGGAATGATGCAATAGAGTAATGTGATTTTTTTAAGTACGAAAGGAAAAGCTGTAGAAAATCAGCAGTGTGTTGAATAAAGCATAAAAACTGATAGTAGAGATTTTTCTCTGTATGGTAGAAGTAATGAATTTGCTTTCATTTTTTAGCAGTTTCACAATCCACAAACAACTATGATTTTAACCAAAGAACTTTTTCCCGTCTTAAAGAAGTAATAGGTTTGTGCTCAGTTTTCTTTTTTTTTTTTCCATAGGTCTTCCTTCCTTCATTCTTTGAGCTGATAGTTCTCTAAAAGATAACGACCCTTCACAATCAGAATTAAGCACATTCCAAAATTGAGTCCTTTCCCTCCTGAAGGAGCTTTTACACTCACAGAAGTGTGAACCTCTTACTGGTGCAAACCTCCCCATTATTTAAGGATTGTTCTTCTGGCAACGATTCATATTAGGATATTACAGAGCTTTTAAAATGGTAATAGTAGATTAATATGGCTGATCTGCCAAGTTCAGTTCTTAAGATGTAAGAAGTGATCTGTCTCCTGGTGTTTTGCTGTGATATTATTATGGTGGTAGGTATTTTACCATGGCAATTTTTATATTGAGGGTCTTGCAAGTACTACAGGTGGGCATGAAAGTAGGTTTTGATTTGATGTTTTTCAGAGCACACTTGTTATCTGGGAAATGAGCAGTGATGTTGAGGTGAAACCTTAAAAGTCAGGGTTATCTTTCTTTTACTTCACTACCTCCATTCTAGGGCTATTGAGTAACTGTAGATAAAATGAGGTTAACTTATGATATACGCAGACATCATTCTATGGGCTCATTTCTATGTGGAGTCTAAGCTGCAAGGCAGGTTATACCTACTATTGCTTTGCAGAAGTATAATTCTGGAGCTGAAAGTAGACCAAAGTTGTCATTAGATGTTCCAGTATGTACAGAAAAAATTGACTTGAGTAGAAGGTACAGAATAAAAGGCAACAAGTTAGGCACCATTTAGTGACTTTGTGGACTTGATCCACATTTTATTTTTTTTGTGGGAGGGGAGTGAAGATAGGGGACTTTAACCCTGCTATTACATTATCTTCCACATAATTCCATGCCATTTGGGGATTTTCTGCAGACTATTTTGAATTTGAGCTGATCTTAGTTACCCAGAACTGGGAGCTCTGTATGAAGTTCATTTATAGTCTCTCCCACCTCATAAAAAAAACAATAAAAACAACCAAAGATTATACAGTCCATAAAAGAGGCAATGAAATAAAGCAATGCAACATGGTTTTGCAGAACTGTGAACTGAATACAATAAGCATTGGATAATGTATTCATTGAAACTGTGGACTATTGACAAATGAATCCTAAGCCACTAGAAACATGGCCATCAATTCTTCAAACCACGATTGCTTATGTCAAAAAGCTGTTAACAATTACAGAATGTGTCAAAAAGGAACATTTTGAGATCAAAAGCAATGAGTCATTGTCTGACCTTTGTTTAGCCTGAATTCAATAACTTATTAGATTTCAAGTGATGGAAAACTGGTGATAAAAGCATGCTTTCCAACTATTTATGGAAGAAAAGCGGTATAGATTAATTCACAGAAGCACTTGAATATTGAAAAGTCTTGATTTAGCAAAAGTTCTTCAAATGCACTTACTTAAGTGGTTGAAACTTTGATGTAAAATGCTATCATTTATCCAGATGGGGAAAGAAGGATCTGAAGTTTCAGAACTCGGGAGGGTTATCAGACATTGTGTTTTGTTAGAGTTCTGTAAAAAAACAAATAAGAAAACTCCACCACAAGAAAGCTCACTACAAACGCTTTTCCAAGTAGATGAGTGATAGGCTATAGCCAAACAATTTGTTGCATCTGTAATACAAGATATAAAGAATCAACTTCTTCTGCAGTAGTCTGTTTTAAATGTGCCCATGTATACACAATATCACACAAATGTATTTCAGTATTTCTTCAGGTACAGAATTAGCCCAAATAGAAAAATTACATTGAAATGTACTTCTATTCATATTTGCAGATCTATATTTCATATTTTGAGGGTGGAGGTAAGACAGAAGAGAATTTTAAACAGATTAAAAAATAATTTAAAAAATGGCTTTGTAACTTTTTTCCTGAAAAATCTTCCTAACTTGTTTCCCAGTGCTCTGGAAACCCCCTGCTTCTACTTGTAGAAATGTTTCCATGTATGAAGGCCTAATCTTGTAGACATCCTAAACCATGAGACTTGTTGGCCTGGTGCTCTGTAAAGCTGTTGACATTAGAGACTCTTTACCTTCAGAAGTTCCTGCTGTCTATTCTGTTGTCTCTTCTGTGACATGACTGAGTGGGTGATTGTGACAGGGATGGAGTACGAAAGATTCTTATCTCTGGCTACTGGCCATTTCTGTTTTATTTATACAGGTTTCAGCATTTTCTGTTTTAGTCCTTTTCTTACATTAATTTGGGAGGAGTGTCGAAGAGGGCTGTTTCATAGAAAATTATTGAATTGTCTTAATGACAAATCAGAAACTGCTTCAATTTAATTTTCAGTAGAAAGGTGAGATGTATGAAAAATAATAGTCTGGGCCCAGGATAAAGCAACTTGTTGATGTGCTAGATAGTCAATTTACATTTAGGAAGGTATAAATGGGCTGTGGTGGACTGTGGGCTGAGGACATCGAGCAGAGTTTTTAACACAGCACTATTGACAATGGGTTTTTGCAGCAGTTGTTAATCCATAAACTACAAAGATAATGCAAAACAAGTTAATCTAAGATGACGAGTTTCTTCTACCTTCCATAAGGTAGGAAATAAGGAATGCTAAATACAACATAGTTTAGATGCTTTGAAGTTTAAATTAAGCTC
This sequence comes from Penelope pileata, assembly GCA_013396635.1. Classification (NCBI taxonomy): domain Eukaryota; kingdom Metazoa; phylum Chordata; class Aves; order Galliformes; family Cracidae; genus Penelope; species Penelope pileata. Next base: position 1,556,375 of record WBMW01002235.1, read on the forward strand.
CAGTAACTTTGTGTTATTCAAGTCAGAAACTGCTGAATTACCACAGTGAAGCACTTGTTGGCTTAGGCAAAAGAAGCCTGGGTCCTATATAAGCAGAGATCCTATGTAATCGGAATGGTAGTTCCTGCAATACAAGGTAGTACTTGTGTTAATACTTGTGTTAATTGTTGATATTTGTATTAACACAAGTTAATACACCAAGTTAATACTTGCACCGAGCTGAAAGTTTAAGGTTTTTATACAGACAAAAGCATTCCTGCCTTCTCAGGGCTGTTCTGGAATCTCAGGCGTTAAGAAAGCCATCAAATAGTAAATACCATACATAAATGAATAAATCTAGATGCTTAACATGCACTGCAACCCCTGTGGTAAGAGCTAATTCCTTTTCACCATTTCTTTGTAGAAGTTTTTAGCCTCCAAATTATGATCAACATTATATAAGTAAATATTTCTTTTACTTTTTATGAGGTATTATTTATATGCGTATATATAACGGTTATCCTACTCACACAGAAAATTAGCTTCTCATTTCTGAGTTGCTTTTAAGGTCCTCTTATAGCTTCTGTTTATTCATACTCTTCAGTGTTAGCTAAAACAAATAGTTACTTTTTTAAAAGACCATGGTGTGACCAAGTGTTTCAAACACCTGAAAGTATTCTTGAATACTCCAGCTCTTGAATTCTGAAACTCCAAGAGAGCATAAAATTCCTTTTATATTCTTATCAACAAAGGAGTAAAGCCTCTGAGGATAAGTCAGAGGATCTCAATTTTGACAGTTGAAAGCAATTGCACAAATTCTGTTCCATGTACTCTAGATTAATGAAGTGTAAGGATATAAGGGTCCAGTGCATCACAATAAGTTTCTTTGTTGTATCATAAGTTGTTGAACTCAATAGCACTCTAGTGCTGGTATTGAGCTCCATATTTTATTTTCCAGAAAGCATCCAGTCTTGATGTGAAGATAACTTTTGGAGAAGGTGTCATTACGCTTTGCAAGCAGGGCAAATTGATGCCAGAATGTGTATTTGTTCATCTATCCTTAATTTGCTTGCAACTGAATTTCAGTTAATTCAATTTCAGCTGTTTTTTATTCCATTATTCCTTTTTTTTTTTTNAAAAAGTGCTGTATGGTTTGCCATCTCAGTAGAAGTCATTAACTAACTGCTTTTTTGTCCTGGATGTATGCCAGTAATCTGTTCCTTCTTTGCATCCTGTCTCATTTGAGTTATTTGACTTCATCAGAGCTGTTTACTGGTTTGGCTTCAAAGTGGCAGCTGTGCAAACTGTGAAGTATATGCAAGAATACCATGGATGAAGTACTTAGGTCATCAGAGAATTACTCAGGAATCAGATGAGTGACAATAAAAGTAAATTTTTTTTCCCTATATTATTCTCATTCATTGTCATTTTTGTCACTCATATGACTAAAAAACAAATATTGGTCTTGCTCTTTGATACTGTAGCAGGTGTGCTCATGCCCAAAATGTTGCAGGATTTGCAAGATTTTGTAACCAAATCTCTGCTTAACTTATTAGAATACTTTGGACTCCGCAGCAGACTTCTCTTTTTCAGCTGTGGTGGTTCTTAAAAGTCTACATTGGGAATTTCTTTTGCAGTTTGGGGCAGTGAGTGAAAGAAATAAGGGCCTTGGAACTGTTATTTTGAACATTCATGTGGGACTGTAATTCTATGTATTTTGGAGGAAACTTTTTGGTTTAAATCAAGTTTTCTTTTGAGAAATATTTGTTAGCTACCATTGCCATCAAAATTATGAGATTGAAAATTAAACATATAGGCTTAGGATTTCCAAGCTTCTGTAACAGCTTAGCAAGGAATTTTTGTTTTCCTAAATGAAGTATAACTACCCAGAGTTTCTCTCCTTTTATTCCACTGTGGCTTGACTTTTGTTATCCCTTTGAGTTCTTCAGAATACGGCAGTTGTATAGCAGCATTTTAATGGAAAAAATAATTAGAAAAAAAAAGAAAACAAGAGAAGTGAGACGGAATGGAAAGGATACTGTTTAGGGAGTCATCATTTTATATCCCTGAACATCTTTCCTCAGTCCAGTTATGTTTATTCTTTTTTCCCCTTAACATCAGCACGGCCATGCTCGTGATACTTCACAACATTCTTGCATTTCAGTACTCTGGCTCTGTATGTTTAATATTTCAATAATTAATGTAGTTAATCAAAATCAGTATATTCTTAGTTTATGTGGGTGACAGAAAAATACACAATAGAAAATGGAGTCAGGTTCTTCAAAGTTCTCTAAGTATAAGCAGCATTATACTTTTGTCTGTCCCTGTACTGACTTCCACATTCACAAGTCCTTGAACAGCCAGTAGTGTAATTTTAAAAGATGCTCTATACTCCCCTGCCAGAAATCTACATTTTTTTTTCTCCAAAGATATTTCACTCATCAAATTGATTCATGTTCACTTACTCAGGTAAAATGACTCCTAAATGAGTATGAAATAGTGAAGCTCTTGGAAGTAGCCATAGCTTATCATATTCTCCATCAACTGATCAGACCTTCTAGCCTGAAGATTTGTTTTACTTTATATTGTCTTTTCCAAGCAACTGATAAAAGGTACTCTGTCAAAATTATCAAGGTGAGAGGGTTCCAGGCTTAAGCAACTCTGGAGATGAGGAGAGTCTGGGGAAAGGAAGACTTCCCCTTGGTCAAGGCAGATGTGGTAAGAGATCTAGTGTAGGCAAACTTGATGCATGTAAATCCATGGGCCTCGATGGGATACATCCATGAGTGCTGAGAGAGCTGTCAGAAGAGGTCGCCAAACCATTCTCCATCATCTTTGAAAGGTCATGGAGGATGGGAGAGATGCCTGAAGACTGGCGGAAAGCCAGTGTCACTCCAGTGTTCTAAAAGAGCAAGAAGGAGGAGCTGGGAAACTACAGGCCATTCAGCTTCACCTCTGTCCTTGGGAAGGTGATGCAGCAGCTTATTTTGGATGTAATTTCCAAGCAAGTGGAAGAAAAGAAGATTATCAAGAGTAGTCGACATGGATACACCAAGGGGAAATCATGTTTGGCCAATCTGGTAGCCTTCTGTGATGTCATGACTGGCTGGGTAGATGAAGGGAGAGCAGTGGATGTTGTGTACCTTGACTTCAGCAAAGCTTTTGACACTATCTCCCGTAACATCCTTGTAGGTAAGCTTAGAAAGCGTGGGATAGATGAGTGAAGTGGATTGAGAACTGGCTGACTGGCAGAGCTCAGAAGGTTGTGGTCAGTGGCACAGAGTCTAGATGGAGGCCTGTACCTAGCAGTGTTTCCCAGGGGTCATTACTGGGTCTAGTCTTGTTCAGCATCTTCATCAATGACCTGGATACAATGCACCCTCAGCAAGTTTGCTGATTATACAAAGTTGGGAAGAGTGGCTGACACACCAGAAGTCTGGGCTGCCATTCAGTGAGAGCTGGACAGACTGGAGAGTTGGGTGGAGAGAAACCTAAAGTGGTTCAGCAAGGGCAAATGCAGAGTCTTACACCTGGAGAGGAATAACTGCATGCATCAGTACAGATTAGGGGCTGATCTGCTGGAAAGGAACTCTGTGGAGAAGGACCTGGAGGTCCTGGTGGACAACAGGGTGACTGTGAGTCAGCAGTGTGCCCTTGTGGCCAACAGGGCCAATGGCATCCTGGGATGCAATAAAAACAATGTGGCCAGCAGGTTGAGGAAGGTTATATTCCCCCTCTACTCTGCTTTGGTGAGGCCACCTCTGGAGTACTGTGTCCAGTTCTGGGCTCCTCAGCTCAGGAAAGACAGGGAACTTCTAAAAAGAGTCCAGCGGATGGCCACAGAGATGTTGAAGGGCCTGGAGCATCTCCCTTATGAGGAAAGGCTGAAAGGCCTGGGGCTGATCAGTCTGGAGAAGACTGAGTGGGGATCTTATCAATGTCTATAAATATATAAAGTGCAGGAATCAAATGGATGGGACCAGACTCTTTTCAATGGTGTGCAGAGACAGAACAAGGAACAATGTGCACGAGCTGGAACACAGAAGCTCCATCTGAACATAAGGGAAAAATTCTTTACTGTGAGGGTGACAGAGCATTGGAACAAGTTGCCCAGAGAGGTTGTGGCATCTCCTTCATTGGAGATATTCAAAACCCACCCAGACACTTTCCTGCGTAATCTACTGTAGGGAACTGCTTTAGCAGGGGGATTGAACTGGGTGATCTCCAGACATCCCTTCCAACTTCTACGACTCTGTGATTCTGTGAATGATACTGTTGTTTGCTTTATGTATATTTAATATCTCTTATTTATGAATTGTAATAAGTTAGGACTAGTTGTGTTAAGTTCAGGGTGAATTCAGAGTTTTTTGGAGTTATCATAACTAAACTATGATTGGATTTTGTGGGAATTTATAGTCAAATGAGTGTGTAATGTATTTTTGCAAAGAAGAGGAAATGTCAAAACTGAGCAGAAGGTTTTTTTTATTTTTATTTTTATTTTTTTTTTTAACTTCATATGCTATTCTGTAACCATGGAGCTCACGTATACCTACTGGAATAGCTGGAAGTTGGTTATTTATTTTTTACTCCATCTAATATTTCCAGTAACTTTCAAAAACTTGGTTTGTACATCTAATGTCTAGCTTGTATCAGCATCAACATTATATCAACCATTTTCAAAAGGAGTACTAATCTGTAAAACAAATTCCCAGGGGAGGTACCACCAAAATACATGGGAAGTCTAGGGTTCTCTCTTTTGTCATATGTCAGGTTATACAGAAACTACTGCAGAGACTGGGAGGTGAAAGCTGAAGTATTAGTCAAATTGGGAAATAAAGTGTCATTAAGGAAATAATTTGTAGATAATTTAATGGGCATCTCTAGTCTGTTATACGAATTTCTGCTAGGCTGTCTGTGAAAGGAAGGTATATCATTCACAGGGACTTCTAGGAAAAATTAATCTTTGGTTCTTTAATAAAATTAGGCAAACCAAGAAGGCTGTGGCTGCTTAAGATGAAAGATATGAAAAATACCCAGCCTTTCTTTCTCTTTTGTACTGCATTATAATCTTTACAAGTTCAAATGTCTTTGTAAAATGATATATGAGACAACCTGTCTATATTTTTACCCAATACTATTTCCATTGCCTAAAAAAACGAACCTTGCATATATTTCATATACTTATCTGTGTTACAACTTTTGTTGTGGGGGGGGGGGAAATATTCAAAGAGACACAAGGTCTGTTTAACTTTTGAATATAGTCAGCATTTCAGATCTGGCCTGTTTCTCAAACTTGAAAGCAGGGAGTTTTTCTTCAGATACTTTCCTAGGTCCATTCTCTCAAACTTTTCCATGCAATAGTCTGTGTTTGCATTTTGCTCATCTCCATAACACAGATGGAAGTCCTCAAATATACATCATTATATTTATCAAGAACTTTACAATTTTCTTAATTTAGAAAAATGGTTGTCCGTTTGTCAGTATTATCTTTACTAATTGTAAGAAAAATAAGACTTTTTTTGATGGCACTGAGGTAGCATATTCTGTTTTTTCACTTGTTTCCATCTATGTGACCATTCTAATAATTAGAAAATAAAATATTTGGAAGGAGCAGCTGGCCTTAGTTGCTTCTGTTTATGATGTCCCATTTTCCATGGAAATCTTGAATATGTAGTGGGCCAATGAGGTGACTGTTTACTTCAAGACTTGGAGTACGTTTGCACGTCTTCTTCTGAATGTCAGCCACTGCTCCAACAGATATTTAAGGATTTCATATAACTGAGCGGGTGTGGGAAAGTGATAGTTATTAGTTTGCTCTTAGATCATTCGAATAGGTAACTTCAAAACACATAATGTTACTGTGTTTGTGATGATTGAACATAGGCAGGAGAGTCTGCAGGGAAAGATACCTCTGACTACACATCTATCATATTGTATGCTTCATTATTCTGGATAAAATGGACTTTCAGAATACGCTAATGAACAGAAAAATTTCTACGAAAATTATTTTGCTAGAGTCACTGATCAACTCTTGGAGATTTTATTTTTAAAACCTTGGAAGTTATTAGGTACTGAATTTAGCAGCTGTAAATTTAAACGAATGAATAACTGGAGCAATAAATTCTTTTTTTTTTTTAATAGTCATTATATAGTATTATTTTCAGTCTTTTAAAGCCTTCTTGGTATAGAATCTACTGCATTCCTACCTATTTTAAACAGAAGAGTGTACTTTTCTTCAATAATGTTGGGTTGCGTTTTCTGTACCTTAGATATTATAATAGGGGTGCTTTATCAGAGCTCTGCTGTTGGAAATATTCTCAAGTATTTGAAATCGGATTATGGCTGTCATAAGAGTAAAATATGGTAAAAGTAGTATTGGGATGTTCCCATGTGCTGTGTCTTGGATTTAATTAAAATTAGATACTACTGCAGTCAGCAGCCAGTAATTAAATTCAGGATCCCGCTAAATTTGCGTTTCCTACTAAGTCCTGTGCTTAGTAGTAGAATGCTGTGTGGGCTGAAAGTGTTTTCAGTGTTCTCTAATATAGTACTTTTTTGAGGCTAGTTCTTTAAAATAACTATTAAAAGATGGATGAAATCCACATCTTTTTTTTTTTTTTTCCTGGCTAGCAGTGAAAATTAAATCTAAAGCATTGGTATAAATGCCAGCATTCAACATTTATGAATAGTGAGTTGTTCTTTTGTCAGGCTTATGTATATAGGTTTGCATGGTTTTTTGTTTTGTTTTCTTTTTTTTGAAGAATGTATGTTAAAAATAGAAAGGTACATTTAACAGTTCATTGATTGCTTAAAATATGTAGGGAAATATTACAGCTTCTCCTGATGAATATGGCTAGTGCATAAAATGTCAGTTACTTAGACCATTCCACAGTCGAACTGAACTTACCTTCCTTGAACTAATTTATTGAGAGAAACACATTTATTTTACTATTATGTTTTTTTCACTTGATCAGTTTAAAACAATGGCAAAAACAAACAAAAACCTGCAGGCACTGCAGCTTTTTTGTGTGTGATGCAGATAATAAAAGTCAGTTGACAAAAATATCTTCATCCAGTCTTAGCCATCAAGTAATTTTTCTCATTTATTTCTTTGGCAAGATAAATATGTTTTTGTATGCAAAACGTGATGTTGTATTTAATTACCTCTGTAGATACAGTACATCAATAAGATTTTAATTTAGAAGTCCTCTGGCTATCTCTTCAGCAATCTGTTTTGGAATAGGATTGTAACTGCTAGGTAATGAAGACTCTGTTCGTGATATTTTAATTTAAAGTCAATTTTCCTGTCCAAATCTTTGGCCTTCTCTCCCAGAAGTTGCCATCAGAAAGCTTACAACAAGTCTTTTAGATGAAGTCATTTTGACTTGTCAGTTCTGGTGATGATAAACAAACTCTCAGCGATTAGATTGCAGCAACTGTGAAAGCTGATGAACTGATGCTTCTCATGGAGGAAAAAGATTTAAAGATTTATTACGTAAAAACATTGTCAAAATAACCTTAGTATTTATCATTTGGTTATTAAAAAAAGTGCAAGGTATACATTGTAACATAAAATTTCATTAAAATAATAATTTAGATTAACAGTAAAATTTGTAGCAAATTGAATGAATATAAAGGTAGAATATTAATCTAAAATTTCAGTAACTTTTTTTTTGATCAGTAGTGTTGTATACAGTGAACATTATGAGAATTTAATAATAAAATAAATGTATTATTTTGATAATCAGTACTTAAGTGCTCTGGACGCTTAACTTGTGGATAAAAATGAGAAACATTTTTTTCTCAGGAGACTTCAAAAAGTGATCTGAAAGCCCCAAACTAGCAATATAACCTGAAGCAGACTGTATAGTATTAAGTATAGCACAGGAGTTACCCATCCTTTTTGAATCTCTATTTATTTATACCACAGAGGTGATCTGCAGCACTCTTATAAATCCTGTTATCAGCACTACTAACAATATATCACACTGATGGGGTTGCAGCTTAAATGTTTGAATTCGTACTTCAAGTTGTGACTTCATTCAGAAGTTATAACCCAACTAATCGCCTCCTCTCTTTGACATCATTTTTCAAACCCTGAAGGAAAATGCTTATCTCCTTGTAACTGAACTAATGCTTGGATAGGTCATAAAATACCCACAACCAAGAAACTCAAACCCTCAGAGAATATATATGCTCAGATGATGACTTTTCATGCTGCTGAATGATGGTGAATCCAGGCAGAAGATATTAAAAGTCAGCTTCAGTAATGTTCCTTCAATTACATGCCTCTCAATCTAATTTGCTTTTTGCTGCTACAACAGTGCTTCACAGTTCTCTGGGAAGTCCTACCCTGTTAGTATGTAAACTTTGCAAAGCACAACAGATTGTTACAAGGCAGATCACCAACCTCTGCAATTTTTCTGTAGTTCCTTGGTATCCGATCAATGTAACAATTATTCAAAGTCAGTTATGTCGCAGAGTTGTCACCAGGTAGCTCAATGTACAATCTTATGTCAACTTAGTGCATGGACCCTAGCATAATAAAGAGAAATTGTATTTAGCTAATGAAGAATAGAGAATATTTGTCAAAAGATACGGTCCTGTATGCCAGTACTACTTTTCTACGTACTACTCCAAGCTTCTGTAGACAATTAGCTGCTGTCCTGGTCTGCCATGGGGAGCTTGAGTTTTTATTTTGACTGATGAATTTCTGCAATATAATACTGCAATGGATTTTATATCAATAAACTGGCAAATTTCTCATGAATTTAAATATAATTTTTTTGGAAGAACTTTGGGCCTTAAACCAAAGACCTTTTTACCATTTACATCTACTTGTGCTTTGTTTTCTAATAAGGAGACCTTTCAAGGACCATTTCCTATCCAAAAGGATTTTTGATCTAAATAAAATATTCGAAGTATTTTATTAAAGCAAGTCTCTAAGTGAAGTCTTTAAAGCAATTATTGTACTGCAGTAATGTCTCAATATTAACTGTATAAGAAGCAAAACTATTTCTTTAAGATGAATAGATTCTTATAGTAATCACCAGTGGTAAGTGCATAACTACTTGGTTTCTTATGGTGGCACGTTGCAAGTTGGAAGTGTTTCTTAATTTCTTCTTGTGCATTTTAGTTACTATCTGATGGTGCTGTACCTCAGAATAAATGTTTCTGTTACTAATGGAAATGCTAACAAAAGTGGACTCAATTCCCTTGACCCAAGTTATCTAAACCAGTCTCTTAAAATTATGCATTGAATTCCTTATATGTCTTATTCTTTGGAAGTTTATATATCTTGCTCTAATTAACATTGATCTTGTTCCTGACGTACTCAGCTCTCTCTGTGGAGTTCACAGTCTCTGGAGCACTGTCTAGGGAATTAGAGGTGTGCGTAGTCCAATTAAATATTTAATCAAACTCTTAAGAATATATTTTCTCCTAATTCCCTTGTTACAAATTGGAATTTAGTCTTGATCCAAAGAAGATAAGATGGGAAAGGGGTACTGTGAAATAGAGTGATCATAGCTTTTTTGATTTTTATGCTCCAAGGTCCTACTATCTCAGAATAAAATCAAGACAGAAGTCTAAGTCTTCTGTTATTTACTTCCATTCTGTATAAACCTAGTCAGCATGAAATGTGGAAGAATCAGGTACCACCAGATGCATTAAAATATATACTAAAAAACAGCCAAAGGATATAATGCTGGCTTTAAAATGCTTTCTGCCTTAATCTCAGATTGCATAGAAACAGGCAAGAGGGGGCATACGGGGAAATCGATGAGATACCCTTGCTCAGCTTGGTGGATGCTGGCGGTAGCTATTAGCCTCATGCCAGTATGTTAAGACAGGTAGGATATAAGTAATTTTGTCTGTCAGGTTTCTGTTGTCTACAGTGAGTATGAAAGAGAATGCTTAGAATTACTACATTAGTACATTCCCTAAATATTATCTGATTATTTGCACAAAGTCCTCATACATTTTCAATTACACAAGAACAAGTATTCTGCAACTTGCACAGAAATAGAAGGAATATTACAGTGAGCTAGGCACACCTCTAACTGAAACTATACTGCACCTGAGGATTGTATCCATATTGCCACTTTTCAGATTCTCATTTCTGTAGGGAAAGTGAAGTCTATATATAGTTCAATATATGAGAGAAAACAGCCTAAGACTCAAAAACGCTGAATGTTGCCACTGAACTTGCAGTGAACTTCTGCTATGTGAAGGAGTGGTCTTAGGCCTTAAGTGTGTTTTATGCAAAAGGCAGAATAAGTTGGACCTGCTATTATTTCAGCAGTGAAAAAGTATTTTTTTTCTCTTCTATTGTACCTTTAACTCAGTATTTTTCACTTATTATTTTTCTGGCTGCTTCTTTGTAATATATATTGCAGCCCTTAGGTAACTGAAGGATAACAGAGAAAATCATTTATTAAACTGAGAAATATTAGTACTACATAAAGGCAACCAGCTGGTTAAAATAAGGATATGATGTTACTTAGGAGGCAAACTTTCATTATATGTATAACGACAGCAAAAACCTATTATAGGCCTGTGAGTTAATGAAGTAGATGTGAGTAATTTTATTAGGAGGCTGCAACTCAAGTAGACCACTCAGTCCTTCCTAAAAGAAACATTATGGTGGTAATGGCAGAGGTGAGTGAATTAGACAAAAGAGGGATTGACTCATCGCTTCAGTCTGATCAGATGCGTGTTTCTCTGGTAGGAATATTAAAATCTACCTCTCCTTTAGTTTCAGAATCGTTTCCACTCTCAATGGTCTTAGTATGTAATGATGACAAAGAGAAATGAATTAACAAATGGTAAAATGGTTTCCTGTTATCTCTGAAATACGGACCAAAAATAAGATTTTCTTTTCTAAAAATATTTTTCTGGGGCTGCAATAAAAGATGATCAGTCCAGGATTTCCTGTCCAAATTTGATACAGTACACCAGACTCTCTCTAAAATTTTGTCTCTGATATTATTTGACTCTCAGCTAGCAGTGCACTGAAATATTCTTTAAAGAGAAAGGACATATAAAAAGAGAAATGGCCATGATGAGCCTTGCTTCTTGTATGAATCTTGCCTCTTCTGTACATCCTTCCAAAGGTTCAAACTGTGAACCTGAAAATGAGAATTGTAAATGAATACACTGAGTTAGTAATGCTTTGCTCTGTATGCTTCCAATGATTTTACTATTTAGTTCTTCACAGTTGTAGATAACAAGATTTGCTACAACCCGGTTGAAGAGAATAGTGGAGCCTATTTCTCTTAGTGATACATATATTTTTAAATTTGAGTGTTAGCCTTTATCTTCTGCTCTTCCAAAGTTAACAAACAGTGTAGAAAAAAGATGAAATGCAATTCCCACACGTAAAGGCATTCAGATATTAAAATACAATTTGTAAGAGAGAATATGATAGAAAAGGTTAAGAAATTAGGACAGTAAAATACGCCATACTCCAAGACTGAATGAAAACTGTGAAATGTTAATTGTTCACATCTATGAATATAAATCACCTGGAGAGTAGAAGCAGGCAAAAGAAAATGATAAGGCTAGAAATAGCAATGGGCTGTCATAAAGAGTCTAAGTATTTAAAGATTCATCATCATGTCCTTAAAAATGAAAATACCTCATATTCTAGTGATGACTTTGAACTATAGTCAAGAAAAACATTGGCTAGAAAAGCAATATGCAGTATACCTTTGTACATGAATTTTCTGCTTTGGTTGTTTTTTGTTTTGTTTTGTTTGTTTGTTTCTTT
>WBMW01002235.1:1568135-1763511 GCA_013396635.1 Penelope pileata
TTTTTTTTTTTTTTTTTTTTTTTTTTAATGAGTGCACATTTTGGAGGCAATTTGTTAAACCTAAAAGGAACAGGAAGCATTACGAAAATGCCTTTAGTGAACAACACACAGCAGGTAAGGATCATCCATCCATCATTTCAATACCATGTCTAATGGTATTGTCTAGCTTCTCAAGCTGTTTGACAAGCAAACAATATATCAACTTCTCAGCCAAGGCACTTTCAAAGCAAATTTTCTAACTCCATAAGCAATATCCATAGTGGAAAATCATGAGATTCAGAAGCATTTATGATGATTTTGAGACACTAAGAGTTGGAAAAAAGAACTAGAAATGTCTTTTAGCTGATATTTTGCAAGCAGTCAGTATAAGAAGGCCTCTTTCTATTTTTTTCTTCACAGTTTTCTCAATAAAATAGAACATAAAAAGCAAATGATCTCCAATTGGGAAAAGGATGTTGTTGTTTTAGCTAATAGTTGAGAAAGTGACTTATTTTTATTTTTGTTTTCTGGTGCATCAAGAGAAAAAGTCTACTTCATTTGAAGCAAAACAATGACGTGGTATTACTAGAAGAATCAATGAACCACCACAAAGGCTATTGTATTGAGTCTAAAGTGTCTGCTGGTATTGATTTGTGAGAGGAGATGAGCCTTGCAAGTATTAGGTCACGGTGTCAATTGCATTGATAAGGGGAGTACTATGGTATCTTGGTCACATAGCTCAGAGAGTTCACTGGCTTCCAGAAACTTTAACAATAGTAACAGCAATGCTTTACGATATTTTTAATCATTTTCTGTTTATTAATAACAGCTTTGTGGATTCATTTTTTTAAAAAATGTTTTTAACTTTTTTGTTCTTAGCTTATAACTAGAAGCTGCTTATTTAGTGTTCAGCATGTAGATAATTTTGGTGCAGGTAAGAAACTATTTTTGTAGCTTTTATCTTTCAGGGAGAAAAAGGCCCTTTGGAAATCGTCTTAATGAGTGCATGGTCAAATGTGCCACCGTAAGTGAACTGATTTTGCACACTTAATTTTTTGCCCAGCCAAAATTCCTTAATCCTATCCATTGATTTCCTGCCACTGTGAAAGAAAGCAGTGAAAACATTTCAATCTTTTACAGAAAGCAGGTTGAAAGAACATAGAGACCTTGCCAAAAAGGCAGTATGAACTGTATTTATGACAGATACTTGGCCAACTTCGTTCAGAAAAGTACAGTGATGCTGGTTCTACAGCCTCTTCCAATAGGTAATTATCCTTACTACTCAAAGGTTTTTGTACTATTAGAAAGCTTTAGATATCCAACTAAACCTTTCCTCCTACAGCTTTATGACAGAATTTCTGTACTCTTTTTCATTTTTACATATTTGAAAACCACTATCAAAGTTTCATTTCAAAGAGAGCATAATCTTCTGTAACTAAAATTGCCAAATTCTTTCAATCTGTTCTTATAGGTTATGTATTCCATGCTGCCCATCCTTCTTGCCATTTATCTGTTCTACCTCCACTTGGTTCATATTTGCTGTGGCAAAACAGGAAACTGCTAGTCTATGCTTGTGAGCCTTCAGCTAGATAGTAGAAGATTTATTTCATGCTTTAAAATTATGCTTCTGTATGTATGTATTTTTACAGCAGCCCAGCGTTCATGATTTGTGTTCACATTGTGATCTCCCTTATGATTGTACCTCCCTTGCTTGCATGGAGTGTGGTGTGGAATTTTGCCATTGTCCTTAGTAAATTGCATCTTCTAGGTATCTTCTCCTAGTGTATTGACTGGTTTGAATCTAATAATGTTGTCTGGTCTGCTTGATGTTTCTTTCAGCTTGCAAATTTAATGCAGGTACTTTTCTGTTCAAGTCAGTAACGTACATGTTGAATAGTACGAGAAGCAGGCCAGACTCTTGCAAAACCTTGCTTCATGTGTTTCTTCTATTTGACAGTGAAATAGTGATATTTCTCTCTGGAGGATGCTTTCATTCCAACTATTTTACTCTTGTTCTATGAGAAAGTTATGTTAAACAAATGTCAAAACCTGGATGAAGCCAAAATACTTCCTTCCTACTGTCTGTCCCTCTACCAAATCCTCTGGTTCTCCCCTACAAAGAAATGAGTTCAGCTGAAGAGATTTTGTCTTTGATGTTGCCCTTCAATCTTTTCTTTCTGTGTGCTTACAAATTATTTTTAGTGTTTTTCCTTTTAACAGTATTTTTCCAATAACTGATATTTAAATGATCTTGCTCTTACCCACCTTGACTGATTTTAAGGGTAGCCCAAGTACTTTACCAGTCTTCTGGACCCACACTTTCTTTTACTGGTTCTCAAAAGTAAAATTGAGACTGACTCATCTAATTCTTGTAAGCTGAATTTCATCAGCACTTTGTAATCAACTGAGAATTACTAGCCTTTTATAACCTGATTCTTGCCCACTACCAATGCTATGTGTTAGTAAATCCAGTTTTTAAGATATTTGGTTGAAGCTGATATTGATTAGTAAAAGAAGTTTCCATGTTCTTGGTGCCATCTATCAATTACATTCCCTTCTCATTTAATTTCCTGCTTGCTACTGATGTGTTTGTGAAATATTTTTCCTGCTATGCTTTGTGTCTCTTCCATTTTGTAGCTGATTTTGTGTAATAGCTTGTGGCACTTGTTCTCAAAGAACAAGCCTTGTTCAAAATTTTGTACTTCTTTTCTAGTCTGTGTTCAGCCTACAGCATCTTCCAGTTGTGTGGTGCAGGATTCCTGATGAGGCATCACTCCTGAATCTGGAGAAGCTGGTGGTCTCACCAGATGGCAAAGTATCTTGGTATTCACCCCTTCAGTGCCAGAGTCCCTGGCTTACCTTGCTGCAGTGGAGAAGAAGAATATCTGTGGCAGAAAACAGTACCTGTATTTTTATGCACACAGAAAAACAGAAAGAGAGAAAAGGCAGTAAGAAAACAGACTCACTGAGAAGGATGAATTTCTTGCATTTAAATGATCCCACTGAATCCATTCATCTCTTGTTATTTAGAAAGCTTCAACTATTGATGCTCCCCAGGTAATCATTCAATAATAAGCATTAATTCTTCAGTGCACACCAAATACTAGTAGAGTGCTTTCTATTTTCAAATCTATGCTGCTTCAGATAATTCTGAACATGTCTATTAATATCTGTGAAACTGCATGAGAAATTGATTCTGAAAAACAGATGCAAAAATGATGTATTTTATTACCTTGTTGGACAAAGTTTGTCAACTGCATTGACTTTGTCCAGTGGCTTTGTTTTAGCTGAAAATGTGTAGCTTTATTTACACTAATTTATAATTTAGAAAACTTAGCATGAAATTATGCATACAGTTTGCTTCTTCAATATGAGTAAATGCTTATGCTTTCAGAACTGAGATACATTTTACATTATAGAAAATATATTTTGTAAACACAACAGCCACTTAATCACTGAATAAATATAGAATTATTTTTTACACCCAACTGTATAAAAATGTAGTCAGATAAAAAGTGCATTGTGAAAGAAAAGCTTGCTGCTTTGAAATTCAGCAGTATGAAATCCTCAAGATACAATCTTCATTTGTTAGATTGTTCCTGCAAATTTACAATCCATGAAGCTGGATAGTTTTAGTCTTTATGTATTCCCAGAATGCAAAATTCATCAAAGATTATCTATTTATTGTAGAAGCCGAGGTAATGGAAGAAGAAAGAAGATAAAATCTGATGTGTGCATGACTATTGATGGTTTTTTGTACTGTTGAAAGCTGTATTGTTTGTGACATTACCTAGTCCTGCAGTATGTTTGGATTTCATCTGTTATCAAAGCAGACATATTCCTGACTTTTTCTAGTCCTTCGACCAATATAACATTCTCCTCAAGAGGGAAGGATTTACTTTGAGGACCATTAGAAAATTCAGTGTTTATTTGACAAGACTTTCTAAATGCATGCAGTCTTGGAACTGAGTATTCCTTCATGTCAGAAGATATCAACTTAAACATTAAAGGAAAAGGAGTCCATTAAAGGAAAAGACGATAATGTTTGCTTGCAGCAGAAATGACCAGAGTAGTGTAAGCTTTTGGACAGCAACTGTTTAAATCACCCCATGGAGATCTCCCCACTGGAGACCTTGCTCTGGATTCATTGGTAGTGAAATCACTGCCTTTACCCTTACATTTGTCAGAAGCCCTATGGAGGCTTCAGTGCAAACCCAGCTTGCAGCCTCTCTTTGGGGGCAAGTTGAAAATGCTCTCTTCTCTGGCACTGAGAAGCACTAATCTTAAAGCTACCTCTTGGCAATGCTTTCAGCAGACAGGTGGTGCTTTGGGGTGCACTGGGAGCAGATGAGTGGCTACTCTTTGCCCCTTAATCCCCAGTGGAAGTGTGTGGGACAGAAATTGCATAAATATTTTTGGGTTTGTGTTCTTACTGGTTTGCCAAAAGCACTAGCACTTGGTTCTTTGCAGAGGTGTACTGCCAAAGTGATGAGCATGTCTGTTTAGGATTTGTAATAAGAGAAAACAAATACTTATTCTGTAGTCTGAGTCATGTAGATTAAGCAGAAAGAATTTGGTCCTTAATAAAAGGTTATACTGTAAAGATACAAGATTCTACACTGATTTTTATCAAACACTTACAAAATTGCTTTGTAAAATAAATATGTTTCTGCCTAGTGGCTTCCACGGCCTCCTTCATCAGAATATTTCCCAAGCATCTATATAGCGTAACTTAAATCTGTGTAGCTTCAGTACTTACAGGAGTACGAATGTCTCACAACTGTGATGTGATCAAATCAAATGCAAAGTTTATAGTCTACATTGGCTACTCTTCTTTCTCTGGAGCTCCTGGGCAGTATAAAGACTGATTGCATCAGCCTGCTAGCTGGGGTATGCCAGTGTGTTTGTGTGAAAAAGATTTTATAAAAGAAGTGGCAAAGATGTGTGCTGTAGTGCAGATTTAGCACATATTTTATTCTTTTGCTGGGATCAATTCTATTGTTGTACTCCATTGCCATTTTTACTTCTCAAAACTGCAATACAGTTTTGTGGGTAGAATACTATACTTCAACATACACACTATACCTCTAATTCTTTCACTTCTGTATCAAGAAATTGACAAATGAGGAACTAAAAATGATTGTCACTTCCTCCTGCTTCAGCTCTGCAAGGGAGGAAAAGTGCTTTGCTTATTTTTTCTGTATAAATATAAAGAAAGCCAAGAAGGTTAACAATCATTTTAACTGTTCCAAATGTTCATCTAATCAGAGCTTATAAATCACTTTTGCTTTGTGTTTGCATTTTAACAAAATTTAGCTATTTTAAACAGAACTGAGTGGGGGAAAAATTCCTCAGCCCAACTCCTGATGGAGCTTGATTTCTTGTCTCTCCACTGTGCACCATCTGTATTGCTGCTGTTCAGGCTGTATTTTAAGCCCAAGCCTCCAGAGCTGCCATTCAAACTTTGCATTTACCAATGGTTACCACAGAGTGGTATCTCAGATACCTTCTGAGTTTTCCTAGGCTTATCTCAAATACCTCTCAGCATGAGGAAATTATAACTTTTAATGGTGAAACTAGAGTTCAGCCTGAAAGGTGAAGCTGGCAATTTATATGAAAGTTGCTTAGTAATTTTGGTGTTGTCTGATTGGCTCAGACTATTTCACATGATCAAACTGAATGATCTTTCTCAGTAGAAATAATTTTCAGAGAGTTTTGCAGAGGCAGGAGATGTATTTTAGCTGAGCTGTCTTATCCAGCTGGGAAAAAAGAACTGCTCTCTATTTATTTGAAACTGGTCATCTGTTTGAACATGATCTCCTTTTATTATCTCCTGCAATTCTCAGGGGAATGTTTAATTTATTAATAGACTTAAGTATTTTCATCATCTCCTGATATTCATATGGAAAATGTTTGTTTTACTGAAAATTGAATTTCCTGCTCTTAGTATGGATTGAAGAATGCTGCATAGTGTGCTTATGAAGGGAGAGGTTAAGAATATTAATCTGGAAAGCTTATGCTTTCGTATTTCTCTGCTCTGACTTCAGGTATGAGCAGCTTTAAATTGCAGTAAGGTCTGTGCTGTCATTCTCATTTCCTTGTTTTTTCTCTGTTTTGATTTTTTTTGTTTGAGTGGCCTAAAGAAAAGGCCAAATGACTCTTAATTTTGATAAAATTTATCTTGAGATTTCACTGTTGAAATATTAGATCAGAATAGAATAGTTCAGTTAAAGGTGACCTACAAAGATGACCAAGTCCAACTGCCTGACCACTTCAGGGGTAACCAACAGAGAAAAGATGTTACTGAGGGCATTCTCCAAATTATCTAAACACAAAGTACACATCCTTGACGCTGTCATGCAGTTAGGATTATTTAAATTGCTAAATTTTAAATTTAATTTTTTAGGTTTTGTACGTTGCTATTCTCTAATGCCTTCAATTTCTGTCATGGCTATAGAGCAGTGGCATAGCAAAGAAGGCTAAAGGAAAGGATTTAGTAAGCAGATATATAGCTGTTTATGACAAAGTTTATTTCCTAGCCAGAGCATCCTCTTTTTGGGATGCAGTAACTGTCACGACTTCTAGGATGGAGTATGCAACAATGTTATACCTCTACAACTCATTCTTTTAGATTTTCTGACTCTGGCCTTAGCATAATACAGTTTCTCTACAACTGTACAGAGGTTATGGTGATCTGATAAGTGAAGGTTGTGGGCTTCCACTTAGGGCTATGTCTAACTTCAGATCAGTCTGGGCTGTGTTCCTAACATGGTGGTCTGCACCAAATGGGACAAACTGTGATGTTTTCTAAACAGAAGAGAGTGCAGGAAGTTTTTGTGAAGAAGCTTTTCATCTGTGGCCAGCTATATTCTCTGACTTATTCTCACTACCAGGAAACAAAGATGGGACAGAGCAATTCCGTCTTTCCTTTATGTAAATGTTCTTAACACATGAGGATATCGCTGGCCATTTTGGGGCTTAGCATCTATTCTGGCATAGCAAGGAGTCTGCAATATCTATAGATAACTGTGGTTATTTGTGACTTTATATGCTCAAGGGCTTGCAAACAAGGACGCAAACAGTGGAAAAGCACTTTCTAGAAACAGGGGCCCAAGGATGACTTAAGTTTACAGCGACTATCTTGCTTTGCCTCTGCCATGTGCAGGCTCCTAAGTACAGAAGTACAGCAGAAGCTGATCTTTGTTTCTGCCCTAGAGTAATGAAAATATTCAAAGTATTGCAGTACAATGATGAAAACAAATAGTGTCCTTTATTTCCTGGTGATATTGTGATCTAAATTAGGATCACAATTAAAAATACATAATTAGTACCACAATTAGAATGGAGAACAACAGATGGCTTATTACTTAAAATCCAATTTCACGAATCAGACTCTGTGTATTGAAAGACACTAATTGCCACACTTTAATGTCATTTGGCTGCAAAATCTGTTTAAAGTCACAATCTTGTTAACAGTATATGGAGAAGTTTACGGATTAAGAAGAAAAGTGAAAGATCTGCACATTGTTTTACTCAGCTATCTGCTCATCAAAAAAAAAATCAGATGATTTTGCGTGAAATGATTACATAAAATAAATTTGCATACAAATACTTCCAGTAGTCCAAATGTATCATATCATGTAGAATTATATCATCAGAAAACAGGACAGTTCTTCATGCCATTTCCAGTAATGCAAAACCCTTATCAGTTATGAAATGCACTTTTAAATAATTGCCTCACAATTTGGACATTTTTTTCCCCAGCTGTAACAGATAACTGTGGAGATTTTTTTTGTAAAATGGTTTGCTTTTTTCCTTTCCTGTTCTTGTGACCAAATGCCATTAAAGCATATGTTTCCATTTCCAGCTTCTATATGTCTTAACATCATTCTTTACAGGGCCATAAAACTGTTAGTGTTCTAGTAAAAGTAATAACAAAGGGTTTTTAAACATATCTAACATTCCCCTCCCCCCCTTGAAAAAAACCAAACCAACCAGAAAACAAACTACACGAAAAACCTGTTCTCTAATTCACAATAAGTGAAGCTACAAACTATGCAGCAATAAAGATGCATGGAAAAAGTCGAATTTGGCTTTTCGCAGCGTGGAGTCTCAGTTTAGTTCTCTTCCTTCTCCTACTCCTCTGTGCTGGGCTGCTCTGGGCTCATTTAAGGGCCAGCAGTGGAGGAGGAACTCTATCCGTTCTGTGAATGACATTGGGGTACTTTTCTTTTGCTTTTAAAATATCACTCAAACGAAGAAAATATGTTTATTTTTCAGTTTCAAAAATAACTGGTTTGGAGGAGAAAAATGTAATTATTTTTCAGTTTGGCTACCAAGCTAAAATTTATATGTGTATTTTGTTAATTGTGAGTGTGTATCTCTGTAAACAGGGTGCAATCCACAATGGCTCTTTGTAGTAGATGTACTCAGGGGACAAGTTCCAAAAGTGACAAAATATATAGCTGCAACAACAAAACCAAAACTATGAGCAGAAGGGAGCTGTGAGAAAAGGCCTGATTACATCAGAGGACTAATACATCTATCACACATACACATATTGCCCCAGAAGATCAATTATTTACCAGCTTTGCCTTACAAGTCTATTGCTTTAGTCAGTGGACTGAGAGAGAACAATTCTGTCTTATATATTATCTTATAACTACTTTCAAATTGACATTGAAATCCCAGATGTAGCTGGGAGTAGGCTTTAAAATTAGCCAATAGGTATCTTTAACCACTATGTGGAGGTATACATGCTCTTTGGTGTGCTCAGCATTTCAGCATTTTATTTGAAATAGGCTCTTAAAATTATTTAACATTGTGTTAACATTTATTCATCCAACTAAACTGGTATTTACATGCATTTTTAGTAAAAAGATGTAGAAAAATGTTGTTTTGATACATGAATGACTGTATTCCCCTGGAATCATAGATGGCTTATTCAGGTGTTGCTGTTAAGAAAGCACACGCTTGTGCTCATTCAGCCTTCCCTCTGTCCCCCTCTCTTCTCCCTGTAGACATACTCAGAGAGGTTGTTTCTATGGTAATGTGAAAAATAAATTAGCAAACAGGAAGCTTAGGCAGTTTCTGAACCTAGACACATTCCCCTCAACCTCAATTAGAGATGCAAAGTTTTGTTCCTATATGCAGATTTAGTTTATGTGAGATTTTAATTCTTGTTGTTCTTATTTTTAATCAATGTCACAACCACTCTCTCACTGTCTGGGTGGGGATTGTTCTATTTTCAGGCAGTAACTCTTCATGCACATACAGCTCCCAGTACATTGGGACCTCATTATTGATT
This sequence comes from Penelope pileata, assembly GCA_013396635.1. Lineage (NCBI taxonomy): Eukaryota > Metazoa > Chordata > Aves > Galliformes > Cracidae > Penelope > Penelope pileata. Next base: position 1,577,422 of record WBMW01002235.1, read on the forward strand.
GATGGATACTGTTGTAACACAAATAGTAAATGATTGTGAGAACATATATATTCTATGAAAACAATTGATTTTATAGCATTTTAAATGTTGCCTCATGCTGTAAGGATTCAGTGACACTTAAGAAAATATGGGGTAACTCTTATGCAAGTAATTCAATAAACTACATATCTTATTTACATATGCGTCCTGATCAGTCTCTGTGTATAGTGGTTCAGACTTATTCTTGCATTCCTGAGTGGGTGCTTAAAGAGGTGGGGGTGAGGCTTGGGGGGTGACAAACCATTAGAACAAACTAGAATATAATTAATTCTGTATCTCTCCTTTCTGTAGTTCTGTAGTGAACGCATTCAGAATGCCAGTAGAAATTGAGAATGAAATTGGTAGCAAATGTACAATTCATTATTTTTTTTCTTGCTTTCCTTCTTTGCTGATGCGCAGAAATATTTAGCAAGTATAGCAAAAATAAGAATAAAGTCTTGTTTATCTGATACAGTTTTTCAAATGTACGTGATGAAGACACTAGCAGAAGAATGTAGCTGCTAGGAAGTATTTTATTTTTCTGGTGTATGGAAATATGTTTCGCTATCACAGTTTTTAAATATGAAAAAATTTGTTATTGCATGCTAAGGAAATACGAAGTTGTGAAGTGCATAAAACCACTGCAAATCTAGTATGCTTAATTCTAAATATGTCTGTTATAAGAATGGTGCTACTTTGTTCTGCTCTTCTCCATACCCTGCTGCACCTCCTAGCTACATGTGAGAATTATTAAACCAAACATTGATCTTTGGCTTTTAGAAAGTGGTGTGATTTTCTCATGCTTCTTTTTTTTTCTCTTCAGTGTCCTGCTTGAAAGCGTATGTAGAGTCATGGTTAGCTAGGGTGCCTGTTTGACATTTTCTGAAAGTGAGATCATGGAATCATATGAGGGATGCTCTGAAAATAATGCCTCCTTGTTAATGATGTTGGCCCACAATGTCAGAGATTAATGTTGGTGGTATGACGGAAGAGGTTGAACCTTTCCACCAATATTCTGTTTGCTTTTGTTGCTGTGCGACAGGTAGCAGCAGAGGGGCACTCTGGCAAAATAGCGTCTGACATGGAAGTGTGTATGAAGCAATGATGTGTCACTGAATTTCTCCGTGCAAGAAAAATCGCACCCATTGACATTCACCAACACTTGCTGTATGTTTATGGAGACCAAACAGCGGATGCAAGTACAGTGAGGTGTGTTTCAGCGGTAGTGACAGCAATGTGAAAGACAAGCCATATTCTGGACTGTGCATAGCTGTCACACCACAAAATGAAGAGCATCTTCATCAGCTCATCCATGTGAATTTGTGCATTATGACCATGGAACTCTGTATGGAGCTGAATATTGGTTTCAATACATTGGAAATGATGGTGGCAGTGTTGGAATATTGCAAACTCCTTGCCAGGTGGGTCCCATGAATGTTCATACAGCAACAGAAAGAAGACTGTATTCGAGTTTATCAAGACCTATTAAACCAATATGAGGCTAAAGGTGGGAGTTTCCTGGATCTCATCATTACTAGTGACATCTGACTTCCATCTACTCTGGCCAATGAAAAATTGACTGTGTGGGCAACAGTATCCTGGTAGTTAAGCCATCATAGCAGCTGTGAAACATTGGGTCATCTCCATTGCTGTGGATTTTTATGAGCATGGCATGCAGGCTTTTGTTCATTGCTGGCAAAAATGCATAGCTAATGGTGGTGACTATGCTGAAAAAGAGTATTTTGTAGCTCAGAATTTGCTGTTACAGTGCCTCACTATCTTGAAGAATTTCTTCCTTATATCTAACCTAATCCTTCCCTTTTTTAGTTTTAAGTTGTTACCGCTCGTCTCCATACTCCCTGATAAAGAGTCCCTCCCCATCTTTCTGTTAGAACTTCTAAGTACAAGGAGGCCTCCGTAAGGTCTTTCCAGAGCCTTCTCTTCTCCTTTCTGAGCAACGTCAGTTCTCTCAGCCTTTCATCACAGGATAGGTGCTCCAGACTTCTGATCAGCTTCATGGCCCTCCTCTGGACCTGCTCTAAGAAGTCCATGTCCTTCTTTTGCTGGTGGCTCTAAAGCTGAATGCAGTAGTCCAGATGGGATCTCACAAGAAAGGAAGAGAGGGGAACAATCACCTCCCTCACCCTCCTGGCTTTGCCCAGGATACAGTTGACTTTTTGGGCTGCAAGTGCATGTTGCCAATCCATGTTGAACTTTTCATCCACCAATACCCTCAAGTCCTTCTCCACAGGGCTGCTCTCCATCCACTCATTGCCCAGCCTGTATTCATGTTTGAGATTGCCCTTTCACAGGTGCAGGACCTTGCACTTGTCCTTGTGGGACCACACGTTGTTTGCATGGACCTACCTCTTGAGCCTGTCAAGGTCATCTGCTTGGGTAGTCTCAAACTGGTCACTGAGTTGTTCACACCAAAGAATAATTCATTTCTTAAATGTGATAGCCATGGCCCTGCACTTTATTTGAACCTAGACCAAATAGTAGTAGGAAGTGAATGAAGTACAGAAAATATTTTGGCTGATATACCAGTTCCCCCTTTGGTCTATCACAGAATAACTGTAAAACTATTGAAGCTTAAGTCTTTGGAAATTGGCTGGAGTACTTGATGCAATCATCTAGGCACACCATGCATGGTAGGAAAGACTTCAAGAAGACTCAAAAAACCTAGGGAAAGAGTAATCAGATAATGAACTCAAATATCATGCAGAGCACAGCTGAGAGGAGCATAATGATGGTTAAGTTATCAAAAAAAGCTTTCTGCTTTAATAGTCGTCATAATGACTGTTTCAAGGAGTAGGGAAGAAAAGAACCCCCAGAACAGGAAGGTAAGTATTTTGGAAGATGCGAGAAACTGATGCTGCTGTGACTTTTCAGCTGAATATAATTCACTTAATCCTCTTTGACTCTTCAATCTTTTATGATGCTTACAATAGCAGGAAGAAAACAAAAAGATAAATTAAAAAATCGATGAGTATTAGAAGTGCAAGCTGCAAATGAACATGGATAATAGTAGGAGCAGATGCTCTGTTTATGGTCAACAGCCAGTCAGTTCCGATCACTGTCTTCCTTAAAAAAAAGCGCTGTTAAGGATGGATATTCATTGTGGTTTCTTTGCAGTTCCTCTTTATTCTTTCCATAGAGTAACGGTGTTCACCATTTTGTCCACCTGTCCTGTGAGGCTGCATTTTGGAGAAATTTTCTGTTCCTTCCTTTCTGTAATCTTGATTCATTTCCTCTCACTCCCACATTTGCACTTCATTTCCCATTCTTTTTTCAGTTTTCCCCTGGAAAAGAAGTCTCTTAAAATCAGTTCTGGTCTTGTCTCCCTCTGCAAACTTTAAGCTTTCCATGAATGATCTAGTACCATACTAGAAATATTCAAGTAGACCTTGGTGGAAATGTACTTGGTATTCTGTATCTGAATGCAGTTGTTGTGCCGTGTCATAGTTTTTAGAAGTAGTTGGGGTAATACCTGCCCAGTTAGGCACTCAGAGTTAATTACTGAAATCTATGTTTAAACTGAAACTACATATGTCAGCAGTTCTCTGATGGTTTGAAATGCAACAACCGTTTTACTTGACAGGATTGGGGTTTGTGAGCCATTTGCACTAGGGTATCTCTAACTGCACAGCTGGATAAATAGGCTTCTAACTTTAGAGTATTCAAGTATGTTCTGGGGCAAAGTTCACAGATAGTAGATTTTTCTAATAGATGAGATAAAGGGAACCATTTCCTTTAGCTGCTCCACACTAAACTCAAGATCTCTTCGATCTCATTTACAATTTTCTGATTTCTTTGTAAAATTTTCTTTCTGACACTATCCTCATGCTTCCCAGAATTTACTTGAAAGATATGTTGCTGGGTACATTCAAGTTATTTAAATGTGCGTGTGCCCATTTTTCTGAAGCTCCTTGTTTTGGAAGTACATAACGCTAAAAAGACTATGGAATTTATTTTTTTCCCTTATCAGTGCCAAGTTTTTCAATCTAGAGACTTGATCAGTTATAAAACCAAATCTGAATATGTTAAGGCAATCAAGTCTCTCTGCTCACATGTAACTTCTGGGTGATGTGGAACAAAGTTTCAAAGGTGAGATAACTGATTTCTGAGTAGTCTATGTTATTCTTACCTTTTAATCACATAATGTCACCACATATAAAAATGGCCAGAGATATTACTAGTTTAAAATGGAGAAAAGTGCACAGACCCAGACCTATGCTTTATCAAGTTGCTAACAGTTATGTGAGTATCAGAATGCGGATCCAGAATAGCTCATGAGAATTATGGAACTGAGTACTTTATTCCAGCTCAGAGAATAGAGTACAGCAGAAATTTAGATCTGTAGATGTCGCCATCATGTTACAGCATGAGTGGAAGAATGAATCTGTGGTGTATATTTGCTTCACTAGCTCAACGGTTTCTTAGAAGAATTAATAATTCGGAATATCTGAGAAATAAAAGGATCCCACTGTGATTTAGACTACAGGTATAAACCATAGTCTTAATTTTTAGTGTTAGAAGAAAATTGGAATTCTTGGCCTTTTGGCTATCAGGTAAATATTGGTTTAATATTGGAGTTCTTTTCTCCTGGAGTGAGCACACAGATACAGTCAATGAAATGAGTAATTTCTTTTTCTCACCAGGCACTAGCACTAGGTATACTTCTACCTCGATAGCCAAGATATGTGTAATTTTTCCACCACCTGCCTTGAAAGAGCCATTTGGATGGATGCAGTTTGTTGCTCACTTTCTGGCTTGTGAAGAAATAGCTGAGTCTTCCAATCCCCAGAGCTCTGAGACAAAGAAAACAAATGGGTTTCTGACAAGGAATTATTTATCCTTTGAAGAACTTGGTGAAGTTAATGTATGAAGTTCCATTTCCTCTTATTGTGTTTGATTTTGCTCTAAGCAGCCATCTTGAAATTCAACTAGGAGGAAAACAGGTGAATAATTTAAGAATTATTTTAAAGAAATAAGTGTTAAGGTAGCAAGATGCTGATGGCTTGATTTTCAGAGATTATGATTTGTGACAAAAAGACATCTTTTATTACAGAAAGATAAATACATAAAGATTAACAAGACATTAAATTCTGAAGGCTATCTTACGTGCAACGTTCATCAAATAAATGAGCTTTGAAAGCCATAGCTGTGTTTCCAGCGTCCAGGTATCCATGTCTGTTAGCTGTGATGTGCAAAATTAAAACTAAAGCAGCTTCTTTGTTTTGTGCTTTTTAAGTCAGAGTTGCATCTTGCCTGATAGTTAGGCTTTGATTATTAACAATTGTAGAGCCATAAACTGTGTGGACTTGAAAGGAACAACTGAGTTAATTTGCATTTTGAAAGAAAGTCTTCAGCTATGTATTTAAGCTCTGTAACTACTTCAGCGTGAATCCTGCATACACTTGATGTGTTTAGCAGCGCACATACACAATACCGGTTATAGGCGAATATTTGGAGGCCACTTCTGAGCTTAAAGGACTTTGAGACAGTTATGCACGTGAGGTCCACTTGCCTTACCATGACATCTCGTGAGTATCAAGCAGCAAATTGAATGCTTGGGTTTGATAAGTGTAACTTGTGCAACTTCCACCCACCACAAGAACGTAGCAAGAGGGGTTTTCTTTGGCAGAGAGCATGTAGGCATATAAAAAAGTTTACTTAGCATGTGAACATCATGATAGTTTGAACTTTTGTATCCTACTCAAAGATTAACATAACAATGTGATAATGTCTAATGAACCTTAGTTCACCAGGATGCTTCCCACCTTCAGAAGCATACAAATGGTTAACTTTCATTACATTGTGTGACATTTTTAATGTTGTTATAGGAAAGAGGTTTTCCACTCCAGGATTTTTTTACTACATCTTGCAATTCTCTGCTCAGGTTCTACTTAGCTATGATTATTTCTCTCTGTACATAGGTTCTACTTAGCTATGATTATTTCTCTCTGTACATGTAAATATATGTAGTGTGAATTAAAATGTTGCCAAATGGTTTTAAATATGTTTCATGAGATGTTTGATATTATGATTTCATCACGTTTCCCATTAGAAGAGATAAAAAGTTCCTTTAAGGGAAATGTACCTCATCACAAAGATGTAATTCATAGTTATTACAGAGGTCCAAATAAATTTCATGTTAATTCACATTAACTAAGGAGATAAAGAGAAATTTTCAGGACAGTAATGTAGAATCATTTCTTGGTTCTTCAAAAATACTTTCCCAAGATCGAAGTTCATTAAGTGATAGGAATATAGTTATTAACAGCAACACGGGTTTTTTGTTGTCTCTTTTTTTTTTTGTTTAAAGTCTTTGATGCCTTATGCTAGGAATCAAGTAGCAATATGCTATATACTTAATAAATCATATTTTAGGTATTTTAGAAAGTTCTAAAATGCTTGGTTTGGTTGAGGATTGCATGAATCACATACAGTCACAAGGTACCTTAATACATTGACTTAACCGATATCACAGGTTTTCTCTGACAAGCCATGGTATTGTTGGGTATCAAAGACAACTTTCCTCTTTGGTGCTCTGGCTCCAACTTCTGACAGTATGAATGATATAATTGATTTTGCTCTTGTCCTGCTGTTAGTGAATTATAACATATGATGAGCAGGACAAGGAGGCAGGGAGATGAGGGCGGGAGTGAGGACACCTAGTTCTGTATTGACTCCCTTGAAGATTTAATGCATGGATTTAATCTCAGCTTGAAATAGATTCTAGAAGTCTACGGAATATTTTGCAATTTATTGTATGTGCATTGGAGGTTCATTGACCTTTCTACATTTAAAATGTTTTATGTAGTTGTAATGGCAATTGCAAGAGTCTTGGCTAGGTGATTTTCAGTCCTGAATTGTGATGGCTCTATTGTCCTTTAATTCTTACAAGGAGAACCAGTTGTCTCATCTACTTCTTTCCAACAAATGTTACTTGTGGGACAAAAGAAATAGAATGATACCAGGTGAATCCTTCACACAGACAAGATTGCAGTAAGTTGCAATACCAAACATGTGGTTCTTGGAAGAATAGAGTTTAATCTAAACTACTTTACACAATGAACAAAACTTTTTTTTTTTTTACAGGATACCAACCTGGTATGGTGAATGAAGAAAGTTTGTGGTATGAAAGTAGGAGAGCTAAAATAAGGAAAACAAATGGGTAGGACTTAGTGGACAACGTAATTCTTTTCAATTTTTGAAAGATTATGTTTATGAATAATTGTTTCCCAAGGAAAGGAATAGACACAGGTATGAAATATTTAAAAAAAAAAAGAAACAAAAGGGCAGAGAAAACTATAGACAAGTAGACATAATAAATTTAGAATTTAAAATCTCTTTGTGGACTCTGGAAGTTTGATATCACCCTCCAAATTTTGTGTACCTATTGCATTCTTATATGCAGTACAGAACATAAAATAAATGAAAAATAATGAATTTAAATAATACTTAACTGGGGGAACAATATTTCTGATCCATTGATTCCATTTCCACATTCCTCATGCATTGTTTTTGTCTGGCAAATATCTCACTAATTTCTATTGGATTCCAGGAATCTTATGAACTAATTGTTCATAGTAGTGATAGTTCTTAATGCAGTAGACTGGACATGATTTATTCATTTATTTATTTTACTGATGTATTTATTAACTTTTTTTTCTGGTCAACTGGCAGCTCTCTGAGGCTTCATTATTACTGGGAGTAATAAGGACTTTAGCAGGTTAAAAGAAAGCAACGTGCATGTAACATACTTTGTTTTTCAATGTTTTGCTCTTTGGCATTCAGTTAAATTAGTCTGAACATCTGCTGCCTGATCAGATAATAGTTTGAATTCAGTTTGCTTGGAGAGATATTGTCTTTACACAGGTATGAGAAACTGAATAACAACAGTTGCATGTAGCCGAAAGATATGTAATAGGAGGATTGTTTTTTTTCCTTTTACTGGTACCTTGATTGAAATATCTATTTTGTAATATTTTTTTTAAGATTATTTTCAAGATTGCATATGTTTGACTGTTGTAAGCCTGTTAGTTATGAGGACTGGTTAATAGAAATATGCAGTGCTCAGCATCTCCATTAGGTATGTATCTGAATGCATGAAGAATATCATTAAGATTAAATGTACTGATGTAAAGTGAGTTTTTTCATTTTTATTTAGGTATGACACAGTTTTGACTCACAGAGGAAATTGTAAGAAAAAGTGTCTCTGTGGTTCTGTTTTTTATGTTTTTTCTTATTTTTAATCTTGTGTTTTTTTCTGTTTTGTGTTACTTCCAAGAACAATGCATACGTGAAATTAGTTGCTTTAATAGGCTTTGAATTACAGTCCTCTTGGAGATTCATAATATAATGCATACGCTTGTGTATGTGATTACACTTGGCATACCAAATCTTGTGGACATAGGAGCTGAAGCTGGTAACGGAGTTCAATTTTCAAAGTAGTGTTTGTTTATATTAGCTGTGCTTTTAGTTAAAATGTTAAGTAATAAATAACTATTTAGTTCAACTTACTAGCAACTTTTAAAAGTAAATTCACTGTGTATTCATCAGTAGCTTAATTTAAGCCAAATGGTCAGTATAAGTCATTATGATTAGTGAAACAGGAGCATATTATAGAACAGTTTGAGGTGGAAGGGATCTTTAAAGATCGTCTAGTTTCAACTCCCCTGCCACAGGCAGGGACACCTTCCACTGAAAGGTGTCATCTGTAGTTTGGAACAGGTGGATGTATTTTTTGAATCAATGTTCACAGCCTCCAGTAGTTTAATTAGAATTTCATACTCAGTGACTTGTATGTAGTGTTCTTCCTCTAACTTCCTTCCTAACCTTTTGGATTGGATCATATAAAGTTTCACATTATTGCTTTAATCACACGTAGCATCCTGACTTGCTTTTCGTGGGAGACAGTGTATTAACTGGACAAGAAGAACCCAGGAAGAGTTACAGATGGTACTATAAATGAAGCCATCTGCAATGATCAGCACTGGCTAAGAATTCTGTAATTATTCACCCTTTGATTAAATGATTTCATGTATCTGGCTATGCAAAATTTTCCAGAGATTTTGTGGATGATTTTATTAGCTATGTCAAAGTCTTGGTGCTAAAAAGACAAAGCAGAGGAAAGATGTAAGTTTTTAGGTGCATTTTTTTTTTTTTTTGCACATCATAATTCTTTTGACAGTTTACTGTTTCTGATATAGGGATATAGACAACATATAGTGCAGATTGCTGAATCAAACCACAACAAGCAAAGAAATAAAACTTGTACAAAGTAGCCACCACAATTTACTTTTAATTTACTGAATTCAATGACTTAGTTTGAGGTTGAAAGTTGCACAACACTAAGTGCATCTTGTGTCATTCTCATTTTGATAAGAAACTGTCTGACATTTTGAGAAATGACCTACTCTGTAATCACAATCAGAATATATAAAAGCTCTGTGATACAGAATTGTTTTCTTATTCAGACTGGGCTCTTGTTCATAAACTATTAACTTAGCTGTGAATTTCAGCTGATAAAGTCAGACTGAGTTTTTTTCATGAACTTGTTTTGAGGTATTCTTGAGAGTCATATCGGCAGGCTATTCAGGTGCACAGAATGTGAATTCTCCTGGGAAAACGTGAATAAAATGAATAGCATTATATTATCCTCATAAGAAATAGTTTCCAAGGGTGATTCAGATATTTGATTCTCTTAGGAGGTGGTATTTAATACTGTTGTTATCTTGAAGACAACATATTGCGGTAAAATATAGTTATGGCATATCTGTGAACATCATTCAGTGTAAACAACATATTAGTGAGCTGGAGAAAAATCAAAGAATACTTTGTGTCTAGTATAAAGTTGGGATCTGAACTTACATCTATTTGATGCAGTCTAAATAACTGCCTAACAACTTCAGTAAAATTTGAATCACTGCTTCCTTCCCGAAATATTTGGATAACACAACATATTTCCAGTTCTACAGTGGCCAGTTCAGTATTCAGAGGTGTAGGAAAATGAGAAATTTTAGAGGATGCTGTACATCATTAAAGACGTAGCTGCTCCATTGTTTTCCTGAGGGTTTCTGGGAGGAGGAGAAATTTGATCTCTGTTCTGGATGGCACTCTCTGCATGTCCATTCCCAATCTCCACAATCCTCTTGGGATACTACCGACAGTTTTGATAGAATCTTTTTGTTTTCTAGTAGTGTGAAATAACTGTATTTATTGTTTGCTTTTGCATGGGTACACTTACACTTGGAAATAAATCTTCAATGTATACAGACTATATATCTGAATAGAGAAGTCCATCATTCAGTTAAGTGGCTATACCCTTTCCATTTCCTTGCTTTCATGTCAATTAAAAATTATTTATATCAATGTTTTGTATCTTTTAAACATCTTACTACTTTCTTAAAATGCAGATCATGATGTGAAACTGCAGACTGTTGTAGCTGTGAGCAAAATTGACAAAGAAATTTTGACAATGAATAAAATATTCAAAAATTGCTTTTTGTTAATGTAGACATATTTCTACTAACAACATATATAATATTTATATATAGCATTATTAGAATATTTTTGATTTATCATTATTAAAATATTACTGATGAATCTTTCTAAGACACAGCACTAAAACTGTAAAGGTGTATCAACTGAATTCAGGAGTCAATCTTCCATCAGTATTTTGCTGATATGACAAGAAATAATGTTGAATAGGCAGTGGATGCAAGACCTAGTATGACACAGAAGGACAATTACACAGTTTATATTACCTAAGTAAAAGAAATGTGGTGGCTCCTTAAGCAGGAAAACTGCTTTAGAGTCAGTGTATGAACTTCAGTTGTTAAATATACACAATCATTCTGGTTTTGGAAAAACTAATTTAACTTTAGTGTACTTTAAAAAAAATTTTAATAAAATAATGATGCTATCTGATGAAATGAAAAGATTTTTGAAGATATCACAAGAAGGCTTGTTTTTTACTTTATTTTGAATTTTTTCCTAAAATAGCTGTTCTTCAGTCTTCTGAAAGAAGACACTCAAGCAGTCTTCTAGCTTTCCCTTGTTCTCTTTCTTTAAAGCAGAGATTCTTCAGGAGTGTGTTTACCCCGTCTGGATATCTATACTAAACTGTGATTAAAAAATCAAAGTTGTGGTAAATTCTTGTTACTCAGTAAGAGATTATTCTAATAACTTCAGTCTGTAAATGTAGAAAACTCCTCCATTCTCCTGGAGCAGACTAGTCAAACTATGCTTTGTTTTTTCTTAGACAAGGCTGTTATTCTGTTCCTTATATTTCTCAGACGGTTGTGAAACTTCACACTGCTTACCTTTATCTGGCTTTTGTCAGGTTAACTCCCGTATTTAAAGCTTTATTTTTTTTTAATATGTATTGTCAGAACATCAATATTTAATGTGGTATATTGAATAAATGGGATAAATAAATATTTAAAATTTTATTTGCTTCACATACTACTCCTAGATTATAATTCTTCAAGAGACATTTATGGTTTTTGTTTCTTCCAAGTTACATAGTAGATCTGTATAAACATCTGGTAAATGATGTCAGGTCTTTTCTTCTGGGACAGAAGTTTGCCAGCAATCTTTCAAAACTCAGTTAAGGTATTTAGGTATTTCCCTGTCGGTCTGAAGATGGTAATTGGTAAAAGTTCTGTTTTTCTCGTTCAAAAATTCTTTGTGTTCTATAGAATAAATTGAATGCATTGTCGAGGATTTTCCCCCTGTGATGTCCATTTTGTCTAAGAACTGTTGTGGGTACAATTGCTGGTTTTGAGTTATCCTGCAAAGTAGCAATGTACTATCAGCCATTAAGTGTAGTTGTGTATCTCTAAATCACTAGTATTTCTGCAAAAGTTTCCACAAGATCTTTGGGAACTTTTCAAAAAATACGGCTGAATCAAAGTAGTTACAAATGGTCCTTTATATAGAACAAGGGAAATTTCATCTATTAACTAATTCCAAATGTGTTTGTGATGCATTAATCAGAGATATATGAAGTACAAAGGAAAGATCTGGACACAACAGAATTTTGAAACTCTTTAGGATTGAAAAGCCAGGATTCTGTATTCACCAAAGAAAATATTGCTAAGAAGCCCTCCTAATCCATTGAGTGTTCCAATTTCCAACAGTGAAAATAAAAATGCAGTTGAAAAAAAAGTAGAAAAATTGCAAAAAGAGATAGTAAGTGGAAGTTCACTTAAATAAAGCTTAGTTTAAGAAATGAATAGGGATAATGAAAGTTGATGGGGTTATATATAAAAAAATGGGGGGAAAAAATTAAGGAGGTATTTTTAGCAGGTGAAGTAAAAAAAAATAAATAAATAAAAACCACCAGAAAACAAACAAACAAAAAAGAATCAACACACAAAACAATTAAACCACAAAACAAAATCTAATCAGTAATCATATGTCCTACTTATCAGAAGTAAATGCTCAAATTTTAAAGAATAGTTACAAAAAAATTGTGCTTTAACAAGTATTCTGCTTTCCTGGTGGCCATATTCTTATCATGGCAGGATGGTGGTATTTCCCTTTTCTAGCCAAGATATGCAGAAAAAATATAAAAATAATATTCCTAAATGATTCAAAATTCCAGAGAATATGATTTACAGTGTCAGAAAGGCATTTCTGTAGCTATGCCTTTCCTTCAATGCAAAGAGACTATTGAGTTTTGAAGTTTAGTCTAGCACAGAAAGACACTACCAGAATGAAAGCCTATGGATGAGTAAACCACAGAAATTTATTCTAGATGTTTATTTTAAGTAGCAGAGCAAACTATCAAGTGAAATCCTTGTCCTTCCTTTGATGTATTTAAATCAAAACTAGATCTTTTTCTAGAATGCAAATCAGCTGAGGACAAGGTACTTTCATAAGCTTTAGATCAGCATGGAAATTCACAGAATAACATGAGAAGAGATGAAGCTCAACAAAACCTTGCACTTAGTGCTTTCAGACTGGATTCTACAGTGTTTTTACAAGGACTGTTATTTATAACTACTGAGGCTTTTAAAAATGTTTAGTTTGAAAGAGATCAGAAGTTCACACAGCATAAAATAGAAAACAAATAGTTCTTTTCCCCTTGGTCTCACTCCTTTGGTTATTCAATTCTGCACAAATTGTTTTACCAATGATGCATCTTTTGTTCTTGATATGAGTTTAAGAAACAAACAACTACAGACTGTTAAGGAAACTCATCAATTGGGGTTTTGGAGAATAGCCCAACGTCCTTCTGCAGACTGACAAAGTAAGGGGAACTACTTTCAATTTTCACATATATGAGGAGTCTTTACTCTCATGAATAAGGACAGTGAATCTAATGAGTTGCAGAGCCAAATGCTGTATTAGTGCGTAAATACTATGTAGCAAAAGGCTTAAGAAAAAGTATCTCTAACTGAGGGATTGAAACTCTCTTCTGTCATGAACCAAAGCTCTTACTTGCCACGGAATGCATCAGCAATAAATAAGGATTGAGGATGTAATTTATCTTGGTCCCCTTCTGTCATGCGTTGTTGGAGTTTTTTATTTTATGTTGCTAGTGTTTGAAATTGTAGCAGATGATTATCATTACAGTGCATCTTAAGCCATGTGTTACTGGATATCTATAAATTCCTGTTCTCATTTATTCCTCTTATTGCTATTGTGGTTGCAAAGATCTTAGTGTCACTTTAGTTAATTGTAGAAGCTGAATGGTGTTGTTTAATATCTAGTGATGCAGATGAAAATATGCACTTGTACGGTGCTATTATTCAAATTGAATTTTCAAGCTGGACAGTAAAAAGTCTTTAGTTCACAGCATTTTTGCATATAAATTTAAACAAGGTGCTGAACTGTGACAAACAGAATGAAAATCGTGTGTGTGCAGGTTGCTGAGCTTGTAGTCTGAAGCAGTCCAGGCATTCTGAGGCTATAAAGTGATACAATCTTATAACTGACCCATTTGCAGCATTAAAAAAATATTTTTTAGTCTTTGAGGGTACTTCTTAATTCATTGATCAACTCCTAATTTATTCGTTATGGTGAAGGGAGCAGTGCAAGTGGATTTTTCTGCCTTGCAGCAATACCAACCTAAGATTTAATCCAATTCTCTCTCCATTTTTTTCCTTCCTTTCACCAGCACTGTGGATAGAGGGAAATAACAGTAACTATTAAATGTTACCTGTTATGTTTGCAACGATTTTTGACAGTCAAGCTTTAGCTAAACTGTGAAAAAATAAAATCTTTCCCTCATGTTTTTGTTATCTCTTGGATCCCTTTAAAGGATGTGGTAAGCTTTGCACCTTTTACGTCAAATGCAGAACTTGCTTGTGCTTCTTTCAAATTGTTTATCTCATAAACTATCACCCCCTGGACACCATCTCAATATCACTAATTATACCTCAGTTCAGGATTTTCTCTTCGTTCTGTCTGAGAGTATTCTAAGAGCAAGGACGCAAAAAAAAAAAAAATTGTTCTTGTGCTGCCTGTTTTTCTTTTCAATAATGACTTGTCAGTAGGTGCTATTTTTTTAATAGATCAGAAGATAGAAACAATTAGATAATTGTTGTTTTGTTGGTGTTGAAGTAAAAAGCAATGTGACTGTATGTATGCTCCATATACAAAGTGGACTTTAGAGGGTTAGTATATTCTGAGAGAAACAGTTTCTCTTACAGAGACCAAACTCAGGCTTTGTTTTATTTTGCATGAAAAATGAGGTCTGGGTAGCAAGCACGGTTTCTAATTTGAGGGAATTATTTTCAGGGATTGGGGTAAAGCATTAGATACAAATGTTATTTAGGAAGTTAATTATAAATCCATGAAACTTTTATATGGTTTTTCTTTTCCCATTGTTAGTCCAGCCATCCAGCTTCTACTGCTAAAAATATTTTGAATGTCAGTACAAAGGCAAGTGTTGTTTGAGGCATAGCAATACTGTGCACAGTTTATACATTGCTTGCTTGATATTGTAAACTTTTATCTTGTTGATGTGTAAAGCTCATTCATGGCTGAGGTTCTTCCTACTCGGATGGGTCTATACCTTCTCTTTTGAAAAATTTCTCATTTTTCTAATTAATTAATCCCAGTAACGCAGGAGAAGGTATCTCCTCCCTGTCAAGATTAGCGGAAGGGTAACATTTTCTCAATTCAGAAATGACAGAAGAATTTCTAGACATTTGGTTGCTAGTTAGTTTTTGTGAGATTGTTATAAAATATTCTTACTTATTCTGACCCCTTCAGAAGATGGACATCGTGCTTTTGAACAATGTTTTCAAATAGAATGAACTCAATTGGTAAGTTTGGAATGCTGAATAATTTTGTACTATTGATTCCACGGCATTCTTTACTGTCATAGGATCTAGAGATGCTCAAACCAAAGTTTCCTCTTTGTGAACCAGAGGTTGTTTTTGGAAGGTCATTCTCCTTCGAAGCAGTTTGGCACTTTTGCTTTTGTGAGTCTCCCAAGTATTCTGTGTAGCTCACCATCTTGGTGTTTCTGGAGGAGATGAAGGTTGTGATTACACTTATTAATCATGGTTCAATTGTTTATTAATTTGAAAGTACACGGTGATAGTTTAAATAACATAACTATCTGGTGTAACTACTAATTAATCATTTTTATGTTTATTCTAATCATTGCTGGAGGTTTGGAATGATGTTAATTTTCCTAAGTAAACTTTTCTTTATTTCTGAAATAATTGCAAATAAATAAATTAAATAATTAATCCCCCAACCCCTTGTTAAAGGGCAGCATTCACATAACTTAAGAGTATAAAAACCAAAGATAGGCTGTATATACTGAAAAAAAAATTAACGTTGAAGTTCCCCAGTATATGAGTTGTGTGAAGACCTGATAAGATTCACATATAGAGCTAACGCACAGGCCTCGGAAGGTTGCCTGTACATGGCCCCAAAAACCTGGTTACTGTTGTCCAATCAACAGCTGGAGTAGCTGCTAAATTGTTACCTACTTCCGAACTACTTTATAATATACACAAATTGTGCATAGATTATGCTGGGTAATTGTGTCATCTTCTGGCTCCAGAATCTGCTGTGAAATATTTTTTTCATTTTTCTTCCTGTGATATAATCCCAATAGTTAACACTTCACAGAAAGCAGCTCCTTCAAAAGGGAGTAGGTTAACCTTGGTTAACTTAGCTCACACATACTCCTTAAGAACGTTAGCGGTCCTGAAGTCCCTCTGAAAGGAAATATTAACTGGATCACTGCCAGCTGGCAGTCTATCACCAGAAGGATTGTTCTTTGATGATGTATTTAGTGTAATTCATTGTCCAAGTGCTGTCTCCTTAGTGACACACTGCTGTAATGCATCATACTGCCATAACACATCAAAGCCTTCCTCACTCTGATGTAACATGACCACCAATGCATTTTTTGTGAACAAAAGAATGTTCATTTAAGGAGGGGTATGGTTCTACTGTTCATCAACTGCGTGTCAAGTTTTTCTTAGGAAAAAAACACCAACTGTTGATGGCTTTTAAAATTTACTTAAATATGCTATTCAGACAAGACTGGCATGACGATTGCAACAGCCGCTCCTACTCCTCTTTTAACACAGCATGTTTCTATTAAATTATTTGCCACAGAGGTGGCCTAGATGCACTGCTCTGTTATGCCGGTTTCCTTTTTTCAAATCCTTTATTTTCTGTTCTTTATGATAGTAAGAAAGCTGTGCTTACCTAAAGGTGAATATATTTTATCTTTTATATTTTGCCCTGCGTTCTTACGGGAATCATAACTGGATAATTGCTGCTCCTTAGACTTAGTCTTTTAAGAGATGTAATCACGTCAAATCTGTTGAGTGATTCTGTAATTATGTTTCATTTATCGTCTTCACTGAGATGTAGTATGAATATGCATAATCTTGCTTTCCTTGATGAGCTGTTTGACCAATGTTGTTCTATAATCAAGAGATGAAATGAGAAGAATTGAGAAGTGTAAAAAGACACTGGACCATACATTCTTCTTTTGGTCATCAGTATTCCAGTGGGGTAGTAGAGAAAAACAGGTTTACAAAAAGCTTCTAATAAGCAGCTGGCTTTCTGCTGCTGTGTGACTAAAGAAAAAAAGTGAAAATGTAAAGGGTAGAGAACTTAAAACACACACTTGCTAAAGCCATCTATCATCACAGTATGCTTTCCGAAAAATAATAATAATAATAATAATAATAAAACAAGCAAATGTGACCATCATACCTGTATATGAGGAAAAGTATGAGAAGAGAAAGAAATGACTCTTAGCACTGAACTAAATTTCTGTCAGTAGCTTGGTTCTGAATTTTGTAAAGCTCTTAAGATGTTCAGGTGTTGCTGAATTAGACATTTTCTATACAGCCAAATTATTCAGTCTGAAGTCTATCAGTAGAAAGAAAAGCTGAGAAGACACTTTCTGGCAATGTTTCCACTTGGTCAGTTAACGTACATCTGCTGACCTTCATTTCCATGAAGGATCTGAAATAGAATGAATGATGGAGTATTTTAAGAATATGTTAATATAAGTGAGGGTAGGCTAAAGTTGCATGACTTCCTGATTTGGGATTTAAAATTTACTGTGCTGCAGCCTAAAAGTATTACTTATTAATAAATCGAAGTCAAATTTATGCCATATTGATGGTGCTTGAAACACCCTCTGTAGCATACATTGAAATCTATATATAGAAATAATCAAACATTTAAAATAACTACGTATCTGTATTTTAGGTTGCACGTGGAAACACAGAAATGCTTCCCGTTTACTATTTATGCAAGACAATATTTTTGGTTTACCAAGATCATCTTGGTATTTTTTTCTAGCTGAAATGATGAGTCTCCTGCTTTGTTTCAGATATGTGAAATGGTATTTACTGTTATTTATGAAACAGGTTATTTAATCTTATTATGCATTTAAGACATTTTTCCCCCCAGAATTCATATCTGAAATAACTACCCTGAATTCAAACTATTTCTATGAGATTTGAAGGAGTTTTTAATTTAATATACTCATGACATTTGAAACCATGTACGTGTTC
Source organism: Penelope pileata (assembly GCA_013396635.1). Classification (NCBI taxonomy): domain Eukaryota; kingdom Metazoa; phylum Chordata; class Aves; order Galliformes; family Cracidae; genus Penelope; species Penelope pileata. Next base: position 1,595,466 of record WBMW01002235.1, read on the forward strand.
TTTTATCGAGCAGTTTACAGTATTATCAAGGATGCTTATCACAGACTGACAATCCCCAAAACCTCACTGTGAGTCATTGGTTGTCTTTAAAAAATGATCATTAACTGAACTACGGAAGAGGTACCTGTTTACACAAAGAGAGAGAGAGTTGAGCAACAGCAACATTTTTAATCTATAGCACTTTTAAATGGCATTAAACTTATTCAGGTTAGGGACATTTTAGTTGCAGGAAAGTCTTACACATATATTCCTTATCCCTTCACTCAGTAACTGAGATTGATTTATAACCAATTAAACTTGATTTCTGATACCTGAATATGTTAGATCTTTATTGGGATTAGTATATTGCATGGCATTGGAACAATTTTCTCTAACCCACCTACCTTTACTGCCTTATCAATTTTTTTTATGCTGGGAAGAAAAGAAGAAATGAGTTCCTGTTGTCATAACTATCAGCTTAATTTGCTTTTAGCTCACTGAAGATCACCTTGTGTTTCTTATGTTTCATTTTAAAATGTCCTGGTCAATATGGAGTACAAGAATTAATTTAATTTTTTTTTCTATGGCTTGTTTCTATGTATAAATTTCTATAATCTCTTTATGATTCAGCCTGCTTTCCTCATTGATTCCTTCAACTCTGTCTATTTAAATAATGGAAACAATGATAAATTGCTTCAGTTCTCTCCCAGAACAAACTCACTGACATTTTTACTTTCCTAATGAGATTTTAGAGCATTTGTGTTTGGCTTCATCCATGTCTCTTTAAATTTATATATACTACTTTTTCATTCACCATCTTCTGTGTAACCAAAATACACTGTGTCCCAGTAGGGTTTCAATAGTTAAAACATCTGATTGATCATTAATACCTTATTGCTCTTAAATAGGCAAATGCAACCTGAAACTGAGCATGTATTCTCTATTAAATTCTCTGTTTTTCTTTAAAAATCCATGTTAGTCATCTGAACCAACTCATAATGTCAATCTTTTCCGTACTTCCTTTATAATATTTGAGTGTTTTCATTTTTTTTTTCCTGAAATAGTAGATACCTTTATTCATCTATACAACTTAGTAGTGTTTCTGAGTTCTAGTTACTGGAAAATTAAAGATTGTTAATGGAAAATGTAAAAGCATCAAGCTCAAATATTGTTAAAATAAAAGTCATATTGTGAAGTAGTTATCTGCAAGCCATTTAGCCATTCAAATCATATTTAATGGTAAGTAGTTAAATCACGCAGGGAACAGCCAAGGTATCACATACAGCTTCTGAAAGTTGTTTGATTGTAACCTTGAACTGTAAGACAGGAAAACAAATAATTGTTCAGCTTGATCTCCATGTTTCAAAGGCAAAAACATTGGAAGGAAACTTGATGACAGTTCCTTCATCGTATAGGTGAATAATGACAAAACTTTAAAATTTAATAAATTTGTTATGTCTAATAGGGAAAATGACAAATATTCTCTCAGGCTGCTAATACCCTATCAGGAGTTCTTCTGAAATGTACAGTTTATGGACAGGATACTGTCACAGTCAATTCATGCCGTAGATTTAGTGTTTCTCAGTACGAAGAGTTGACAAAAGAACAGATCGCAAATAGTTCAAAATAGTCTCTAGAGCCAAATTCTGTTTTCAGTAGAGGCCATAATCAGGTACAGCAGAAAGGAACATACATATTACCCCTTAATATACTCCATAGTCTGACAGTTTTGGATTTGAGGATTTCTGAGGTTGTAACTGAGAGGTTACGTATATTGCCATTAGTAAGTCAGTTCATTTATCCTTGATATAGGTTCAGTGTTGGGGATTTGTTATTGTTCCTTCTGCCTGTTTGTATCGCAGGTATTTAAGCTTTGAGAAGATCTCTGCTAATTTTCCTCTTTCTTTTCTTCCCCAGCTTCTACACTTCTACCCTGAAAGCAAAGAGGACCAATATCAGAATGTTCCTTGAAAGCTTTCACAGCTAATGTCAGTCTGAATGGTTTATTCGGCTTTTCTGCAATGACTATTTCGTTGTGTATGATGCATTAACAGAATTAGTTTTGATTTCTTTGAAATGGTTGTTCCCCTTTCCCCCTTTTGCATGGTTTCTGTTTTTGGTGGTTAGCACAATTGGTCTTTCTTCGTAGAATCTGGTGAATATAAGATTTTGTGATCGCTGTTACAAAGCTAGTGTTTTCAAATCAGAGATTTGAAAGTGCTGAGGTTTTTAACTAGATCCCACACATTCCACAGATCCAATTCAAGATTCACTAACATCAATCACATTTACAGATTTTACCTCTACATGATGGTGTCCTGACATGATGTCTATCCAGATTATGGAACAGTGAATGTTATCCTGCAGAATCTGTTTTACTCTTTTTGCCTTACTGATTTCTCCAAGCATGTTGCATGTAGTGTGAGTGGCATGGCTGATTGTTTGATAATATAAACCCCAAATCATATTTTTTCAAATTCAGATTTGGAATTTTAACTCATGCAAATTTTATGCTAATTGACTCAGTTAATTTGTTAACTTGAATTGTCAATAAACTTTAAGACAGAGGATTACTTTTTCTATCATTCAGGTTACTCTGCCTTTCCTATATATTTTGTATTCTGCTATCATCCTGTTACATTGACTGACGTCCATTACCTTCTGATATGTCTGGTGTATTAATGTCTTAATTTGAATCACACATTCCAAATTTCTCCATCTTATTTCTCAGGCACCCAGCATTTTCAAAGCGCCAGACATAGTATTGATTAGTTTTGTTTCTTGGCACTCTTCTAAAACGGCAATCTGTTTGTTTCTTATTTCCATGTTTGATTATTTCTGTGCCCTGACCTTTCCTTCTCTTGGGAATACAGAATTCTTGTGTCTTCATCTCTATAAATGTTATCTTATACCCTGTGTACTTCTGTGCCTGTCAGCTTTCTCTCATTCAGTGTAAAGTTCACTGTCAGTCTTGTTCATTTTAATTGTCAACACATTGTTTCTTTACTTTTGAGATCAGGTCCCTTCCTATTGTCTGAAAGTGCACGGGGTTTCTGATAAATTGGGTGACATAATTAAGTAATACATACAGAAAAAAGGATTACAGGACTCCTTGTGTTTCCAAGCTGTCTCCTTCTGAAGTCTGCACTTCTTGCCTGGTTGATATGTTGTCCTCTCTGGACTCAGAATCCCAGGAGTGTCTATTTGCCTGAGAAAGGAGTCTTCCATCACTGCAAACTCTTTTTTCACTTCCAGAAGGGTGCCCTCAATGCTGAATATTACCCAATGCACTGCTCTTAGTTCTCATTTGCTAGTCTCTGATGTTTCTTCTGAACTTCCTCTCTCCTCTTGTCCTGAAGAGGACTGGGTCTGTCAGTTGGATGTGATCAGCTGTTGCCTGGGCACTGGTCAGGCTGAGACTTGAAGGTGCTTCCATGACCTTCTCTGTCTGTCTGAGTTTTTCCAAAAGAATTGGGGGCTAAAATTCTCCCTGAAAGGGCCCTGTGAGTCCTCTACCATTTGGTCATGAACATACACACTTTTCCTGGATGAAGTAGCCATCAATTATGGTGCTTGATACAGTCACCTGCATGTTTCATCCTGTTGGTGTTCACTCCATTGAATATACACATGAGCATTTCTCAAAGTTATTTTCCATTTCCAGTGCTCCTGTTCACTCTCCTGCTGACGTTCTCCTTCAACCTGAAAGTTGCAGAGCTATCTACCTCCTATTCCTTTCTACTGAATTCCCATTTCTTCAAAATTGCCATTTATTTTACTTAGTTCTAGGTCTCTGCTCATTATTCACTGAAGCTTTCTTTGCTTCAGGGAACTACAGAATGTTTTTGTTCTGGGCAAATGTGAAATTATGTTGACAATTAATCACAGACTTTATGCATTGTGAATGACATGGTAAGTTTCTTGAGGACAGAATTTTTTTATTTGAATTCCATTTGCATAGCTCATCTTCATGCTCCACCTTTGTATGTTAAAGCATCGCTCAACATGTGATTCATGCGTAGCCATGTTGTATGTCAAATTGCTAAAGAACTGTAGCCAGAGGAAAAAATAATGCGCTTAAATTTCTTTTCTTTTAAAAACTATATGCAAAAACATAAATGGCTATAATATACAACAATTGTTATAGGATAAAACATGCTTCTGCTTTTACTTTATGAAGGCTTTTATAGCAATTGCTTTGTACAATTACATTAATTTATACAATTACATATATACGTAACATATATGGTGTACATAATTACATCAAAGCGTATGTTTTAATTAATGATGCAACTCCCTGGGAACTGCAATACCTTGTCCCATTTGTGAATATGTCAACACACACTTTCTTGCTCCAATGTTATTGCCTCATCAAAAATCCTTATTGGAAGCATCATGTAGGTCCTCGTAATATACTTTGCATTGTCACAAATTGTATTTGAAGGACAACAGAAACAATCCTAGGATCTAAACTTAAATATGAAAATACTTATAACCTTATTATTGCAGTCAGACACATAGTTCTATTATGTTTTTAGGTGTCCTTGTCCTACCTACTCAACATCATCAATCCCAGTTAGCAGGGATCAATCAATCAGTCATCTTCAATGAGGGCAGCCAGGGTACTTTCAACAGCATTTGCTGTTTTTTTTAATGACTGGAAAAGCCTTCTGTTTCTGGCAAGAGGCTGATGAGGAGGCACGTTTCCCTTCCCTATTGCTTCTCTTGCAAATTTTATGCACAAGTGATCAAATTAAAAAGATTTGTTTGCAACATTAACTAATTCATAAAACCAAAGAAAAAATACTTTCAAATCTCTTTTATGCCAAGTTTTATCTTCTCATAGTACATAATTTTGTGATCTTTGGTATTTAGCATCTGTGTTAACTAAATGGACATAATGATAATATACTCTTTGGTATCATAGTCATTAAAATCACACAATTTCTGTCGGCTTGTTCTCCCAATATTACTCAGTTGTAGACAATTCAAGGTTCACAAAGAAATTCTAGTCTATTAAATTGTAGAAATCCTCTCCTATTGAGGACTTGTAGAATAACAATCAGTGTTCCTGGTTTTTGTGTACATTTGCATCACCATGGGCTTTCATCAAATGTAAGGCTATGTAATGTAACAATGACTATACTTAAATGCATTTTTAGTTTTTAGGAAACAAAACCACCTCTATCATGTTTGTACTTTTATTATTTTTTTCCAATCATTTTCCTATGAATAATGAATGAATAAGATTCAAAAGAACTGTCTTGGAAAGCAAATACCATATTTTCCTAATGAAGGAATTTTACGTAAATGTAGGTGCATGTTCATCCTACGTGGAGGATAGAGATGGGCCCAGCCAGATGCCCTAAGTTCTCAACATCTGACTGACAGAACCCAGCACCATTAGGAAGTATACTTATCCTTCTTGATTAGGATGTGTAAATTATGTGCAGACAGTTATGGTGTCCTCATTCTTTATACTCTGCCTTGCTAAAGTTAGAAGGCAGGTGTGTCCAATTTCTAAAGAGGAATTTACTTCCAGTGCCATTGTCTTGAATTTACTCTGTTTGCACTTCATCTGTTGTCTGGCAATGCCCTTTTCAATATCTGCTGCAGTGTGAAACATGCCCAGGGTTACTGATTATCCAAAGCTGAGTTCAGAATGGCTTTTCTGATGACATTTCATATTTCAAAAAAGTTTAATAAACTTTGACTTTTAACAAGTGCAGTTGGAGACTCATCAAGCTAATGAAAAAGAAAGGTACATATTGAGTTGCTCCACTGATAAACCCATTGATTTCATAGCTTAATTGGCTCAGATATATATTATACCCATTTTTAAGGATGAACTGCTGAAAAAATTTAAATGTATCCCTTCTACCAGTATTCTATATGTTAGGCTTTATGATGGCTTAATATACGCATAAAAGCTTTATTTGCAAAGGACTCCCAGGTTGTAACCATCTTCTCTTTTCTGTTTTGTCTCCTGTTAGTATTGCCATGTGCATGCAAACAGTTAAAGCTGCATGGTATGCTTTGAAGGAGAAAATAAATAATTTTTTCTGTTTCCAGTCACGGGATCAGCTCTGTAAAAGCAAATTGGAAAGGAATCAAAATAACACTGGGGGATAGAGTAGTTCTTAATACTGATAGCAAAGTAAAGCACTGCAGCCTGTGCAGACACACCTTCTTTGGTGTGTCTAGTCAACAGGACTTAATATTAGCAGCACCACTTCTGTAACCTTTCAGCCGCTTTTCTCACCTGAAAAATCCGCAAGCTGCAGAGCAATGTTGATGGATTAAAATCTTCCTACTGGGATTTCTTCATTCTTTAGAAGGAGAACTTTCCTGAACATAATTTTGTGAATAAATCTATGAAAGAGGCTTCCGACCATGGGCATTTTTAATGCGATCTTAATTATCCTAATGATGATTTGTAATAGCAAAGTTATGATGAGGCTTCCTACAGGGCTAAAAATAAACATGTCAGTTAGGGTGGTGGAGAAAGGAAGGAGATAGAATTAGGGTTTGAAACTCTCTGACCCACACAATTTCTAATTGCTTTTCAGGCACAGTTTGTGATCCTTTCAAATACTCTAAATTAATCACTGTTTGCAGCAGTTGGAACAGAACTCACTCGGCACTCCAAAGGAAAGCGTAAATAAATAAATAAATCGCATGTTAAAACTAGCTGCTAGGTAATGTGCTATTACCAAATAGTTCTGGGGATGCAGAACCCTTTATATAATTCAGGGCACTGTGAAAAATAGGAGAGAAAAATTAACAGCTGACAAAACCAGCAGGAATTGATTGAATATATTGAATCTTTTATGCTCATTTTTCCTTTTTTAATAAAGTTTTTTTTTTTCAGTCTAAGACTATTGCCATAAGTGTAATAGAAATGATACAAAAACAGAGGAAAAAATCCCAGTAAATTGTATTTCATTTTAATTAAAATTGTCTTCTTCTTCTTGCTACGGACAGATAGACCATGAATTCATTTGACAACAAAGGACAAGAGAAAAATGGCTCAGAATTTGTTTTTTCCTAAGGTTTAAATAACTTGTTCATAACTGACTTTATTGACTTTTATCAGTTTAAGAGAAAACTTGATGTAGTGTCTTCTTTTCTTTTAGGAATAGGTCATATGTAGGAACACAACAGTTGACTGATATTTGTTTCTCTTTTTCTATTACATCTCGCGAAACTAGCAAAGGATCAGGTTTAAAATCTAACTAAGAAAAAATACGTAGATTTACAGTGAAAAATACTGTTTTGTACTACGGTCTGCCATCCTGCAGCTAGCCATACTGTTATCAAAATAGAAATTACTAATGACGTTTATTGTCACATTTTTGTGTGGATGCAAAGAAGGAGAGAAGGAAGAAGTATTTCTTTCCAAGTGAAAAATAGGAATTGAATTTCAAAATTGAGACATCTAGTAGATCATATAAGTTACCTGTGTGATTTTTCTGAAATTGCATGGTTTTTTTTGCAACTTCATTGTCAAATTTGGAACTGTTCCTGAGTTCCTCCAAATATAAACTTTGCCATTGTAATCTATCATATTCCAGCTGTGTCTTCTAAATGTCCCTCTCCCTCTTGTGCTTTTTTAGGTCCATTCAGTTATTTATCTTGTCAGTCACTCATTCAGTGGGAATCTGGGTTAGTGACTTAGGTCCATTTTCTTCACTTGCATTATAGACCATTGAGTTGCTATTTTGGGGAGAGCATCTTTGATAAGTTGAAGTTTGAAGTTGCTCTTGTGAAGGGTTTATTTTTGTGCAGGGAAAAGATGATTATCTTTCTATTATAATTACTGAAACCTCTTGCTGCACTTGGTCTATTTAAAAGAAAACCACAGCTACAAAACTGCCACAGGGAGACTTAAGTGTAATTTATTATGCTTTCTTGTTCCTAATGTTACGATTTAACATTTATGTATATACATATTTATATGATTTTTTTAATCATTTAGGGTTAAATGTGCTCTGGCACACTTTTTCATGAAGTATACACTGTAGAGTAATTTATAAAATCAGTTTCTAAATACTAGAAGCAGATGGCAGAAGTAAATAATTGCTTTTAATGAAATTCATTGTATTGTTGTTATAATCAAGATAAAATATTTTTATTTCTGCCTAGACCTTGTCATGACATCACTAAAAGAAAGATTTCTATCAAGATCAGCATTTATCAACAGGAACATTACAATCTCATTTAAAATGTAAGCTCTTTCCTTTGTATCATCTGTTCTTTCTCCGAATGCATTGCTTTCTGGCTATTATTCACTGTTCAGATACTCAGTAGTTTCAGATCCTGTTTTTATGTGTTTCCTACTGATATTTTTCAGACAGTTGGTACTGTAGTATCTTGGATCATTAAGTGCTCTGAATCCTTTTTGCTCAAAAAATGCAACGAACTGTAGAGAAAAATTTGGATTCTTTTTTTTATTACCTACTAACATTAATAAAAAGCCATTTTGTCATAAATGTTTTATCTTATTGGCTACTCCTTCTTTAGATATGCTTCAATATATTCATTTGTATTATTTCTTTTTTTTTTTATTTGCTATTTTGAAATGTAGCACCAGTTATGAAAATTCAAAAATTTTCCCTAAAACTCTAATGCTTTTAAAAAACAAAACCCAAACTCTTTAACACTCTTCTCTTACTAGAAACAGAGATTTACTTCAGATTCCAATGCATCTTCAGTGCAAATTTTAAATTTTTCATTATTCATGAATGAACATCCAGCAGCCTTCTCTAATTTATTTTCGGTATATTTTATCTGCTTTTATGTCATTTAATATTATTTACACTTTTTTGATCTCAAAACATAGCCTAAATAATGCTGCCTAAATAGTTTTGCTTGCCTCAACTTTTGAATGAGGAAAACCACTTCCTGAATACTGATCATTCATTTGAGAAAAATTGTCAGGGTGAAGGTTATCAATATATTTAGCCAGAATTAAATATGTGTATTGGATATGCTCAGACATGCAAAGATGACTCTGAAGTTTGCCAGTAGTTAGTCTCAAAACCTTTATTTGATGGCATTAGGTGTGGTACTCAGGCCACATGAGTAAATCTTGTCAATACACAAATATCTCAAGAACAGGAAATGAGTTGGCTAGTAAACAGGAAGGCACAGAAGGAATAGAGACTTCCTAAGGATTTTAAATCAATAGAAAAATAGTAACTGTTATGAATTGGTGGCTGGAAAAACAGCTGATGGTAGAAAAAAATGACAACTCTGAAACAGTATCTGCAGATGCTACCAGTCTAAGCTTTTGGCAGTTCCTTCTTCTGGTGTGGTAGGTCATTTTGCCATGTAAATGACAAGTAATAAGCATTGATAAATTAGGTATGGAAGTCTTAAAATACATTTTGTATTACTTTTGTCTTCATCTGATAATAAATTGAGTTTTTGTTAGACACCATCTTTTGGAATTCATATTTTCAGCTTGAAATAGTATTTCATATGTGCAGATGACAGCTGCTTGTTTGCCATGATTATATACAAATAAAACCAGCTAGTTTGGTTTATGATTAAATGTTCAGGCATATTCAATCTCACTGTCTGTTTTTAAACTTCAACTACCATGTACTGAAAGGAGAAAGTTTACCAGCAAGTACCATATAATTAAAGTAATAATGATAATGCCATCATATAAACAAGTTAATGCAAGTTGAGAAGGCTTTGATACAATTGAATTGAAAGATGACGTGGTACAATAAGTACTTGCAAACCCGTTGTGTAATTTACTCAAGTGGTAGAAATTATTCCTGTAAATTATTTCAAAAGACATGATTCAAATGAAAGGGGGGAATAAGGTGAAAAAGCATTTAACAGCTTCTTATTTAAAAATTACAGGAAAATTAAGTACGACTAATGAGTGTTCAGATGTTAGGAACTGCCATGTTCTGTAGATAAGCCTGAAGTGTTCACAATAAAATAAAAGCATGCAGTTACACATTTTTTTCCTTACATGTTTCAAATTTTTCTTTAGGGGTTTTCAATGATAAGGATTTTTTTTCCTCCTCCATTCCTCCTCCTTTGTTCCCCATACATTTTTCCCACTTTGTCAGAGAAATTCACAAATTTTAAAGGTATTAAAATATTTATTAAAATAATTGTGTGAATAATTTTATTGTATAAATATATACATAACATGAATATATACACAAATTTAATTTTAAACTAAAAAATGGTGGAAAAATAAGTCAGGCAAAGATTCCCCTTCATTCAAGTATTATATCAATGAAATCTGGCTATAGATTAGTATAATCTTTACTTTTGCTAATTAATTAATTCTATAAAAAAAATCTACTATTCTAAGAAATAATTTATTGATATAAGCCTAAAACAGATACTACTGTCTGAGCTGTGTCTTTATTCTTAATCTTTCAGTTATAAGCACGTAGGTTATATAGTGACGATATAAACTTTTACATCTAGCAAGAAAATCATTCAGTATAAAATCCATTAGAAAGAAATGACTTTATTCAGAACACGAAACTATCCCTTTTTCATGATTTCTACAAGGCTACTGGGCAGAATACTTAACTCAAATCTCCTCAGGTCAATTTCTTTCTTTAATACTAACCCACAGCTATGAACATGTATTATTAGAGAAATGAAGTAATGGAAAATCATCCTGATGTGAAAGCATATTAGAAATCGTAAGTGAATAGGCTTGGGGCATTTGAGTAACAAAGCAATGCAGTACTGAAGGTTGGCAACAATTCAGCTCCTTTAAAGCTCCTAGCTTACCTGGTTCACTTAATACCATCTGACAACACAGGTTTCACTTGATGTTGCTGTTGAGATTTCTCACTAGATACTGAGTTGCAAATACAGTTGTGAATGTATAGAATGTCCTATCCAGAATGAGATAAATAACAGAAATACAAAGAACTTATAATTTAATGATAATTTTAGTTTTGCCAATATCAATAGTTAATCTCTGTGAACAGATTTGAATAACCAAGCAGAGAATATTCTTTATTCTTTAGCATATAAATAATTTTCAAAAGCAAACGTAAAAATACTTCTTAAAGTACTCTAAGAATTGTTTAGAAGTTTATGTTGATTTTGAGAATTGTGACTCCTGTTGTGTTCTGAATCCAAAATAATATAAAAATATCCAAGTATCTATAACACAAATGTAACACTTGCCTTCACTCTCTTTTTCAGATGATGAATAAAACTGATTTTATTTAAAAATGATGGTAAAACAGATGAGAGCAAACTCTTATTTTCTACAGTAATGTATAGAGAAAGTCAGCTCTGTCATAGTGAAAAAGATAAAGTTGGTGAACTATACATTAAAGCAAAACAAAGTCAATTTCCAATTGCAATTCTTAAAATATCCTATTAAAGTGACAAAACTGTGAAAAAAATAAATAAAGACATATAAATAAATTATTAATTTATCGGCCAATGCTATTATGGTATTGAAGAAATTAATTACATAACATTTCGTATATTCTTGCACAAAAAAAACATAGCAAGTCATGTGACGTAATTTTTTCATCCAGTGGTTTTGAGACTCTTGGAAAAATCAGTGTCAAATCAGATACACTCAGAAAACTGTTTAATAAAATTGATTTTAGAATCCAAAGAAATGACATATATTACTTGCCTTGAAATTGTGTTTTCTGAGACTCATTTAGCAAGTTTCACCAAATAGGTTACAATGAAAGCAATCAACAGTTAATAATTATGTAAAACTAGAACTTCTCATAACAGCCTTCCAAAGAAAGTCAAGGCAAACCTCTTCATGATTTATTTCTACAAAAATTATTAGCTAAAATAGATGATGCTATCTTCTATCAGATTTTACCAAGCTGGGACAGGTAAGGTGAATTTTCTGCTCTAATGACACATATGGTCAAGACTGAAGGACAAAGGCACAAAACTCTGTAACGATACATTGGTTCAACTCAAACTGAATTATGTTAAGAAATGCAAAATGAAGCACCAGGCCCTGCTGTCCTATTCCAATGGGGAAAGAGAGACATGAGAGGTGGATATAGAATATCCACTGTTCCTTCATTTGGCATCCTCACACAGTGCTCTCGGTTTTTTTGCTAGTCCCTAACAGATAGAGGATCTAATACTGAAGTATTAAAATCAATGGATGCTCTGACTTCTGCTTCAGTGGGAGCAGGATCAAGTTAAAAGTGATTCCAGAAATCATACAGTGAGACTCTGAAAGCAGTCAGTGGCTGATCTCAAAAACAAATCAATTGCTGGGGAGAAAAGATGAGTTAAAGCACACAGCAGTCTGGTTGAAGGCATACCAACTGGAAGGAAATAAGCAATGTGGGCAGAACACATCATGTTGGTATTCATTTAATATTTTGGGGCGTGAAGTGATCCTATCATAATTATGGAAACAAAGTTCCCTCTATAAACTATAGAAAGTGATGCTGATAGACGTGATCACAGATTTTAAAAATTTTGGTTGTGGTGTGACCAGAACAGGCAGGAACAGGCAACTGTGACTACAGCTGCACAAATAAGTTAGCTTTCAGGCAAATACTAGGTAATTTCCAGGTTGTTATTTCTCATCTGGCATGAGCCTCTTATGCATGACTTTTGCAGTGGAATAGCTACTGCAATTGCTGTTGTTTTTGTGAAATAGCTACTGAAATTGCTTTTGTTTTTAAACAACATAACCTTGAACCTGAGATAATTAAAGTGGAGAACTATTAGATCACTGTATCCAGAGCCATATGACTGCTGATGGGAATAAACCCCTTCATTACTGTGTAGCAGAGTCAGAAATGTTTTCTGTTGAAATTTTTTATTTCTGGAGCACTCCTGAAAAACAAACAATTTTTGAAATCCTGCCAGAGAACCAAAGCAGCTTGCTTTATTTTTCTTGAGAATAGTGCAGGCCGGAGAGCAGGATGGTTTAGCCTATGGATTGTGTTGTATTGGAGTGCATATACCATGATTTAAGAAAAAAAGAAACAATGGAATAAATACGAGGATTACTTTATGTAATATTTACGTTTGTATGCTTTGTACAATTTGGAAGAACACCTATACACAGTGAATATTAGGTAATTTTTGAAATGTTCAAAATTTGGTTCTGATCTTTGTGAATTTTGGTTTTATTCTACTTTATTATTTTCTATTTTTATCACAAGATTTTGTGAAGCCAGGAAAGTATAATAGTTTTCTCTGCATTCATTATAATATGTTATCTTGTTAAAGAGCTATTGAAGGGCCTATAAATCAGGCATTGTAGTACATTGCACTATTATCTTGATTGTTATGTTGCTGTTGCATCAAATTGCATTGTACCAGACTTGGAAATGGGTTGTGTTCCATAATTATTATTATTGTACATTTTTCTGGACCTTTTGTTCAACACGTTAGGACTGAATATATTAATCACTTGATGATCTTGCTGCTAATTTCTGCCTTTGCCTGTGTGATCTAAATCCAGAATAGCTTCATTTTCTACTTTCCAAACAGAAAATAGCGTACCAATGTTTTTCCTATAGTGTTCAGAGTACTATAAGAATAATTTGATGCATCATAATAGCTCTTCTATATTAATATCATTATAAGTGTTCCTAGACAAATGATGCTCTTATTCAAATGAAGATCAGAGAAGGGTCCTTAATGACCCTGATGGTCCTGTACAGCTTCTAGAATATTAAGAACATTCTTGTAATACTGGGGTAGCTCAGGCAAATCCTGGCTTTGTGCCTCTGCCTTACAAAACATTGGATTTATGAATGTGACACTGAAAGTGTCTTGGCTTATAACATCAAGACTTTGTTTCCTTTAAAGCTTTAAAGGAATAAGCACTTGTGCTTCACCCTTCTGTGTATATTTGCTGTAGTTGAGTATTTCTTCATTTTACACTTATACCCTGATCAGTTTAAAGCATGATATTTTTGTAAACATTGTAATGACTAGATACGAACTTTCTCTTACATCTGTAAAAATAAACTGTACATGAGAAAGATCATAAAATACTGATCATGAGAAAAAAAATCTGGTTCAGTTTCACCAGAATTCAGTACAGGTGAGCTGGGAAGGGAAAGGAGAAAGGTGCTTTTTAGTTGATATATATGTTTTTAATTTATTTATTCTCTATGACTGAAAACAGCTGAATACTCTTTCAGGATTTAAGCTTAGACAAGTTGCCAAGAACAGAAGTCATGGGCTGCAATCTGCTTCAAAAGTAAATATCCTGGCAACCTGAGATTGGCAATGTAATGTGTGGTAATGTATTTGTGAAATCTATATCCTATTGCAATAATTGGGGAAATCATTAGAAGATGGAACTTAATGCATTGACAGACCACATTGCACTGGTGTCTGCCGCTCACTTGTGCTGCCCATTAATTTTCAGATTACTGTAGGTAACAATGGCACGGCATGGGAACATGCTCAGTAAGAATCAGAAAGATGAAGGAGTATCATGGAAAAAAATATCCTAAGATGGAAAAACCAGTTGTCACAGGGAACACCCTTGCAATTCCTTGCATACTTTCAGATTTCAGTCTCCCTTTAGAAGCTACTGGTTTGGTGCTATTTGATCAGGATGGCTTCTAGGCACAAACAGTATGAGATTGTGACAGCTGGTCCTTTTTTTTTTAATCTAAATATTTGTTTCAATTACAAACAAATGCACCAACAATCCTGCTACTAAGTTTCAAATTAGGTTTCAGCCCCTCCTGAAAAATCAGCCTTTCACCATTTCTGTTGCTTTGCTATTGCAAACGACTCACACATGCTTTCTGAAATTTCATTAAAATGTGGGAGGAATTGCAAGGTTATTTTGCATCCTAGGTAAGACAAAACTGTTTTAGTATATTAAAGGATACCTTTTTTGCCATCTGGACAGTCTGACACTTCTGTGTAGTCTGATGCTTCATAGAGCTAATTTTTTCTGCAGTGAAGTGTGTAGAGAGTTGAGTTAGATTGTGTTCAACGCCTGAACTTCTATTCCATGTGATGTTATTTCTCCATCAGATTATCTATGTCCTTTTTAGATTGCGTAAATCTGTTTATCAAAAATGGCAGTGGAAAGACATTTTATACAGAGGCTTTTTGGTATGCAGCAATAATCTTATGCAGACTAAATGCTGCATAATTCAAATTATATGTTTAGTCACAGGATGTTTCTGATTGAGATGAACAGAACACAATGTACTCATGGTGACAGACATTGTAGACGCTGAATTGTGAGAGAGAAGTATATGATATGGAGAGGTGGAATAATAATAATATTACACACCAATCCTTAGCAGAGAGACTGCCATAATGATTGTCTCCTCCAAAGAGTAGCTAGGGAGGGTGGAGTGTGAGATAAGAATAATGTCAAATTAATTGTAATTATCAAAGCTATAAAATGGCTTGTATGCTTTCATACAAGATGGTACAAATTTGTACCTGATAGTGGCAGATGCCCCCTACTTGTCTCCATGCAAAAGCACTACCCTGTGTGTGAAAACCATTTGTGGGCTTTTAAAAAAACCTGTATACTGTTTCTTGTATTTTCAGATAAAGCCTAGGAAATGTACTGCCTGTCCTACAGGAGCAATGCTTGCCTTCTAAAGGAACTGATAAACACAATGAGAAAAGTTAAAAGGTAGGAGGGAAATAATTCATTGAATGACAAATTTCAGCTAGTTTGAGTAAGTTTTAGGAAAAGGCCAAACAAACAGATGAAATGTGAAAAGAAACAGTACAAAACGGGCAATACTCACCTTGTCCGCAAGCTCACTGTGTTTTTCCCAACTTTTTTTTCCCCTGACTGTTTGAGATTTAGGCACACTGAATTCTTTGGGAGCTGGAATGGAAATTGATGCTACTAACTTAAATGATTTTCTAATGTTAATTTGGAAAAAAAATCCCTGAAGAATCAAACAAAAGAAGATAGTTTCACTGACATACCTTCCAAATATTCTCTACCCAGAAGTTATTCTACAGGTACTTCTACACATTTTTTTCTTTTTGTCTTCCATTATGTTTTAGAACATGTTTTGGCTATTGATTTCTTTACAGGTTTTTGTTGTTGGTTTTCTTTTGTCTTTCTCCCATCTCCATGCATCAACACCAAGGAACAAACCTGTGTCTTCCCATGTCTTATTTGAAGTCTGTTACAGTCTCCATTACTTACTTCTATTACAGGTTGAACTGTTTGCTGTAACTATCTTGAAAATAGACCTGACTGAGTTACTTGCTATTAAATTCATGCATCAGTTCAAAAATGGCCTTTGTGCCGTCTTTAGGTGTATTTCTCCTCTGTTAATCTATATGAGGCCTGGGTGTGTTATTACTGAAAACAACATCTTTGAAAATTCATTATATCTGCTACGTCTTTTCAATCCACTGATTGTGAGGTCTAGCTGTTGATGTGCTTGTTATGTTTCAGAAAATCAAACTTTTTCCTTAGTGTTTTTAGTGCATTTAATTTAAACTTTCTCCAGAAAGTTTTTGATGTATAAGAAAAATTTCTTCTGCTCCAAGGCCATTTACAATGGTTTGAGGGGCCTCCAAGTCATCATGCACAGAATACTGTAAATCCTCACTTTTGTAGGAATCATGAAGTTTGTAATACTTGCCAAATAAAATAAATCTCAACTATGTTGAGCCTTTGAGATTAGACATCTGACCTTCATCATGTTGCGACAGAAGTTACAGGCAGAGAAAGAAGTCCAAGCAATGGAATGCCTCCACTATAAGGACAGGCTAAGAGAGCTGGAGCTCTTCAGCCTGGAGAAGAGAAGGCTCTGGGGACGCTTGATAGTGGCCTTTCAGTATCTAAAGGGAGGCTATAAGAAAGAAGGGGGCAGACTCTTTAGCAGGGTCTATGGGGATAGGACAAAGGGAAATGGTTTCAAACTAAAAGAGGGGGATTTAGACTGGTTATAAGGAAATGTTTTTTACAATAAAGGTGGTGAACCACTGAAACAGGTTGCCCAGAGATGTAGCGAATGTCTCGTCCCTGGAGACATTCAAGGTCAGGCTGGACTGGACTCTGAGCAACCTGATCTAGCTGTAGATGTCCCTGCACATTGCAGGGCAATTGAACTAGATAACCTTTAAAGGTCCCTTCCAACTCAAAGGGAGTTGAACTCAACTTCAGCCAAACTCAACTTCTATGATTCTATGTAAGTCAGAAGTTAACAGATTTGTTGCCTTCATTAACATGGAGTAAAGGTTTTCTGCTTGTAATACGGATTTCAGTCTTTGGATCCCATTGGGTCCTTAACTTTTTCTGATCACAAGTTATTGGAAAACTTCACTTTCTTTGTTTAATATTGTTAAGATAGTTTGCTACTTATTTAATTTTTACATTTGAAAGAATTGGGGAGAACCAAATCTCGGACACGGAGGCGAGGCAATATGGAATGACGGCAGTGTCTATACAAACCTATGGTGAAGCAAGCAGGGTGCACGTTGCTTGGCATCACATTAAAAGACAGTATTTTTCTAAGGTATACCTGCATGGGTGTCTCATGGGCTAGGAGACTGTGATTGCATTACTGCACTTGAAGCATAAGCCATAATGAAGTGGTTCAAGTAAATTTCATTAATCTCTTTTTACCCAAGAGAAGATGAAGTATTTGTCAGAATTTCCTTACTGATTTTTCACTGTAATACTGCAAGTTAATCAGAAGCTAATGGAAAAGAATGTCAGCTTCTACATTTGACTGATAAATAATGTGGTACTTCACCACTACAAAATCATCAAAGTTTGCCCTCATTCTGAAAATAAACACTTGTAGTATATTTGAACCAGGACTTCAAAAGAAGTTGGCAGAGAATATCAAGGCAGTTGCAACAGATGTCTTTCTAAATGATGAGTGTTCTGGAGGTCACCTTGTTAAGCCTGAGGTTTTAAAATTTTTCTGGACAAACCAAGAAAGATTATTTATCTGAGACTGAATCAAAAACCTACTGGGGGGAAAACAATTGTTTTTTGATGAACCGTAATCTCTTGATTCAGTGTTTTACAGGAATTTATATATAGAAAAGAATAGTAGGGAACTCCATGAAATTATTGTGACAGCTGAAATCAAAATAGCAATAGCTTTGAAGAATATATTTTTGCAAAATATTTTTTCAATTTGGAGATATGTGAACATAATGAAACAGTTTCATAACTTCTGATGTGCAATCAGTGAACTGTTTTAATTCGGCACATTTGACACCTTCATTCTTGTTTACAGAGAGATTACCTCTAATTAGAGATAGTTTAATTAAACTGCCTAATTAGCATTAGGATTTTGTCAAACACTTGTACTGCACAGTTGTTTTTTTTTTCTGTGCATATTGTTGCCAAGTCACAGATGACTCCTCCTTTCTCTTTCATGATCCTAAGGTTATGAACAAAATCATGGAAAAGTTATGAAAAAAATAGAGGGGGTAAATTCCTTTTCAACTTTCGATTACTCAGGTTCCAGCTGTGCATTGCAATGCAGCCCGAGGCAAGAACTTCAGCTTTCCAAAGAAAATGTTTTTCCTGTTAAAAGTTTTTTTTTTTCTTTATTGTTGTATTTTCATAGTTCTTTTTTGTTTGTTTGTTTGTTTGTTGGTTTGTTTTCCCGGAGGCAGGGACTATTTCAGGCTCTAAGATGAGGTAGCGAACGAGTGAGGTAACACAATTCCATCTGAAAGGCAGAAGAAATGCTGATAAGAAGCTCAGTGTCCCCTTTCTTCTTGCCTGCATGAGTCCCATGGAACTGGCTCCTGAGATGAGAGGAGTTGCTGCCTAGACATGCTCAGGCAGCAGAGAGGAGAAGCAACTCTCATACCTGTGGGTCTGTGTCTGGTTGGAGCCCGAGGGCTGGGGTTGCTGTACAAGGTCCTGTGATCTGCATGAGGAACACAAGCACATGTTTAGAATTTCCTAAATTACCCCATACCAAGCCTGAAGTAAAAGGAAAAAGGTAATGATCTGCTTAAACGATGCTGATCCTGGCAGAAGTTGTTATTTTATATCATGATTTATAAAATGACTAAGAGCATTGTTATTTCTTGTAACAAGAAGTTGCCTAAAGCCCATTCATCTGGTTTGCTTAACATTGTCTGCTACTCAGAGTTTGCGCTGAGTGGTAAGTTTGCTAGCATTCAGACCTTCACATGTAATTGCTTTGGTACAGTGGAAAAAAGTTATGAGGGGTATTGACCCTGCTTTATATTTGAACAGAGAACGAAGTCTTTTTGTTTAAGCATAAAGTACAAATATCTACCTTGGAGCCTTGTATAACACAAAGTCATGCCTTTGAACCTCTGTTTTGAGTTCCACCTCTGAGTAATATAAAATTAATTCTCAAAATTACAATTTCTGTGAACAGTAGTTTGTTTTGCTCTATTGCCAGTCTTAATAAACACACTGCAGGTTAGTCCCATTTATACTTTTCTGTCTGATCTTCTTAAAACTCATTCTGTGATCAGTTTTGGTCATGTTTCAGCACCTAGCTTATTCTGATTAGCATTACAATCCAGTACAATAAAAGCAGTTTAATCAGAAATTGCAAATGAACCTTAACCAAATCTAGTATAATCAGCTATTTTGCTGACATTGCTTCAGCAGAAGGATTGTCTGGCTCAGAATGAATTAGCTATATGTATGAATGGCTTTAGGATGTGGTTTGATACTGATTTAGAGGAAAATTTGCATAAACAGCAGTTAAAACTTAATTAAAAGTAAAAACCCTGTAGGATGCTTCTAAGGGCGAGCAATCTTGCTAAATTTAATGATAAGGAAGTCTTTCCTCAACTAATCCTTTCCACTTTCTCAGTCTGTCATAAGCACAGTCTCCTGTATTGATTATGTAGACAGCAGTTATAGATTCTAACCATCACAATATATTTACAGTAAATCTAATCACTAGACCTCCATGGTTCAGTGCTTCATTACACTTCTTTTAAGGGTTGACAAGTTTACTTTGTCATGGAGCATCTTCTCCTAATTAAAAATTGTTCAGCACTGATGACCCATTACAACAATCATGCATTTTATGATGCTCAGGAGCCTGAATTTATGTAATATAGCAGACTTGAAAGCAAATAAACAGAATGTTAAGTGTTACGGAAACCCAACAATCTGCAATGACAGGCTAGTTTGATAAGCAATTGATAATGAGTCTGGGTAAAAAGTTTTCTCAAATACTAATAACAGAAAGATGCCACTGAGTGTAGGCTATTGAAATGATTTCTCCCTGTTGATCTAAAGAAACGAATACTAATTCCTTTGTAATATGAATGTTTTAGATTTATTCACACATCTATCTGGAGTCCTGAATTTGGTCTGCTGGAGCAAAATATCTGAAAGTAAAACGCTGTCTGTAGATGAAATCTTGTAGCATTTGTGGCACAATTCCCAAGGTCTTTAGTAAATCCAAATGCAGGTTAATCTTAATGAATCAAGCTTAGCTAAATATACAGACAAGGATACCTTTCAGAGTCTTATATTCTCTTTGGAGTTGGCAAAGAGAAGGAAGCAGAATGCAGACAGAGCAATAAGCTGCACACGCTTATATAAAACATTGATGAAAGTTAATACAATGTGCACCAAACTCTCCAGTCAAATATTTGAAGCCTCCTTATGCCTTGTCATTATCATTCCAAAAAGCTCACCAGAAAAACTCTGAACACAGAATTTTGATATTGACAACATTTTAATGAGATGGAGAATGCATTTTAAATTGCGAGGGAACATTTCCTAAAGAAAAGAAAGTTAATGAATAGACATAAAATAGATTGACATTAAATAATAAGCAGCTTTTTCCAAAGAGGAAATTGCTTCCCTATTTTTATAACATAATTGGTGTAGGTACTGAAGCTATTCTACACAGTTTTAAGCAGAAAAGTTTCCAACAGTGCAGATGGATTTCAAAATTTACACTAAGTGAAATCTGGAATTGAACTGACAAACTGCATTTAGGCCAAAAGTCCAAAGAGTTCAACCTAAGTCTTAGTAGTTTTGTTAATTTATTATTTGTTTCTAATATATATTTTCCTGGAATTTTATTCTTCAGTGCGTCTTTGTACCTTTTCTAATCTTTTTCTCATGGTCCAAACCACGTAAGTTTTGGTATTTGTACCTAGATTTTTCTTGCTGTTACGTCTCAGCTTTTTTCATTGTCCTTTTCCTTACAGGTCTTCAGAAAGTAGTTTCTAATGAAACACCTAAACATACATATTCTCTACAAATACTTCGTTTGTAAAGGATAAACCTGTTGTACCAGCTACCTGTTATACCATAAAATGAATAATCCCTTCTCTACAGAATGAAGCACAGCTGATTAGCCTCCTGTTCTTGACACACGTTTGCAATGAAATTTGACACAACCAACGGCAATATTAGTGAGTATGCTATTAACATAAAATAGAGTACAAATTGTAATGTTGAAATGTAGTACAGAAAAGAAAGCAACTGGGTACTGACAGACTCATCCATTTAAGCTATTAAAATTTGTGTGATTTTCTTCCCAGCTTTTAATTTAATTTTGCTAGATAATGAAACTTTGGTCTTTGTTTCTTCTTCCTTACATATCACAGTCCAATTTCTTTTAGATTTTAAATGTTTCCTGCTAATAACAATGAACAGATAATTTTCCTTTTCATATCTGTAGTATTTATAACTGAATGTTTTTATCTCAGTCTGTCATGTTTATTCTAAAGCAGAACTGATAATTTGTCAGATAATCCACATTGCTTTTGTGTGATTCTGAAGAGGAATTTTACTGAAATTGTTTAAGTCATTATTTTAATCTAATTTAGAAATAACTTTTCAAAAATTACGTTCTATCTTTTCAAAAGTAAAAATTTCCTCTGTAATGAATAATCTTTTTTTTGTTAATATTTTGGTTTAATCATAGATCAATAATATTTTGAATTTGTATTTCAAATACATGTATATATATACGTACATCATTTTAATAATGTTTCATACAAACATGAATTTAAGCCAATCTTTTTCTGAACACTTATTGAACTCCATTTTTTTTCCAGATTGTTTGCGTAACTATTTGGAATGGAAATCTGTTTTCTTTAATCAATTTGTTTAGGGTAGCTGTGTCAATATTCTTATATGATTTCTATGCCAATAATTTGTGTGATATTGATCATCACTAGGTGTTTCTGTGGTAACATCTCTTTAAATGATCGAAGATACAGAACTCAGTGAAAATGTTGTAATCTTACTACAGGCATATGTCTTTGAAAGTTCCATGGATACTTACAGTATACTGCAAATGAAGGAACTGAAGTTGGTGCAGACATGGTCCTTAGAAAGGAGCAAGGTCTATCTATGGAGTGTTTAATGCAAGAGTAGACCCTAAGAGTTCATGAGGTTTGTTCTCTCCTGAAATAGGCCAAACTTATAGTCTTGTTTTTGGAAAAATTTTGATTGAACACATATAACGTCTGTCCTCAAGTAACCAAATCTTTGAGGGAAAAGTGAAGAACAGAAAGGAAGGCTTTTCCCACTATAACTGTGAGACAAAATGTGATTCTCCCAGATGTTGCTATTAGAGTTGCATTGTGTTTGCACATCCAGTCCATGTTGGTGGCCAGAAACAACCAACCGAAAAAAAAGAGAGGGACAGGCTGTGAGACCCATCTTACAGTACCTCATTATAAGACTTTCAGCCAGACTCTCAAGCACTCATTTTCATCTAGTTAAGTGTTGAAATTAAATGCTTTTCACATATTGAATTTGGCTGAGGGCCCTTATTGTTAACTAGATCTGGAAAAATGGTGGAAAAAAATAGATTTGTTCAGTAATTTACGCGGCAAATACTGCAAAAGATTTTCTTTAAAAAAAGAAAAAAGAAAAAAGAAAAAAATGACTGAAAATTGAGTAGTTTGCTTATTAGCCGTATCCTGGTTTTGATGCTGTTAGTTGTAAGAAAAGCATCATAACGTTGACCTGCAAGTGATTTACATAAAATATGTTGCAAGATGATCCTTTTTTTTCTTATTGTAATGCTGCTAGATCAATCTGTTCTCCCCTGTCTGTTCTACGTTAGTACTGTCACTAATCTGGAATGCTTTAGGATACCTTTAATGGTAGTCTAATTATCAAATTTACGCATGAAATTAGTTTTTTTTTTTTTTATTTTCCTCTCGCCAAACTTAAACATTACCAATATGTCTACCAATAAATAGTGTTATTGAATTCTGAAGTAGGAGAAGATGATCAATTCCATTTGGGAAACTGGTAAATGAAACTTTATCATCACTATTGTAATTCTTCCATGGAAATAGTCATTAGAATTTTGTGTAAAGGAAAATAGGTCTGAATATTTTTCTTGCTGACTTGGTTGTAAATATTTTGCCTATTCACCTTTGTGATGAGAAAAAGCTTGACAGCAAAATAGAAGAATTAGTGAATTAGAAGACAGCTTTGAAGCTTATGCGAAATTACTTGCGTGCCAGTTTCAAATGATTGCAGAAACCAGTATCTGTGTCTGGAGCAAGACATTTTATCTTTGTTAGCAATAAATCAACAAATCTAATTAAGAAAGCATGACAGAACACAAGCTTGACAAGAAAATATAATCAACTTTTAGTTTTATAGAATCAGCATCTTTAAACAGGTACATAAGACAGACAAAAGAAAATTATTTCAGAAGTAGTCTGTAAAATGCCATTGTAATCTGAGGAGCTGAATTGTTGTTCAGACTATGGAACTTTATTGAAAGCGCACTTCTAGGCACCTGGACCCCATTTTAAGATAAATATTAAAATTTTCTGCGTTTGGCAAAGTTTTTCTGGATTTTTTAATTTGTTTTATGATGTACTGCAAGACTATTTACCTGATATTTTAGGGAAGCCAGAACTTTATGAATAGTATTTCTCAAAATTTTGATCCTTACCTCAGAAGAAGCACAGAATGTTTCTTGTTCCAGGCTTAAGTATACCAGACCAAACACACTGTATGATATAGCCTTCAGAATTATATTGATGAGACTATGTATTGCTTGAGATACACAAAGGACAGTTTGCAATGGTCAAGTGTAGCTTGACTATTATTATTTTTCTAATCATTCCAAAAGGCTTTGGATGTAGTAGAGCTACATATTGTTCTTAATTACATTTGAAAATCTGAATAAAAGCCATGAACATGCATGCTATAATATGCAAGGATTATTTTTTTCCTTTTCTAGTTCTGACTACTGGGTTTAGAAAATTTAATTATTATACTTTAAAATCTTTGAGAATATTGCTGTTTACTTGATTGTAACATGAGAAGTACATTTAAAAAAACACCTTTGTCTTCTCTCGTACAGATTTATGATCTTATAATAAATGTATGCACTCAAAAATCAAAAGGGAGACTTGAGAGACATTCAGATATAATTAAAAGCTTGCCATTCTAGAAGAAAAACACAAGTGTTTATGCTGTTTTTGAATTAAAATTATTATTGACTTACCCGTTTTGCCTTGGAGATTCTGAAAGAGCTTGGATTTGCTAAATAAGACTCACTCAGGAAAAAGCATTTAAAGAACTGTGAATTGTCTAAAACTGATTAAAAATTTATGTTAATTCTTTTGTATTGACCTCTCAAATCCAGGGGAAAATAGAAAGAGCAAATAATTTTTGCCTGTTTGATTGAATAAAGGGCCTTGGTATTCTTTTTATTATAGACTAAAAGCACTTTTATGCAGAGATGCATGTAAAAATCCATTTAAGAATAGTTTGTTGAGGCTAGTATTGTAAAGTGACATTTTTCTTAGAGCTTTTTTATTAGTCTCCTGACAAATTATATGTTATTAGGTAATTTATATATATTTTAATTAATTACCTAAAAATATTAATTTGAAGCTCAAGACAGCAATTTGTTATTAATCTAATCAGGTGGCAAGTGAATGCACTAAGTCCATACATTTCCTGGAAAGGTGGTTATTATTGCAGAAGACTGAATTATATATGGAAAATGGAGAAAAAAAAAAAAAAAACACAAATACATTCATCAGATGCTCCACTTGCAAGCTGATACTGTTTCTTATTTTCATGTATTTATTGAATAGATTAATGTACCAGTTAAGTACACCCCTATGTATCCTACATTGCTTTGTTACCTATTTTTTTCATCCCTTCACTGGTTGAAAAAGAGATCACTGATTTTCTTAAGGTTAATCAAAGGTAATCAAATTACATGGCCAAACAGAAGCATAAAGCTGACACTTTCAAGGCTTATAAAGGCATTGAAAGCAGATAAAGACATTCACACTGCACTATAAAATGCCATGTGGTGCACAGAAGTGACCTAGAGATCTCCAATGTGCTACATCCGTGATACTCCACATTTCCTTATGCAGAGTCACAGCTTGTTGCTGATCCCTTTCCCTAGGTACTGCACCAGGTTTGAAACCAACAAAACCACTTTGTTGTTTTCCTGTTGTAATGGTTTTATTACCAGTTTCCACAGTCTCCCCTCACTCATATTTTAGGAAGATGTCTAACTAACAGCATGTACACCAAAAGGCTTCTGAAATGTAACTCTCAGTTACTCTTGAAATCTGAAAATCATTTTGTGAATGAATCCACTTGAGGACTCATTTGTGGATGACTCTCAGGCCTCTCAGAATGTTTTTTCTCTGCTACTGTGATATATACTGTTTTTATTATTATCTACTTGCTGTAATAGTAGGAATTGCTTTATCTAATTAGGACATAATACCTTTGAATTAAGACTTTACATTAATATAATTTTTTTTTGTTTGTTTGCATACTCATTTTATTCACCATAGAAGAAAACACGAGCCCTTATGTATTCAACTACACCATTTACTTACCTTCATTTTTAGCTGTTCTGGAACACACAGATGTATTGTCTCTGAGAACCTGAGACGCACAGAGGACATACTTTCATTAACAGTGCCAATTATGAAGCAGAGGAGTCTGAGGTGCACAGCTTCATTATGTCATGGGACTAAAGAAGATTAAACAATAAAAGTTTGTACAGATAGCCCTGGGAGTTTTTGCCATTTTCAAAGCAAAGCTGTTCAAGATTTTATACTATTATGTTCCTCAGAAATCCTAGAGCTAATTACTAAAAGTTAATAAACAAGAGAGATTTTTTGTGAAAATGGTCTCACCAAGATTGTCCTTTTAGGACAATCAAAAGTTGTGCTGATAAAGAAAGAAAGTTGGCTGCCATCTCTCTGAGCAAGATACAGAGGAACTTCTTCACCACCTTTTCTTATTTGACTAAGAATACTTTGCATGCTGAAAGTAGATTGTCAGCAGAACCAAACTCTCAGTAAAACTAGGGAAGGCAGCACAGCCTGCACTATTGTATTGCTCTTAACAAGACATATGTTCAAAAGTCATCTTTTCTGCTTCCACGAAACAGAAAAATAAAAGTCTTTTATATATTGAGGATAGCAGATACTAAAGAGTTAATTCTTTAATGGCTTTTAAAAAACTGGAAAAACCTCTCTAAATCTTGATGCTAAGCATTTCAGTTATCTTTGAATGCAGCTGGAATACGCAAAATTTAGTTTTTTAAATACAGCTGAATTTTCTGTCTGTGAGGAAACCAAAAAAAGGCAATTAGTGAGTCAAAGTCTAACAGTGAAGAAAAAAATTATGATAGCAGAACAAACAAATCATCTTTATAAAGAATTCTTGCCTTTAGACTAACTTTTATGAATTTTCAGTGCTAAATTTATCTTTCTGAATTACTGATAGTGATTTACTGAATTTCATTTAAGCCTAGTCTCCAAGTAATATTATTCTGTTTTTATTAATGCCAGGCCACAAGTAATGCCGCTAATGTAACTAGTATATATCTTCTATTTGACAGTTATTTTAACACAGGAATTGAGGTTTAAAATGTTTAGAGAGGAAAAGGCTAGATACATCTATGCTTTTGCATTTATTTAAATATAATTTAATTTCTTTCATAGTCATTAACTGTGGATAAAGCAAGCATAACATTTTTGTACGCTTAGCTCTAGCTTATTATTAACTTTCAGTGCTTCATGGTAGGATGAGGAAATTTAAATCAACCAGGTTGGTTAATTACTTTTTATAGTTTAGGAAATTGTGCTGGAACACCTTATTGTCTTTTCCAAGGAAAGAAAATGCAACCCTCTCAGGACCCCAGTATCTATTACGATGCTATTGATTAACTAGTATCATAATGTCAAAAGGATGACTTGTATAATCTGTGTATTACAGAAGATGGAGTTTTCTTCAGAGCTATTAGACTTGAAATCAGTAACATAAGACTAGAAGGAAAATTCTCCGTACATCTTATTTTGTCATATAATTTCTTTCATAAACAATATTGGAAGACACACTCTTCTCGATGTGTATATTTGAGATTTAACATCATCTTGTTGACTCTTTTTCCCATTTCAAATGATGATTTTCTTTTTGTACCAGGCAGCCAGTATAGCATATGTATTTCCTACGTAGCCTAATAGTAACAGTGTTGTGTTATCTTTTATTATAGTCAGTCTATCTATACATTCACAATAATGTTTTGTTTGCCTTTTTCTTTACTGCTACTGTGCTCTATATTGCTGATTTAAATGATTTTCTGTAATAACATTCAAATTGTTTTCCTGATCAGTGTGCTAATTATTGGGCCATTTGCCACACATTGTATAGCTTATTTTCTTGCTCTGAGCCTAATTATTTTGCATCTTTCTGTACAGCAAAACACCTTTACCATCTGCTACGCTGTTCCTGTAAACATTCAAAACCTTAGTTTGTACTGTTCAAGCATATTTGTTCTATCTTCTAAACCTTGTATCACCTGCATTTTTTATTTTCATGTATCTGTTTAATAGATTGAGGCAGTTGAAAGCAAAAGAGTCCTAGAAAGTCGTCTATTTTCGTGCTTTTTTACAATGAGGAAGGATATGTCAAGGTTGGTATATTGTTTTGATATATTATTTTATTTTATTATTTTTCTCTTTATCACCTTGAAACTAATTTTCCAGCCATTGCCATGTAGTGTTTATAGGTGAAGTGGAAATCAGGCCAGTAATTTACTTAATGTCACCAAAATACATTTCAGTATACCTTTTGTGCTGTTCCAGTAAAGCAGAAATAATCTGTGTTTTTTCATTGTTGATAGATATATGTTTATAATTCAGTTTACTTAAGGAAAGCCCTAGTTCATGTGGGCTTGATAATAGAAATTTAACATTAGGAAGGTAGCCTTTGAGTGTATCCTTTGCTGTAGGTCTGCCTGCTCTGTAACTCAGAACAATAATCTATTCCACATTTGAAATGGCTTGAGATGGGAGTTGTTGCCTTTTGCTGAAGTTATACGTAAAGTTGTTATATAATGCTCTGGAAATGCTCACAGTTTATCAGTAATTTGTTATCTGTTGTTTAGCTTTGTTTTTAGCCTTGCTTTTTAACTCTATTGAAAACAAGTATTTGTTGTTTATCAGCATACATAACGCATTGTCACTGACATAATTAGTTCCCCCTCTGGTTCACCTCTGTACTTTCCTCTGAATTGTATGTTGTCTTTATATAATCAGTAAAGCAGTTGTTAAAGGTTTTTGTGTTTAAAGAAATGAAAAAACAACAGTACTTAAGTCTGCCATTGGTAGATCCAATAGCCAACACAATAAACCCAATATTATAAAGAACTTGGTATGCTCAGAGATATGACAAAAGAGATGAAAATTTCTAGACAACAGAAATCATGCTTTGTTGGAGGATAAACTATCTACTTCCTCATAGACGTGTGGTGGAACAGACATGAGGTGTGCACACAATGCAAGAGAATTTGCTGGATATAGAGAAAAAGACTCCGTCTGGATACCAGTTCAGTGATCTTCTGTCACCAATAAACAATAAAGGAATATTATTCCATTTTCATTGCATTCAGGAGACATGGCGAATGGATGACTTAAGCTGTAAATCATTGGCCCTAAAAGGTGAGAGCTGCTGAGTACTCTAGGAAGTTAACTATGAACACCCTTATTTTAAGTACTGGAGTAATCTAATGAAAGATGGTCTATTATTGTGCCTAGTAACAAGAATTTTCCTTGAGAGCTTTGCAGATTTGTAGAGTAAGTTAGCATCTTGGTGGGAAAAAGTCCAAGTATTTAAAAGGAAGACCTATATTTCATATTTTGTGGCGTTCCATAGAGTGAAGGTCCAAGAAACAAAAATCTAAAAGAAAGCTATGCTGTTTTTAGGAATAAAACTTATTTTCCTTGGGAAGAAGGAAACAGTTTTTCACACATACCTTTGGTTCTGCAGATCACAGAATTTTTGGATCTAGTCGTTCCTTTATGCTTACTGATCCCTAACACAATGCAGCTGCGCTCTTACCTGTGTCCACTAATCCCTAGCACATTACAGCCCTGCTCTTAGCTGATGTCATGGTGACCCCAATAACAGAGCACAGACATTGATGCTTCTCAGTTTTAAGAAAACATTGTATGAACTCATTGCCAACGGTCAAATGATTAGTTGTATTATTAACACAGTAATTAGAAGTATCTATAGTTTAAATAAATCTTGTTAATACTAGCTAACATTTGTAGGTCTTAAAATTTTACAGGAAAAATATCAAAGCTCTCTAAGTCAGGTATAATAAGATGAAAGTATAAGATAAAGGAATTGGTATATATAGAAGACAAAATGCCAGCCAATGTATAACATTGTCCAACAAATGATGTCACAGCTTTGTAAGAAAACAAAAAAAAAAAAAACAGTTACACACAGTGACATTTCAGAAAAAGTTAGTGATGCATTTGTCTTTTGAATCCAGTCAAGAGTGAAACAAAAGAGATTGCTTTATAGTAGTTCAAAGAATATGATGTAACTTTGAAACAGGAAAAGCAAACACCAACTTATGAAAATTGTTAAGTATCCTCTATAATAGCCTTTTTAGGTCAGGGCCACTTCTGATTTCCTGGAAAGTGAATGCTTTCATGAATAGTAAGCCTTCTAAAGAAAGTTTGAGAAAATTCCTAAGGTATTAATCAGACAAAATAACAACCTTCTGTGTCTGCTGGTCCAAAAGAGTCACTTTAACAAATCAGAGTGTGCAAATGATATATGCTGGAATTGCATTTTGATACTGCTGGAGCATCAAGATAAAAAATGACAACAGAGATGAGGCAAAGTGTAAGTGCCACCTACATGCAGCAGAAAACATTCTGGAGTTTCTTGAATATACAACCTGTCATTTTCCAGTGCAACTATAGTCTGAATGTCTGAAGCTTTATAAAATTACTTGGGGAGCTATGAAATATTTTGTTCTTTCTCTTTCCTCATTGTGTTTCACCAGGTAAATCCCAATCCTCTTAGATGTTCTTTGCTTTTTTCTTTCCTTCAGTTAGTTGTTCCTAAAGGAAAATCATTACTCACCAGCTGTGCCTGTGATTCTCTAATCTTTAGTCTGTAGTGCTTATCTATTCTTTTCTTCTTATGAGGGCTGCTCTGAAAGTAATGCCTCCTATTTTATTATGTTGGCCCAGGAAGTCAGAAGCAGATGTTGGTGGTATGACAGTAGAAGCTGAACCTTCCCACCAATATTCCATTCCATTTTGTTGCTATGCAATAGATGGCAGCAGAGGGGCACTCTGACCAAATAGTGTGTGACATGGAAGTGCATATGAAGCAAAGGTGTATAACTGAATTCTTCCATGCAGAAATAATTGCACCTATTAACATTCATCGATGCTGGCTGAACATTGATGGAGACCAAGCAGTGAATGTGAGCACAATGAGGTGGTGGGTGGTGTGTTTCAGCAGTGGCAACAGCGATGTGTAAGATGAGCCACATTCCAGATGGCCATACAGATTGTTACAAGCATGCCATGCAGACTCTTGTTCATTCCTGGAGAAAATGCACAGCTAATGATGGTCACTATATTGAAAAATAGTGTTTTGTAGCTGAGAATTTGCTCTATCAGATAGTGTTATTGTGCTCTTTGTATCTGTTATAGTTTCCATGGAAATAAATAGGAGGCAGTACTTTCAGAGCAACATGTGTAAGATGATCTTCTGCTGGTCCTGTAACAGGTTTCTCCATAGCAACTTCATCTTTCTTACTTCTCTTTTGTCAGCTGATAAGCAGGTCATTGGTATTAGTTCCTGAGACCTGTTTATTGGAACTCATTTTGTCCTAAACCTACATCTACAGCAGTGACAGCATAGAGTGCTTCCATAATTCATAATTATTGCTGTTCTTTACATGCCCAGAAGGGGAAGGGGTCACAGGAACACCATGTTATTTTTGTGGCTATGTTATGCTATCTCAATGCAAAATGGTTTAGTAACATTTTTCCTATATATTTGAAAGATTTATGTCTCAAGTGAAAGACAGAGAAGACACTCAAAATTTTACAAAATTAGATTTGTTTAACTGTTCTAGCTCATGATGCAGTGAAATGAAATTCCCTCTTAGACTGTAAAACCAGTGCAGCACTGTATTTTAGATAACCACAGCACACAGAAAAAGTCAGTTACAAAAGCTATCTTTTCATAGCTTCATTACTACTAAATTTAATTCGTGATCTTTAAAATTTCCCCTTTCATCTGCCCTAGATTCCACAGATTGTTCTTCACATATGGCTCAAAATGTACCAAGTAAACTGTTTTTAATTCAGAGATACCCTGCTGTCTCCTGCCAAAAAAATTCCTCTGGAGCAGCTGTTTTGAAACAGTGTCTTCTATAAATTACATGGGATTATAAGGAAGGAAGCATAAATGGAGGTATAAATACATGTTACTTGCAAATTTATATGTAGGAGAGTGAGAAATAAATGATCTCTATAGATCATTATAGTTACATTGACTTTTCAGAGAAAGAAAATTATATAGTAATTTCTGGTTGGCAAATTTTATTAATTTTTAGTTTTCATTTTATTTATATTTTCCATTATTAATCTCTTTTGTTTATTTTTATTTATTTATTTATTTATTTATTTTTCTGCTAGGACAGGGAGGAAAATTTACCTTTTTGAAACTTTTGGAAAAGGCATGTTTGACAAATAACTGGATAGACTTTAGATGGGATGAATGATGTTCTAGTAACAAATGTTTCTGTACAGCAGTCTAATACATCAGGATTTTTTTTCTCTGAGCCAAGATAATAATAATAATAATAATAATAATAATAATAATAATAATAATAATAATAATAATAATAATAATAATAATATGGCAATTTTTCTTCCTGAAGATAAGAAATTAATTATGTCATAAATATGGAGTAATTAATGGATTTTGTGTACTAGCAGTTTAGAATAATTCAAATGCTATATCAGATCCAAATGTGATTTTTGTTGCAATTGAATGAGTCAGCAGTATAGTATGTTCCTGGTGAGTAATATGCGGAAGGTACTGATATTTAGAATTGCTTTTTGCTCAGTTGTATTTTCTGTTTACATAGCCTCAATGGTAAAATAAACATGAAAAACTTCTGTGCAAATAGATTCAGTATCATTAAATCACTTACTCTCAAATGACACCAGAAAGAAGACTCATGGGAAAATGTTGACAAACAGTAATGTCACATCACAGCTTTTATAACTTTGTCTCAGCATGGCATACCACAGAACAAGCTGTCTACTAGTTTCATTAAATTATTTGGAAACGGCTTTGTGCTATGCACTAGGGTACATTTTCAGAAAATACTGCGTTGTTGTTAAACTTGAAAGCGGTTTTTATTGATTAAATTGGTATACAGGTTAGGTCTAGGGAATGGTGAGCTATGAGAAACAATAGAGTTTGTGTATCTTGCTAATCTTAATCCATCAATGCTTCAACACAAGTAATCAGCAACTGAACTAGTTGTCACTGCAAAACCTTCCTTTGGAATGAGAAAAGAAATGCAGAGAAGAAGAAAGGAATGCTGTAGATTTATTAAAGAAAAAGGAGGCTGTTATTATACCAATGTTAACTCTAAAACTATTCTTCCATTTTTAAATCTTTCTATTCCCCCAAGAACTTTTAGATTTTATACTCGTAATGTGAATCTTTGAGTAATTCATGCCTTTATGTAATTTGTCATCTGTAATTCTCAGTCTGAGCTATTGCAGATCTCTATTTTCTCTCTGCTGCATTTACACTTGAGTTTGTAATTCATTTCAGTGGACTTTTTATCCTTTGTCACATTATTTAAATGACTCAGTCTTTCTGAGTCTGTCTTTTAAACTCATTTTACTTATGACCTAGTTACGAACTCTGAAATTCCTCTGACTGGGAAAATGGCAAGGATGTTTTAACTTTTGTTAGAGCAACCAATTAAAAGCACTTTTGCGTAAATATGATGTAGCAAACGAAAAAAAATACAAAAAACACAGAGAACTGATTTGCTAGATCTTCTTATAACATTCTATAATCTAGAAACAGGTTTCCACAGAACCAATTTTTCACTAAAACTCATGTCAATGAATCGTAGCCTGCAACTTCAGTTCCTGTTCTGTATCTTCTGATGAAAACTGTTGCCTTTAAGATAAGATGAATACCTTTCCAAACTCTTCTTGATGAACATTTAGAAAATTGTTTATAGAAGCTTAGAACTCTTCAAGACTACAGTCATGTAGGGTGTAATCACAATGTGGAACTATTAAACAGGGGTCATCTATGTTATACAAATCACATGTGCCATTGTGAGCATCTTCTCAGCTGCAGTACTCTAAAAGAGATGTGTTCTACGTAAGATACATACTATCTTCAGGATCACTGCAGTCAGGTGTTTGAAGTACATGCCTGCTATGTGATGGTAAAGGCCACTGTTTCTAAAACTATCAACCGTTCCAGATAATTTTGGACTAATGTTTTCATTATGCGTTGGGGAATTTGACTATTAGACTTTTGATATTCATAGAACAGCAGGAGATTTCATTTCATCTAAAACTTAAAAATAAAATGTGTTGTAAGCACAGGCAGCCTGTGCTCTTATTTGGTTATTTAACCGGTTGTTTTGCAGAAGTGGAAGCAGTATTGGATTTGTTCTAGGAAGCAGCTGGAAGTTTGCCAGAGTGTATGAGACAGGCATTCCTTTATTTATTTGAATACCCAATAATACAGAGGCAATTTTGAAAACTCTAGTGTTGAATGAGAAAAATCCTGGAGCATTATTAACTTTTCTGTTGTAGCTGTAAAATCAGTGTAATTAGAATGCTATGGATGCATTACCAGAGGGCTGGGTAGACTCATGCATGATATTAATGCTTACCATAATGTACAATGAAGAAAAAGTAAGCAAAACTTATTTTTCAGATCATGGAATGATTGTTTCAAGGCACCATTGGGGATATGCATAAGAAGATAGATATTTTCTTGCCTCGTTCACTAGAGCTTAAAATAACATGATCGTTGGAAAAACAATTTGGGTATTTTAGCATGGATTCTACTATCTGCAGTGTAACTCTATAGCAGTGCAAAAAAAATGAGTGTATATTTAAGACACAGTCTTTTTTTTTTTTTTTCCTGCAGATATGAGCAACAGAAATAATTCCAATTCTCTTCTTGGATAGAACCAAAACTCACTGAAATCATTGTGCAAGTGTTCATGAACTTCCCACATTCAGTCTCACCAGCTCTTGAAGACTGGGAGAGATTGTATGCTTTCTTTGTGGGTTAGAACTGCTTTATCACATATTCAGAAATTTGTCTGTGTTAATATATGTGGTACATTTTTTAACCTTCAACATCCCAA
Organism: Penelope pileata; assembly: GCA_013396635.1. Lineage (NCBI taxonomy): Eukaryota > Metazoa > Chordata > Aves > Galliformes > Cracidae > Penelope > Penelope pileata. The sequence continues at coordinate 1,630,100 of WBMW01002235.1, forward strand.
ATCTCCTTCATTGACAATCTTTTTGGTGTTATATTCTTTAAGCCTTATGATAAATCACAACTAATTAGCACTTAGCACAACTAATGTTCAGCTATGGAAATCGAGGTACAATGTCGTTTCCTCTGTTCATAATGATGTGTCTACATTTTCATTACAGACACATACTCATATGTCTTTATCACTTTCAATTGCGTTAGCTAATAAAACCATGTCTTTGATCTACATTAATTTGTGCTGCCATACCTTTTCAGATCTCTTGCCATGCCATGCAATTTCTTGACAGTGACAAGGCACTTTGCTGAAGTCTAATAGGATGTTATATACAGGCAAGATGATATTCCACATATATTGTATATTGACTCATTTTAAGAAGAAGTAAATGAGGTTTGACAAAGTATGTGAGAAAATGTTCTTCGGAAGAGCAAAAGAAATGAAGTTAGCACCATGTCATCATAAATCATGGACTCTCCATATTCGAATGCAATCACTTGCCCCAGTAAAGGAAATGTATTATTCATGGCCTCTTACATCTTGTAAAATGACGTGGTTGGCTTTTTGTACATTCTCTGTCCAGATCTTATGCAGAAATACAAATAAATAAAATAATGGCACATAACATTTTTAAATAGTCACAACTTACTTTATCATAAAGAACTCTTATTTTGAAGTATTTTTTTTTCTAAGAAACATCTCTGGTTTTTCTTTTCATAGAATAATAGAATATCTTTCTACCTTAATCTTCCTTGAAATTCCTTGTTTGATTTGATAAGCATTTATAGTTAACTTTAACAGAAGTAAAAGCAGCTTTTCTTGCAGAAGGAATTCTTATTGACTAGTCTAATGTTACTTTGATGAATGTATCTTCTTAGTATCATTTAGAAATCTGAGACTAGGAATTTGCATGCTCATAAGTAGACTAGCCAAGGTACACAAAGTCGTTTGTCCAAAGAAGTGTTTTGTGCTCCTGCTCCATAGATGTGATTAGGACTCAGGAGTCTGGACCCTTCTAGCTCACCTGGAAGGCTCTTGCTAGCACAGTGAGGTTGCTATATCTGTTACATCCTTTAAAAGCTGAAAAAACATTTTTCTTTGCCACATACTGGTTTATAACATTTGCCTTTCATAACCTAAATGTTCAGCAGCTGAATACAGGTTGTTGTTCCGCTGTGTTCCACGAGTATCAGAGAAAAATCAACACCAATAAATTAAAGATGAGATCATTACTGCATAGTCAAAAATTTGTGTTGCTTGTCTTTAAGGGTGACTCATTTAACATGGAAATCGTGATCATTTAAGATAGAAATGGTATTTTAAGAAGATAATGTATTAAATGAGGAAAAATGAAAAGGACCAAAATTGTTCAAGATCTGTAGAAAATTTTACTTGACAAGTAAAGATGTGAGTTTTCCAGTATTTGACATGGAGAAGTCTAATTAAAGACATTCAATACATTTATCTATTTACTTTCATTTAATTGTTTCTTTGTTACTGATAGTGAGGGATTCATTGCAATAATGGAGTAGGGCTTCTTATACTAATTGATTTTTGTAGATGATTCAGTGATACATAAAAGATGTTTTATGCAACTAAAATATTATTGGAAATGCTTTCAAATATGTTATTTGGTGTTGGAATTGATATAAACCTTTTAAATGTAAGAGTAACATTTTTATTGTAGAAGCTCATTCCTAAATAGGCCACATAAGACTTCTACTTCCTATCTGTAACATATTAATAATACAGCCATTTTAATTAGGTATTGTGCAGATGAAGGTTAGGTCACACATTTTAATATTAAGTTGGAAGAAGACTATTTAAAGTTAGAGGTCATTTTCATAAGTTAATAAAATTCTTTTCTCAGGGTCAATGTCAAGCTTTTGGCAGAATATTACTATTTTTTACCTATTATTGGAAAGCCTTATGAATATTTATTTCTCACTGCTTGTATTAATATTGTGAAAAGTTATGTATTCGCTCATAATGTGAAATGAGACAAATACTGTGGATGCTAGAGAATATGAAACAACATTTATGGTTTTAAATGATTGTCTGGATGTGGAATAGTGTATGCAATTTGTTGGGTAAAAATTCTCATTTTACTGAGACATTGTTTTGGTAATGCTTTATGAATGTAGCTGACTACAGGATACCTGATTTGCAAGTAAACTTGGACATTTAAATGGCTAAGAAGAACCCTTTTGCAAATTGGAAGGAAACAGAACTTTAAATCTTATTAAGTAGAGTGTAAACACATGCACAATTGTTTGTAGGAATAAACAGCAATCATGAAATTTGGGTTTGCAATGATGAAAATGTATGAAGAGACATTAATTTGTTTTTCTTTTTAATATTCAGGAAAAAAATGTTATTAACAGCCCTCAGAGAACAAGTCCACATTTTTATATGCAGAAGGAAGGGGTCACAAGACCCATTAAAGATTCTTGCCTCCTTCACAGCTGCCTTCAGAGCCAAAGAAATACTGCTAGGTTCTGCCAGCCAAGTAGATCTCATCATCATGTATTAGGATTGATTCTCTATAGAAATAGCAAAGTGATCAAAGACTGAGAGGTATTTATTATTGCTATTATTTCCCTTTATTTCCCTAAATGCTAGGCATTGATTTCTGTAAATTCACCAGTATGNTTTTTTTTTTTTTTTTTTTTTTTTTTTTTTTTTTTTTTTTTTTTTTTTTACTATTTATGTCATTAATTGTAAAGGAAGAAACAGGCAGGAGATATCCATTCAATAACTGTAAATATGAAGTCTTAGAATTATCTGACAGGGTTTTGGTGCTTTTTTATTTTATTATTTTTTATTTTTATATATATATTTTAAGTTGGCTTACTCTGTCATTATTATTATATCATATTAAGAAAAATCATTAAGAAAATCAGTCTTGACTGAGAAAATATCCCTGATCAGGTCTGCATGTGAACAGCCGCTTGAGTTTATCTGGATTTAACTTGACTTGAGAACCTGAAGTTGATGAAACTTCTAGATTGCTTTATTCCTGTACCATGACTAGATCTCATCAGCAATGCTAATATGAGGAGCAAATGTGTAAGTGAGAACGAGGCTGTGATATTTATAATCACTCCAAATGTTTTTTGTTTGACTAAATGAAAGAAATATTACTAATATTATTTTAACTATTTGATGTATTTTGTCTGCTTAGTTACTTGTCTCTAAATATTAGGGACATGAATTAGCCACCAAATCTTTGTATTCCTACGGTCAATGGGGTAGCTGGATGTCTCTGTCTTTTTATGAAAAATGTGAAAAACTTTCAACACTGATATGAAATGATGGCTCTGGAGTATGAAAGTTGTTAGATACAGGGCAAAGGGTAAAGGAAATGAAAATGGAAATGTAAGCTTTGTTCAGCATGAGCCAAAGGATCTTAGAGCTGATATGAAGGATACGTTAACATCTCAGGGGATCAATGATTCAGTCTTTAGGTCCTTTCAATGTGCAGTTATTATACTGGGGTTTTACTTTTGTAGTTCCAGTAAAGTAGTGCAAGATAAATCCTAATGTAATTGTATTTTACGATTCGATTTACCACCTTATCAACTTTTATTTTTTCTTTGAAGAAAATGATTTGCCTTCAGTAGTAGATTTTTTCTAATGGTTTATTTTAATTTTTAATTAAAACACCTTTTTTTTCTTTCATCAGCTAATAAACCCCTAAGATTCTTCTGTGTGGCATATCTTATTTATCTATTGTTCTTGAATAATGATTTTCCATTTTAACCAAGGAGTAGGAGGAGAAAATTATTTAATATATGAAATATTTTACATTTATTTTATATTATTGAGATGTTACATTCCTTAAATTTAAGATGTGTTTTAGGAAATAATTTATTTTGGAATTAAATGAATAATACTTCAGGGCCAAAAAGAAGCAGTTCATTTAGTTTGTTATCTATATTTTTCAAGATTATTTCATGTATTGTTCCTACAATTTCTGATTTAAGCTGTTCTCAAATTTGTCTAGTGAAAGTGTCACAACTCCTCTTTGTTCTGTAGACTATAACATTTAATTGCTTACACTGTTAATCACTTTTTCACGATATCTGTCTGAACTTTTCTTAGGCTCAAGATGTTGTTCTTTGCCTGTCATTTCTTGAGACTGTGAATGATTACCTTTTATCATGTGAACTGTCAGTATGAGGACGTTTGTAGACTGTTGAAAACTGATAATATTCTCTTAGCATTTGCCATTCTAATCTATAGATGTTCAGCTCCCTCAACCTCTCATCTCAGGATTTATCCTTTGTTTCCTTTGTAGCTTCTCTTTTTTTTTCTGTTTTCCTGTTATTTTGGGAGATCGAAATAGCAAAGTGTAAGCAAAGAGGTCGGTAGCCTATAGGCTGGGCCAAAAGAAGAGTGGTAGAACTAAATAAAGAAGGTAAATAAATATTTGTATATTCAAAAGGAATATATGAGAATAGCCCATCAGTCTAGTGATGATATGCAGGAACTTTATTAGACAGATTTCTATGCTTTGGTGGAGTTTTGCCTTGAGCTGCTGTTTTAGCTTTATGAATACTATGCAGAAGATTGAAACTACATTTGTCTGGTGATGATAAAATAGTTCTTTATTATTACAAACATTTATTTATTATCACAAAGGTTTCTTCAGCCACAGTAGCAAACGGTGTCCCTTTCAGATTCATCCACTGCTGCTAAGTTCGATTGAGCTAATTTCTGTTACTTAATACTACATTTCTCAATTTTCCTTAATGTATTTTAAAACATTGTCTTGGACAGGTTTCTTGCAGGCTTCTACATTTTGTATTAAAAAATACAACACTATGAGAAAATATAGGCAGATTTTATGTCAGCTTTAAACAAAATGTTGTTGTTATACATTCTTTAGGTTTAGCAAATTTTATGAGAGTTTTATGCTGCTTCTACAAATAAGACAGAAGTTATTTGATTTTGAGTTCCTTTCTCAGTTTCTGATGTTAACTATGCTTTGCCTTGGTCTACGTTAGTCTCATTCGCTATCTTTGTTACAGAAACATTTGTTTCCACTAGTGGTAGATAAGTAATTGTTTCATAGAGACACCATTACCTTTTTTTGTTTAGCCATTAAATATATTCATGTGGTGAACCCACATAAATGCTATTATTGTTCCTGCTAATGGATATACGTGGGTTGCTCTGAAAGTAATGCCTCCTATTTATTTCCATGGAAACTACAACAGCTACAGAGAGTACCATAACACTATTTGATAGAGCAAATTCTCAGCTACAAAACACTATTCTTCAACATAGTCACCACCATTAGCTATGGATTTTTGCCAGCGACGAACAGGAGCCTGCATGCCGTGCTCTTAAAAATCTGCACCAGCGGAGGTGACCACTATCACAGTTGCCAATGCTGAAATGCACCACCCCCTTCCTTATTGTTCTCACATCCACTGTTTGGTTTCCATCAGTGTTCAGCAAATGTTGATAAATATCAGTGGGTGCCATTTTTTCTGCATGGAGGAATTCAGTGATACACCTTCGCTTCATACACACTTCCATGCCAGATGCCATTGTGTCAGAGCACCCCTCTGCTGCCATCTGTCACAGGGCAACAAAATGTGGCAGAATATTGGTGGGAAGGTTCTGCCTCTACTGCCATACCACCAACATCTGTATGTGACATCACTGGACAACATAAATTAAATAGGAGGCATTACTTTCGGATCACCCCTCGTGGTATCTCCAGTGCCATGTTAAGTGCAATTTTCTGAAACTTGCATTTCTTGAGAAAGAAATACACAATAAAATCAATGTATTTGGTCAAGATCTTATCTCAGAGCGTAGAACTGCTTCAGAGCCAGTCCTGAGAGAGTTACCAAGGGAACTGCAAGGTAACAAGCACACCAAGCACACCTACAGCATGCTAGTTGGCATGCATTTTGTGGGAGAAAGGAGACTGGAGCTCCTGGAACAGCCTTTGGCTGACAAGGTAAATAGATACTGAGAATTAAAGTATTATTGAGACTAAATAATCTGACCCACTTCATGCAAACTCTTCTGTTTGTTCTTTGTTATTATTGTTGTTTTTATTTAAATTCTCCCATTGGATCTAATAGGGCTGAAACAAAATGATCTTGAAAACAAACAAGCCATTCTCTGTCATACTGATAGAAATATTCCTGCCCAAATATTATTCCACCCTGACTCTTTTCTGAACATCTTTTACACTCAGAAGTGAATGATAAGAACCCTAAATTGTCAAGAGGCACGAGAAGAATCTCTCAGAGCCACACAAGTGGCATTTAGTGAGGACATTCATACAGTACAGTGAGCTGACGGATTGAATGTACTTTAGGATGTACGGTTATTTCAAAATAAGAGATCCTGACTCTTTAGGTCCTCGGAAATGGTTATGTTTCAAAGACATTATTGTCATGTATGTACTCTACCCCTAGGAGTTAGGAAAAGGTATTTATCCTCATTTTAATATTATGTCACCATGCTAGCATCTGAGTGCATAAATCAGAAAATTGACAATTTGACAATTCCACTGGACCTTCGTAGAGGCACTTCCGTCCCACTTACAGAGAAGTGAATTTGTTCTCTATTTGTGCTGTCAGGATAGCTTATAGTTATTGTATATGTTTATGGGTTTTATTTTTTTCAAAATTACAGAATAGAATTTATGCACAAAAGAAAATCTAATTGAATATAGTCTGTAAATTGTATACTATTTCAATTACTTCCCATTAAAATTTAGGAGGCAGTGTCATGAATTTTCTGAGTAAAACCTCGTATATACTGACATTAAGCTTGATTTGCATTTGCATGCAGTTGCTCTGACCAAGTTAATGGTGGTGATTGCTCAGTCTGCCAGGATTTTTACTTTGTACAGAAAATAGATGCTCATGACATTTTTCCCTATATTATTCCATCGCAGTTAAGAACACTTGGCCGCTTCTATCCTAATCTGTTTTCACCTACTAACATGATTCTACTAAATGTACAGTAAAATCACTGAAAATGTACTTAAGAACATCACAAACTAAACGTGAAGTTTCATCTTTCATGTGAAATACATTCAGAGATTGTTTGAAGTAAAATTAAAGATGTTTCACAAGTTTCCAGCAACTCATTGCTATTTTCAAACCTGCAAACGAGTGATTTGAAATACATTTTCAGGAACTCAGAAACAGTTCCTCTTGAAATATGTAAATTTTATAACTTGCTATTGCATAATATGGGCAACGGATCTTGAAAATTACATCTTCCTTGAGTGTTGCCTGAGCAATTCAGCAATCACAGTAAGATTTTAAATAAGCAAACAGTTCATCTTAGCTTTAATATTTATTTATGTAAATGTTGGTGTTCTGGCCATTTTCAAGACAAAATTAATTTGGATGAAAGATAATATAGGGACGGGATGTTCAGTGAAGATATGTCTTTGTATACACCAGTTTGCCTGAATGTAATACTGCAATGGTAGGAATAAATGATTTAATTGATAAAAAAAAGTTAACTGCTGGACTGGATGGTTAGAGTATTTAAGACTGAAATGTTTCATACCCTTGTTAAGAATTTGCTCTAAATTAATTTTTTTGAGAACCTACGCTAGATCTCATTTTTCTTTTGAAACTAGCAGATGTAGAAATAATAATAATTTGAGGTACTGAGATAATTGAGAGGTTTTTTAAAAACAGTTTATGCTCTCTAACTGGAATACTTCAACTGTTTCCTTGGTAATTAAAAAATCAAACCAAATGAATAGAAGGATGAAGATAACTCTTCTAAATTACCGTACTTGTAAAAGATAAGGGATATATATGTGTGTATGCACATGAGTATACACACAAAGACCCAGTACAAAGTTAAAGACATACTTTGAGGACTATTTGAAAACAACTGTTTAGAAAAATGCTCTACTTTTTGTCCCACCTGCTGATCAGTGTTACATGAAACATAGCCCTTGGGCATAGCTCTCATTTAACAATACCTGAATGATACTTAAGCAGTCAGAGTAACCCTTGTGAATGTAATGGGTAAAGATCAATATATGTCATTCACAGTACTTTTTAACTTACTTCTCCTGTCAGCACTTGAATATATTTAAAGTCATACTCAAATTAATTGAGGGGTCATAAAAAGACCTTGAAGGATTTCTTTCAGTTATTTGACAGGATACAGGTTCAGCCCTGTAGAAATAGAAGTTATACACTGTCATTGGATTCACTGCTTTCCACAATCTGAATGATAGGATGGAAAATACATTAACATTGCAGATGAAGGTGATCCTTTCTGTTTTTCAGCTGTAAACCAAAGCGAGCATGAAAGTTGCTTATTAAACTTCAGACAAAGATATTAAGCAGTGTTCAAAATTGTATGTAAAACATGTACTACAAACAGAGATATGAAGTTTGTTTACTCCCTAAAATGAGAATCATCAATATTGCTTGTCTGACACATGAAGAAAAATATCACTAACTTGTCAATTTAGGCAACATTGTTATAACTTACCAACTAACTGAAATGTAAATTCTGTCAATGCTTGAAAGTGTCTCTCATAACTTAGAGACTTCTCAGTCTCCAAAAATTTCACAATTTTTCTTGAAGATAAACCTCCTGAAAAAAATTATCCAAATTCACCCAGTAGTCTTAACGTTTTTCCTCCCAATTGCTTTTGGTTTATCAACATGTGCACACTCACTATATGTAAGGAATGCACCTTATGGTCTACAGTCTGTAAAGATTTACAGTTTCTATGTGGCAAAATGCTTAAAAATGTTAATCTTCCCAAAGTAAAACAAGTTTAATTGACAGAAATGGGCATATAGATATTAAAATGTTAATTTGTGATCTAAGTTCTGTTCAAATATTTGCTTTCATGTTACTTACAGAGCCTGGAACAAGTAGTAATATTTGCTGTTTAAAACTGAGAACAAACTAGAAAAAGGGCTGATGAATTTAGCAAAATTATATTTGAGTTATGCATTTCTAGTTTTATAAAGCAGGACTTTCACAAAGCCTGTGGAATTACTGTTATACTAGTGTAAATGAAATCAGAATCACACATCAGAACCAGTGCACAAACTCTGCACCGGCTGCTTAAATTGTGGTCGAAGTCTCAAAGGAAGGTCCATTTATTGGTTCTCTAAATCTGGATGACTTTGAAATATCAAATGGTTCTTTAGACCTTTTGCAGTTCCCACACTATCTTAAGGAATATTTTCATTTTGTGATTTCACTTTGAGAATCAACTGCCACAGGATATAATGTCTAATTTTAGGTTCTTGCCACTTCAGCAATTTCTTATGTAGGCTGTGCATGAGTCAGATTTCGCCAAAATAGAGGAAGAACTGCAGCCTTCAAGGTTAAGATACGCTTGAATGAATACATTTGATTTTAACATGATTTTCTCTTATTTAAAATCATATGTATCTACCATACAATACCTCTTTGAAGGAGCAGGACTTCAAGCAATGATAATAATTAAGAAAAAAGAGAAACACCTCACAGCTTCCATTAGCAAAATTCACACAGCTGATGCAATCCACTCACTTGAGGTTTAACAGCAATGATGTGCCTTAATTTTTAATTGTTTACCAATACTACAGGTAAAGCTGTGTCTGCATTATCACTTTGTTGATTCTGGCAATAGTTGCTCTATCACTGATGTTTTCACAAACAGATTATTTTCTTTCCTTCTTTCTTTCTTTCTTTTTTTTTTTTTAACCCTAATTTTTAACTTTGCCTCAAGAAACCACATATATTGCCACATAAATGACCAAGCAGTGTAAAGCCAAATAATTTATTTTACATCTTTGGTAATCTTAGACAACATAGCTATTTTCTGGAAAGTACAGAGAACTTATAAAGGCACACCTTATAAAGAATTTCTCAGAAAATTTGATTCTTTCAGTCATCTCCAACAGTACCGTATTTAACTTCAGAACTTCAGTTTCTTTAAGGACTATTTCAATGTTCTTTTTATATTCTCTATACAACAGTTGAACTGATCTGAGGGAGGGGATGGAGATATGACTCTGGGTAGTAACTGGAAATGGCTGGGATTTTTTGGACCAAAAATTTTGCATTTGGGGTTTTCTTACGAAAAATAATATGGTCAAAAACTATGATTGCAAGGAGACAAAAGTTTAAAAGTTAAAATGACTAACAGTGTATCCAGGAGAAGGATAACAACTTCTAAATAGTCCAGAAATTTGATAATGCTTTTAATGTTTTACTTCGCCTTCATGCGTTTTATTTGTATGTGTGCCCAAATTTATCAGAATCTATATGAATAATTTTCCTCTGTAATAGCTTTTGGTTTCCCTATCCTATTCTTAAAAAAATAAAAAATTGTTGTGCTGATTTTAAAATTAAGGGATGGCTATTTCTACACCCCCTTACCCGCCTGGAAAGTAAATGCTCATATTAATTCTATTCGTGGCATTTCATATGTTTAACATTGAAGTTGGGAGAGAGTATGGATATCTGAGCATCTTCAGTAATAGATTCTGACATTTCTGCCTTCTAGTTGACAAGATATAGAAAGAAGTAACTGCTGTCTCTGCAACAGCGCAGACTGTAAACTGTACTGTGTGTATACACCAAGACTTCCCTTTCAAATCAAGGCTTAATATGAGACATGACTGGAGGGCAGGAACATATGGTTGCTCCATAAAGTCATTTATAGGAGGCACTTCTTTTTCCTTGTGCATCTGTGGCACTATCAGATGGTCTTGTCTAATTTACTCAGCCAGAAGAATTCATTGACTTTATAATGTGAACCCAAGCAAGTCCTCCTAGTTCTCAGAAAAGCCAGCTCTGATACAGTGGATAACATGAACAAAAATAGCAGACTTTTTTTTTAAATAATTCTATGCTGCTGATGAATTGGAGAGTGACTAAAAAAAAATTAGTTAAAAAAAATGCATACTAAAAAGAATCTTTTCATTAGGAATTTTTGTTGGGAAGTGAACCCCAGTAAATTATTTTCATTAATTGTTACCACCTTAAAAGAGATAATTTCTTACTACATTATGATTATGGTTATTTGCTTGAAATTCACATGCTATTTTGTAGTTACAGTAGATTTCCTGCCTTTTTTTTTTTTTTTTTTAGTAGGCACAATCTGTGAAATTAGATCTATGCTCTTTACAAGTAAATTCTCTTTGTTTGACTCCAATGAAGGTCCTCAAACTTTCTGTGGATAAGTTAAACACCTCTCATTTGGAGACCAGTGGATTGATCAAAAAATCTGAAAAACACAGTGCTGAAATCTATGGTAAGAACTGATTATACGATCATCTTTGTGACTATATACAATCTTCTAGAGATGGTTTATCAGGAACTGAATTAATGGTAAAATCATGGCCTAACTGTTAGGTATCCAAAACAATGCTTTCTCAAGTTATGGAGAATGAAGAATAAAAACAAATATTCAAACCTTTCCAAGGGAAGGAGAGGTTTCTTTTTCCTTTCACTTCCCTATGTATTTTAAACATAATTACCTGCCATGTTCTTGTTGTTTTACCTATTGTTAGTTTGCTTGTGATTTAAAAATTATCATACTGTTTTCCTGTCTGTATTTCTCCTGAGATTTTCTGATACGAGGAAAAAGTGTGACATCTTCAATGTACTCCCCATCATAAGAAAACTCTGACAATAAGGAGAAATAAGTAGAACTGGGTGAAGTTCACCTTTACTGGAAAAGGAAATCTCCACTTTTAGCTGCAAGGTTTTCTTTAAACAAGAAAAAGAACTAGGGTGAAATTCATGAATTCATTTATCCCTTCCCCTTCTCCCCCTCCCCTAGATGTTTACTCTAATGTAAACCAAATGACTTGGGAATCCAGAACAATTTTCCAATGTATCTAATAAGTATATTTCTAAACAGACCCTGCATGGTCATGTCTGTAAATTGCAGGGTCATAGGTCTGGACACGCTCAAAATCCCTTTCTGTCATTTGGGAAATTAAGATCATTGTTACAGGCATAAGAGATATGTGTCATAATCGCAGCAGGAAATTTACAGCTGGATCTTTTGGGCCAACATGTGACTACATGCTCTAAAGCACTGTTCAGAGGGAAAGAATTTTGCTGCACTACAGTATGACAACTACCTTGCATATGCAGGGTTTTATAAGTTTGATTTTATTATTTAACTGCCACTATGCTCTTTCAGGAACATCAGGCTTGTTTCCATAACACAAAAAGTCATACTGCTGTTTTTGGAAAAGTGTTATTGTTTGTCTTGTAATTTGAAGAGCTTTCAGTGCAATAACACCTTAAGAAGAATTCTGTGCTTGATGTGGTAAAGAGTATCAATGCATTGATATTTGCATAGTCAGAACATAATTTGGTGCATTTTGAAAAAATAGTAGGAATGCAGTTAGGAGTTTGTAGTAATCTCCTCAAGAGGAAGAAATATTAGACCTGGCCTCATAGAGGAAAAAAAAATAAAGAAATACTTTAACCTTCGGAGGATCTTATTTTTATGATTCCAAAAGTAAATGGGAATCTGGCAAGACTATGTCATGTCTAATATTATTCATCTCAGAATGCTTTCAGACCCACTTCTATTTGTGTGCAAAGGGAAATTGTCAAGCATGAAAGATATACATGGCCTGGAGATGTATGGTTTCCTTCTGTGGTTTTAAATTTTCTCCTTCCCAGATGAGCAGAGTTCTTAGTAATTTTGTTTGCTTTAAAACACCACTGGTATGATTTCTTTAAATCAGCTCTCTCTCTCTCTCTTTTTTTTTTCCTAACTACAGGCAGACTGAAACAAGGTAAGTTCCTGGACTGTAAAATAACCTCATCTATCCATAAAGAGCATGAAACTTCACCACTTAACTCTGACTTTGGGCATTTTACTGACTGAAAGCCAGATCCTCACTGGTGTAAATTAATTCTCCCACTCTGACTTCAGTGACTTCCACAAATTTACCCTACCTGAGCTTATAACCTTACACTCAGAGCCAATTTGTCCAAAAGAGATACAGACGGCTCCATGAAATGGAATGCATTTAGATTTTCAGTTCTTCTCCTGACATTTTTACTCATTCATTTCCTTTTTGCCTCCTAGTGCCTTTGGGAATGAGGCAAGAGGGATGGCATATAAACTTGTTTCAGTGAAACTGTAGACTACAATGGTATATTAGATTCATAAATTACAAATCTGTAGCTTTTATATATATATATATGTTATCCTTTTGCTACAGGGCTAAATTATGCCTACACATCCCTGTATTTTATTTTCAGTTTCCATTGCAGATGCATAACTCTATTTGAAAACAAAATGTGATTTTAGCATATTTTGTCAGTATATCTTAAATTTTATATACACCTGTTATCACAACACATCTGCAAATTTAGTGGCATTTTCTTCATTTTAAAATATGGTGGCATTCTGACTTACAAACTGAAGATATGATTGTTTTTTACATATTCTGTTGGTTTTTTTTTTACATGTTACTCATGTAAATGCACAAGAAGGGAAATTATCTTCCATTGTATTTTACTTGTTTTGCAAATGTCTGTATAGGAATTTTATGCAACAATGAGATGTAAGTACATATGACAAGCCAGAGCACATTTCACCATCTATATTCAAAGGACTTCAGCAAATCAATGCTTGTATCCTTCTCTCTAAGGAACAGCTATTGTCAGTTGAAGTATCACAGAGTCATAGGGGTTGGAAAGGACCGCTGGAGATCACCTGGTACAACCTCCCTGCTAAAGCAGTTCCCTACAGCAGGTTGCTCAGAAAAGTGTTCAGGTGGGTCTTGAATATCTTCAGAGAAGGAGACGCCACAACCTCTCTGGGCAGCCTCTTCCAGTGCTCTGTCACCCTCACAGTAAAGTTTTTTCTGATGTTCATATGGAACTTCCTATGTTCCAGTTTGTGCCTATTACCCCTTGTTCTGTCAGTGGGCACTGTTGAAAAGAGCCCATTCACTTGACTCCCACCCCTTAGATGTTTATAAGCACTGATAGGGTTCCCTCTCAGTCTTCTCCAGACTGAACAGCCCCGGGCCTCTCAGCCTTTCCTCGTAAGGGAGATGCTCCAGGCTCCTCATCATCATGTGGTCCTCCGCTGGACTCTCTCCAGCAGTTCCCTGTCTTTTTTGAACTCGGGAGCCCAGAACTGTATGCGGTACTCCAGATGTGGCATCACCAGGGTAGAGTAGAGGGGGAGGATCACCTCCACATTGACCTGCTGGCCACACTCTTTTTAATGCACCCCAGGATACCATTGGTCTTCTTGGCTGCAAGGGCACACTGCTGGCTCATGGTCACTCTGTTGTCCACCAGAACCTCCAGGTCCTTCTCCACAGAGCTTCTCTCCAGCAGGTCAACCTCTAGTCTGTACTGTTGCATATGGTTATTCCTCCCAGAGTGTAAGACTCTGCACTTGCAGTAAATGTATCTATCCAGATACTTCTCCCTTTTAAAGAGTAGATGCTCTGCCTTTGCTTAGAGTCTATGTGAGAGCACAGCCTGATGAAGATGTGTCTGTGAAACAGCAGCATTAAGCAAGCTTTTACAAAGTGTATTGTTAGAGTGCTTACTGCTTCATATATCTGTTTTCCTTTAAAAGGAGATATCTTCCAGAAGACTAATTTCCTTTCTTGATTGTTACTAGTCAAATCTCTCTTGGCTACATTTTTATGCAGAACTTCTAATTGAGCCATTTTGTTCATAGCACTAATATACTGATCTAATCTACTGAAAAAATAATTTCTTTTCATTAAAATATGACAAATATTGTGATTTTACTCAAAGGATGCATTTTACAATATATTTTTTTTATAATGTTTTTTCTTTTTTACAAAAACGATTTGAATAAAGCAGTCCCTCAAATAGTCCATACCTTTTTCTTCTCACTGAGGACATATTAGAAATAGCTACAATCTGACGTAGGCAGTCATAAACAAGACAAAAATGCCATTGCATTTCTTTAAGGAAGGTAATAAGCAGGATGCTGTAAGAGACTGTTTTGGAACCTTTTGTCTCAAAGTTTGCTGTGAGAACTCTCTTGTCTCAAAGTTTGCCCACCTGCCCGAAGGCTTGCAGACCAGGGACAATGAGAGACAAGCAGCCGCTAAACGGCCATGGAGCAGCCCTTCAGCCTGGCGCCTTGGGGGAGGCAACCACCGAAGGGAACGGGCAAGCCCGGGCTTGCACCGTCCATGCCCGTTCGTGTGATACGTGACATACCTGGGTGCCCAGGAATGTCATGCTGCCCGAAAAGGAGCATAAAAAGACCTCCTCCAACGGGGGAAATGCTAGGAGCTGCCTACCTGCCCTTCTACCTGATGCCTGCTTGTTGCTCCTGCTTCGTGCCTGATGCCTGACGATGCCTGCTGCCTGGAGCCTGCTCCTGCTTCACCTGGTGCCTGCTGCCTGAGACCTGACAGCCTGACTATGCCTGGTGCTGCTTCTCCCCCTGCGCTCTCGCTCCCTCGCTCCCACAAAGGCCTGAAGATATTCCTGGTCTGATAGAACGGCGTGGGATCCATGGTGGTGACTGTCCCCGTTTTCTATATGTAACCCTTGCTCTTATTTCCTATCTTTTCCTATCGCCTTCCTCCCCATCCCCATCTCCCTCGTTGACCAGAATTCCTATTAAACTGGTCGGACAACATTTGACCTCGTTTGTGTCTTAATCTCACTCCGGGTATGTTACAGAATCTCCCCTCACTCCCATAATCGGAGCGGGACAGATGCAGGCTGCAGTTTATGGTCACTTAGATTTAAGCTGTCCTCATCCAGCCTCCTTGTTGGAACTGATTGTAGTTACGCACAGTAATAACTGATTAAAGCTATTCATACTGGATGCTCTTAAAGGCATAATTCTTCAGAATTTCTTTTTCCAGCCACAGAAGAACAATGTTAACAAAATGCTAGCTGTCAATGTTATTGTAATGCAGAATTTCATACAAGTATGAGTAAGCTAGTAAGTAACTGGGAGTATTCATTAAGCCTTTAAATAGTTCTGTGCTGCTGTGGGTATGAAATTTCTGCACTATAACTGCTAGGTGACGGTAAAGCTATTAGTTCTGGCTGCAACATTATCTCTTTTTCTTAGGGCATGGCTATACTGGGGGCAAATCCTCCCTGGAAACTCAAAAAGCTCTAAAACAATTTCAGCAAGGTGCTGGACCTCAGCTAAATATATACAGAATGAACAGTATCAAAAGATAACCCTGGGAAGCAGAGATTTAAAAGAAAAATTTCCTTCCTCTGTTCTCAAAATTACCTGGCAACGTTAGATTGGTTAATTTGATTGTATTTTCCAAACACATAACTTTTCAGTAAGAAAAGATATTTTATTAAACTTCCCAGTTTTTTTTTTTAGTATTCTTTTCTTACTTGTGTGTCCCTAGTCCTTTTTCTTGCAGAAATTACTGCTTTCACAATTACCATGTTTCTTACTGCAGCTCTGGCAACTTTTATGAAATAGAATTACATTTTAATTCATCACAGCATATGTTTCTAGTGAAATATTGATAGTAATTATTGCTAACAAAAGTCTCCAATTGCCTATGGCTTTGGTTTCTCTAGGGAAAATAAATTTCTTTCTAAGATAACAGAATCAAACTCAGGAAAATAATAGGTTTTATGGAAATAATTTTGCTTGAGATTCCATACAAACTCTTTCATAACACTGATATATTTCTCGAAATGACTCTCAAATATGCTTGTAACTTTTGACATATCTAGAACATAAATGTAGACTTATTCTATATTCTGCCATATACCTTCTGCGTTTCACGTGCCTGTACACTGATTGCCTAACCTGTGTGCATGGAATGATAATATTTCCTCCTGCAGAGAGGAGACATTTATTCATGGCTCAGAACTGCTTAGATTCCATGGAGATTGAAAGCATCCAAGAAGATAAAAATGGGAGATTTCTTATTAAGTGGTAGCAGTTATTGCAAGGAAAACAGGAGGTCAGAAAAGCAGTTCAAGGCTCTTTTTGGTACTTTGAGGCCACAACAAAAACAGATGATCCTATTACTCTTTGCTCCTTGAATTTTTGCAACCTTTTACGAATTATAATCTATCAGTTGAACAAAAATATTTCCTCAAAGCTTGAAAATATAATTTAGAGCTTGTGATATAAAAATATTAAAATCTACCTTCATGTAGAATCAGGTTGAATGTACCAGAGTGCATTCGAAGTGTACAAGCAGTGATTTACTGTTTAATCAAGATGTATGGCTTAGATTTATGACAGCTTGTTCAGAAGCTTGCTTCTTCTGGCTAAAAGCTAGGTAAATGCCTTGTTGAAATTGGATGAATTGTTCCTTTGAAGCAGATAGGAAGTGAAATTAGTTTTTTCAGTATGCAGCAGACAAAAATGTTTTATGACGTTTTAATGTCTCATTTCTATGTCTCAGCAATAACCAGATCATGTCACCACATCCCAACCCATCCTATTTCAAAACTCAGCTGAATTCAGAAACAAATGCATTTCTGAATACGTTTAGAAAACGCTGCAAGAGTAGCACTTGATCAAATAGAAATAAAGGACTATAGCCCTCCTACTTAGCCTGTTAAAGAAATACTGTACTTTGGGGACCACTGAAAATCAGACTGATTACACTGCTACACACTATCATTTGTAAATCTCAAAACACTTCACAACCTTGGCCAATCATGAATGCCTTTATTTTACTATTCATGTAACTAACCATTTACATCATCATGGATTTGGTCAGAAGACCAAGTCCCAGTAGGTCCATTGATCTTTCTAGGATTTTTATTTTTAGAAATGTGAGGACTCTGGATTTACATACAAATCTTGTCCAACGTAAAATATCTAATCAGTTTTTGAGTGCAGTTTGAGAGGAAGAGTAAACAATTTCTAATGTATAAACATAAGTTAGGTAAGGTGGTGTTTCATAACATGCCCAGCAAGCTTCTTTTAGTTTGGGTCTATTTAGCTACCTCACTGCAAGTTCCATAAAATACCAATGATGGTGAAAATTTTCAAAGATCTTTGGGAAATCAGGTAAAAAACAAACAAACAAAAACCTTCTTCAACTTACTTTTAAAAAGAAGTGGAAATCTAATTCTTCTGTATGCCAAATTAATTTTATGAAGTACAGTGAAAATAGAAATCAAGTTAATGCTACTAGCAGACAAAATATTCTTTACATTACTGTGGCTTTAAAGCGAGGTGATGGATAAATTACAGCGAGACAGCAAGACAGTTTAATTCGCTTAATCAAAGTAAACACTGTCTTTATGTACTCTATAAAACTATAAGGTTCAAGATATGCAATCAACTCCATAATGTAACTGACAGGTAAAATTTAAGTGCATAATAATAACAGTTTCCTTTCTTAAGTGGATTATGTTTCCTACTGTAAATTAGAAAATGCAAGTTTAATCTGTAGCTCACAGTTTGTCAGATCTGCACAGAAAAGATATGGACCTGTTGGAGCACATCCAGAGGAGGGCCACAAAAATGATCCAGGGGATGCAACACTTCCCCTATAAGGACAGGCTGAGAGCTGATACTGATCAGCATGGAGAAGAGAAGGCTCCGAGGTGACCTGATAGCTGCTTATCAATATCTAAAGGGGAGCGATAAGAAAGAGGGGGACAGACTCTTTAGCAGGGCCTGTGGGGATAGGACAAGGGGGAATGGCTTCAAACTGAAAGAGAGGAAATTTAGGTTAGATTTAAGGAAAAAGTTTTTTACAGTAAGAGTGGTGAAGCACTGTAACAGATTGCCCAGAGAGGCAGTGGAAGTCCTGTCCCTGGAGACACTCAAGGTCAGGCTGGACCAAGCTCTGAGCACCCTGATCTGGCTGTAGGTGTCCCTGTACATTGCAGGGGAGTTGGACTAGATGACCTTTAAAGGTCCCTTCCAAATCTAAGGATTCTGTGATTCTATATATATTTGTTTAAACTCAAATGAGCGAAGTGTAATATTTTTTGCCACACTTCAGAGCAGACAATAAAGTAATGAGGACAAATGACTACTACTCTTCCCCACATTTGAAAAGCAGCAGCTTGCACTTTGCTACCTTATCGCTGTCAAGTTGAAAGCTTGATTTTGTGACTATTCTGAAGGTGTTTTTCTTTAATAAGAGTTTAATTCTTCCAACATTCCATGTTTTCCCTAATTAAGAACAGTCAATTTATGTAGTATTTTGTTTTGCCATGAAACTGGAAAGAAACTCATACCATCTGCAGATACTGTTTTTAGTCTATATATTGTCCTCTGGCTAGGATACATTCTAAAACATTGAATAATACTAGCAAAGTATCAACAGTTTACATTAATAAAATACTAATGGTTATTTACACATAGCATAAATTATTCTATTCTACATGCTATTATTCTACATCTGAAAAGCAATATATCAAGGTAGAATTTTCCCTGTTAGAGTAGGACAGATATAATTAAAATCCATCAGAAGAAATGCATCTCAGGCTGGCCTGAAGTGTGCTAGGGAAGAAGTTCTGAAAGAGAATCCATTTGTGGAATTCTACTGTTTTTTAATAGAAAAATTCCAGAGATAACATCCACTGCAAGGGAAGATTCATGATGCAGGCCCATTACTGCTTTATTGTGTTTCCCATACAAAAGTCATCTCTGTATTTGCATTTGTCACCTTACCTTTATTGCTGAGTTGAGATGAGAAAGGAAAAATTGTTTGTAAGGGGAATACTAGGTCATGGCCTGAATCAGTGATTGAGCACCTGGTGAAGGGCAGTGGCTGACCTGGGGATCACAGGCAAATTGTTTGCACCTGTGCCCCCCCCATGACCGGAAGGGGTGGGCCCAAGGCAGAGCTGCCCTGGGCTCATTTAAGAGGCAGCCATGGAGGGGAACCCATCCCTCATGGGAACTGGCTGCTCCTTGGGGAAGTGTCATCTTGGCGGGGTTCACTGTTATGTGAGTCAAAATTACGTGAGTTAAAAACTTCTGTTACTTCTGTTTATGAATGTTAAACCCTCAAATACTTTACTTGGGATCACTAAAAATCTATCTGAAATAATCTCACTGCTTTGTTAGCAAGACAGTTACAAAAGATATTTTAACTTCCTGGGACTTAATTACAAGCAGCTGTTTCAACACTTATCCTTTCTGACAATGCTAGAGAGAAAAGCCTCCAAGCATTTTGGAGAAAAGAGGATATTGAGCTGTATTAGAAGATATTTGTTATAATGCAATTTGAGAGTGTAGTTTCTGTGGACAAGAACTTCAACTTATCTTCCTTTTTTAATCATAAACATTTTTTTTTTCATGTGTCCCTCTAATGCTATGAAATAAGGATGTTAAAAACAAGCGAACTGCAGAGTATGATATTATCACTGGGGGTTTCTTTTCAGGTTTGTATCACTAAATGTTGGTGCTGTACCTCATTGTTGCAACAGGCAAAACAATGCTTTGTTAATCTTAGCCTCTTTACTATTAGGATACAAAATGCATCTTTGATTTGGTTGGCTTTTGTTTTCCTACAGCCAAATAAATACAGCATAGACCCATGTTGTAGTCTAGTTATTTTCCCAATATTTGTGGATTTTTAGAGTATCAACTTGGAACTGGGTGATACAAAAAATTCCTTGGCATTCAGACACTGGTTGACTTAATTATAGCCAGGCCTGACCCTTGTACAACAGTTACTAGTATTTTCCACCACAGCACAGAAAATAGTTGTTCTTGTTTGCTGAACAGCATAATAAGGGTCAGTACTGGCAATTTAGTTCCTAAATATGAGGTACATTTAGCAGTAGATAAATTAACTTTGACTTCAAATAGTACTAATTTGTGTTCCTTGACTGGTAAACCACACATGAAATGTGTAGAGTATGCCTTTGAATGCATACCACCTGGAGGCGAGAATCTTCCCCTTGTTCCCATAAAAGTTGTTTATACTTTCTTTGACAGGTAGTATTTGTGATAGATAATAATAATAATAAAGGATACAGAGATGAAAAGCTTTTGGTTTAAAAACTTTAAGAGCTTGTTTTCTGCAGCAGGATGAAAGCATATTTTATTAGCCCCATTAGGTAGGATGAGGTATGGTAATAAAAGGGCAAAAAACGTTACACATTAGCTTAAGGAATGTAAAAACTACCTTATGATCCCATGTCAGATTAGAAATAATCATTTCATCTATTAAACATAGGAAAATATCCCAGTATATCAAGCGGGCTGAAATATTAGTAACCTTACAACCTGCTTAACAGTTTCAGCAAACAATATTTGCATTAGGTTTCTAGCTTTAAGATGCACAGTAGTCTAAAGAGATGGAATAGGTTCTCAAAGTAAGCAGCAGTACTAAACCTCAGCATATGTGAGTCAAATGCCTGTTGGCCATTAATTTATGAGGAATCTTGAGGGAAAAATATCTTTGACAATGCATATGGTCTGCTTTGTCATAGAATTTTATAGCTGAGTTGGTTGTCATTCTTTCTTTCTGTTTTCTATCCCATGTAAACCATCTGATATCTGCAAATCCTTTCTGAGGATATACAAGAGTTGCTCTGAAAGTAATGCCTCCTCTTTTATTATTTTAGCCTTCAATGTCAGAGACAGATATTGGTAGTATGGCAGTAGAGGTTGAACCTTCCCACCAATATTTCATTCAATTTTATTGCCATACACTAGAGGGGTAGTCTGACCAAACGGTGTCTGACATGGAAGTGTGCATGAAGTAAAGATGTATCATTGAATTCCCCCACATGGAAAAAATTGCACCCATTGGCATTCATGGATGCTTGCAGAACATTGATGGAGACCAAACGGTGGATGTTGGCATAGTGGGGTGGTGTGTTTCAGCAGTGGCAGCAGCAGTGTGAAAGACAAGCCATGTTCTGGTTGGCTACGCAGATTTTTGTGAGCATGATACGCAGGCTCTTGTTCATTGCTGGCAAAACTGCATAGCTATTAGTGATGACTATGTTGAAAAATCATGTTTCTTGATCCTTGAGGTGGGGTGAAATACAGAAGTGCAGTTTTTCTTTAAAAAAAAAAAAACACCCTATAAGTATTATTGTCATGTGATCACGCAAGAGTACATGTGGGTGGAAGGTAGGTACAATCATTTCATGAGACTTTAGAAACTTCTGGAGCTGCAATTCAGAATGCAGGTTTTATAGCTATTTACTACTGAAATTGAGGCTGAGTGTTAATCAGTCATTTTTGAAAAGTGTTTTTCGTATAGTGTGTTATTTTGCACTACTAAGATGCTGGGATAGCACCTAGGGAAACCACCCAGGTCACTTAATAAAGAACAGATGCTAACCTCATAATAAGCATTGATGAACAAAAGAGTTTTCTATTGTGCTTTTTTGCGGTGTTCACTCTCCATGAAAGTGAGAGAGAGAACATCAGTAAATCTAATCCTTCAGTCATTTAACCATTTTATGTGGATGCCTCGTAAATGTCTGTGCCTCACATGGGGAGCAAATTGATCTTACTGTAAATACCATGGCAATAACATGATGAATCTTTGTGTCTCGATGAAATGATGACTTGCATTATATGATTATCACTTAGAAAGGGCACTGTACAAAAAAGACCAAGGTACTAGGACTGTTTATGTTGCCATAAAAAAAAAAAAACAACAAAATACATATTGTACTCACTTGAAAATAGATACTCTGAGTGCATATGAGACAGTAATCTAGGTCTGGGGTAGGTGTGAATGTAAATGCATACGTCTTAGAAACAGAAGTTCAAACACACCTATTAATAACCTTTGATCCCAGCAGAATCCTGCATTTCTCTAAAATAGCGTTGTAGCATCATATACACAGTGAAAAGTGATTACTTAAATGCAATTATAGACTACAGGATTTTAAGTGAGAAAAATTCCATTTTTTTTTAAGCAGGCAGATTATAACCGCAGGAAATGGACTATCAGTAGTTAAATGTGTTTGAATATTTGAACTACCAAATGTATTTGCATTATTAAAAATTTGCACCATCAGTATAAGAAAAAGGTTAAGAAACATCAGAATGAGGTTCACTTTTGAGGAAGAAAAATAAACATGCAAAAAAAAGATAGCATGTGTATGGAAAAAAGTATTCAAAAGAAGGAAGAAAACAATCAGATGATGAAAACTTGGTAGTGCTACCAGAAAACAAATGTGATGAGTTTGCATTGTTGAACAGCAGCCAAAAGACCAAAATGAACTAGGGCTGTTTACGGAGGATAGACATCAAACCAGACATCAGGAGACCACAGATCTGTGTGTTCTGTCTCTGCACTGCTGACCTTGGGCAAGTCATTTGTCATAAATGTATTTCCTTTCTTTTTAAAACTGAAGCAAAATGTTCTTGCTCTAAAGAACTTGGGATTGGATAAAATTTGTATGTAGCTCCTCAGGTCAGCTAGCAGTACCAGTTACAATAGGCTACTTGAGTGTATTTTTTTTTTTTTTAAAGTTAAAGAGGAGGAAAGCTTTGACAGCAAGCCCATCACTGTACTCAGATTGTTAGCTAAATCTAGCATAATTTTCAACTATCTGCTATAATCCCTGACAAAAGAAAATTTCTCGCTATAAATCAAACATCTCTTTGAGTGCAAGCTTATAATTTTTAATTATTGTATTTTCTGGTTGCCTGCTGTTCCTTATAGATCTACAGGATGTCTTTCGAAAGGGTAGAGCTGTACCAAAGTTGACGTTGTTCACCTACCCCTGGGAAAGTAAGAGAAAGGACCCTTAAAGCCACTTTCTTAATTTATATCCCATCAGTGTTATGTGGCTGACCAACACCATTAAGAATTCAAGCTTTTCAAGATGTAACTTCTTAACAGTGTTAAAAGACCTTAAAAATGCTTACTATCTCTTGATTATGAGCCTGTGGCAGTAGTTTGCAATTCAACTACTCTTCACATCTGACTTCAATGCAATTATAATTTATTGTACAAGTGCTAAAATGAAAAGTAGTCAAAGTGAGGTTCTTATTTTGATAAGGTCAAAATCTTGATGTAATAATTTTTTACTATTAAGCTATTCCACCATGTGACAAATTCGTCTTGCTGGATGCTTTTAAAGTGGGCAGTTGTTGCATGTTAAGCTGCAGTCCAAGACAGAGTGATATCAGGAAAGCTCTTGTCTTATTAATATATCAGGGCTAGCCAATAATCAGACAAATATTTCAAAAAGATGACTAGAGCAAGATGATGGGATGACAACATTGTATTGTCTTTATGAATGCTTTTTCATAGCTCAGTGTCAGTTGATTGATGTGTGATGCAAAGTACTCATCTGATCAGCAACAATAGGAAGTTGGATGTCAGAAGCCACCAAATGCCTGAAACACAGAGTGAATGCGTAGTGTTACCCTACAAACTCAACTTGATTAGGGTATTGAAATCACTTGTTAGTAGACTGCCAGGTTATTTTATATAGGCAGTTGCATTTTGCAAGTGGCTGGGAGGTAGACAAATGAGAAATTGAGAAGATTTTTCTCAAGAAAATTGTGCACCATCACCTTGATAAAGATGAAGATCATCTGTTGTCATCAGCAAATACTCTGTGACATCAAATCTCATCACCTAAACTGGAAAAGTGAAGAGCACAAGCAATGCCAAAAACAAAGCATCCTGTATTTGTAAAAGACTGATGCTGTGATATTTGTGAAGACTGGGATAACTTCTTAACTTGTCATTAATATTTATGATCTGGTTGTAATATTGGCAAATTCCATAGCCACAAAGACTTTTTTTTTGAGAAGATATTATATATGCATAATGTGCCACTGCATTGATTTCATTGCAAGTTGGAAAGCTCTTCACAAATTGGGTGATTTCTTTGAAAATATGCTTACAGTGTTTCAGTTTGTATAGAATTTACTCCTCAAAGAATTTTAAAAATTTAAATTACTCGCTGAGGTAAGTGCTATCATCCCCAGACTACTACTTAAGAAACTGAGACACAATAAGGATAAAACATTTTTAACAAGGATGAAATTTATCATGTATAAAGAAAGCTACTGTTCCTTTTTTTTAAAAAAAAAAAAAAAAAAAAACCAACTTTGAGTGGATCTTAATACTTTTCCGTTGGGCATAAGTTTCTCTGTTCTTTCCACTTCACTGCTTTCCAGTATATAATTAACAATATTGTTTCTAAATGAAATGACTGAACTGTAATTGATATGGTTTAATAATTATTTCTTAATTATCTTAGTATTTATGCAACATACATCAGAAAAAAAAGGTGAAAAATTACCACCTTGACCAGCTATCTAGCTTAGTTTTTGAAGAATTGATCATTGTTAATCTTCAAAATCTTCAAAACTCCAAAATAAACCTGCAAAAAATGCAATTCTGCCAATATTTGATCTTACTCCAGCATCAGTAACTGTGTGCAAACATATTAGAAATAATCTCCAGTCCTACCTCACTAGAAAAATTGGTCATCTGTTTTTTTTCCCCTTTTTCCCCATTATCAGAAGGATTGAGATTACATTCTACAAAATAAAGGCTATCTGTGAGAACAGGACTGTCATATATACTATTAGAACAGGGTATCTGGATATATGTGTGATTGTGCTTACATTGCTCAGTTTATGCTGTAATATTGTATATGCCAAGAGCTAAACACAGACTCCAAAGTTAAATTGCTTAAATGAGATAAGTACCTGTCCAGAGGACAAGTAGTGTGTGCTTTATCACCTAGAGAGCTTGGAATCCCTGATTTGCTGTAAGTTACTGCTAAGGTGTATGACAAGATGATGGAACAAAACTTTATCAGTTGCTAACTGTTTGATTTTAGAAGTTAATCAAACATTTAAGTTACAATTTTTATTTGTGTATAAAGCTAAGCTACTGCTATGTTCCATGGTACTATAAAAGCCAAAGGAGATGAACTTGATCCAGTCAAATGCCCACAGAAGGCTTTCAGAGACCACGTTTTGTATTTTTTTCTAAATTGTCCTGTCTCTAAAAAGTGAGTTGATGACATCAAAGGTAATACTAGTTCAATATAATAAAAGATAGACTCTAGCTCAATGAGACTTACTCGCAAGTACACAATACATACAAACGAGTCCCCTTTTCCTAAGCACTATGTGAAAAACATTACGAAAAATCCAGATGATAGCTTTATAAAATGATACTACATAGTGTGTAATATTATAAAAGGCAGGTCATATCAATGGTATGGGGTTCTTTTCTTTGCTTTTTTTTTTTCTGTGATAAGAAACAATTAGGAGGGCACCTGGCAAGTGATGAAGAAAGTGTATGTAGAAAAGAAGGGAGAGATGAACACGGGGAGACAAGAAGGGATGAAAGAATATGAAGGGGAATGTAGAGCTGTAGCAAATTGAGCTAAAAAGGTAGGGGACTTAACTGAAGTACACGCCTCACCAGTATTTGGTGGAAAAGTCAGTCAAAGCTGATGATGACGTTTTCACTCACTTATTAGTTGCCTTTGCAGACATCATAAGCATCTAAATTTCTTCTCCCTAGGAATTCTTTTTCTAGATGATTTGCTGTGTGTTTGATAGAGTGTCACATTTAATCTAACTCCTTCTGAGGCCAACTTTCCAGTGTTTGCCTGTGCCCCCAAATTTTGAAGTTAAGGGGAGCTAAGATTAGGTGCCATTTTACTAGTTGGCAGCAAATAATTATTTCATATTTTCTATCTTGTTTTACCTTGTTCTGTTTCTTATGCTATGTGGGAGATGGGCTATTTGAGTTGAATAATGTCTGTAAATTTTATCATGTTTCTCTTCATAATTATTCACAAAAAATATTCTGATTGTACAAATATGTTTTGAAACTTACTGAGCATTTATATAAAAACACATCATGCCATGGGTTATTCATGAACTATTTGGTTAGATTTTTATCACAGTGAATACTATTATATTATTTATTTCCCTTCTGTTCATAACAGGTTAAATGAGACTTCCTGCTAGCCACATGGAGAATTCTGAACTATGTACCATTGCATTTTTTTTTTCTGACAAGAGTAATAAAAGAATCTATTTTAGATATTTTTAAAAATGGAGAAGGTTCTGAATGGTGTCAAATTGGATTCATAGTTCTTATTCAAATTAATGCATATAGACATTTTTGCAGTATTTGTTCATGTAGAGTAGTATTGATAATAGAATTTTCTCCTTAGAGAGTATCTAAACATACCTATAGATATGAATGCCATAGCTTGAGCAGAAGTAATGATGGTGGTTTCACTGTTCTGGAATTGCTGGCTGTATTTGGAAAACACTGGGTTCTGCTCTTCCCGAAAGGCTGTTTACCCCACGGTAGAGCATGGCAGTGAAGTAGAGCTTTTTGCAAGCTGAGAACGAGAATTAGCAGCCCAGTGAAGTTTCTGCTTTACCAATGTGTAAGCCAAGTTAGGGCTTGTGTTGTTCTAAACCTGAAATTTATCTGAGGAATATATCTGCAACTGGGACAAACCCTGAGAATTTTGCTGTCTTCCGTTAATCTGCCTTTTTTTTTTTTTTTTTGGCAAGGGTCAAGTCTTAGACTTATGTTTAAATAGAATAGGTATTAGTGTTAATTATTTTGTCTGAAATTATGGAATGGTTTTAAAATCATGATATCTATTTCAAGATTACTCATCTAATATATCTTGCATGGAGCAAACTGAACAGAGAAGAAATTGAGATAGTCCTGTAAAAGAAAATAGGGGAATAGGCTTTTTAACTGACTACAGCCTCCAGTAAGACATGCCAAAAAAGCAAAGTGACTTGGAAAACTGATCGATTTAAAAATTTTTTTGAAAATTTGTAGGTTGCTGAAAAATAACATTAAAAAATGATTCAGCAAAGAAAGACGTAAAAGCATTGCCTGGCACAAATAACTCATGAGAAAACCAATAAAGCATTTTAACAAAATATCAAGAGAAGTTATTAATTCTATATCTTTTGTAAATCAGAGCTGTAAATTACCTTTTTGCTATATCTACATTGTTGGCTTCTGTATGGATGATATACATCTTTGCCTGCGTTGCTTGAAGAGGACACGTTATTTGATGTAATGATGCTTTTTGGTTTTGAAATCAATTCTCCTGTTGGATAGGTTTTCCAATAGGATGAACAAAGCGGAAGGAAAGCAGCCATGATGTGCCTGTGCATCCATGACAGATTCAATATCTTTTATTACTTCTTTGTGAGGCAGAATATTGCTCTGCAACCACTTATCTCTTCCCACTTTGGGAAATCTCTGCCTCCTGAGGCATTTGAGCTGCCTGTGGAATTAGCATTACGCTCATCCAGTCCTGTCAGTAATGCCAGACCCAAGAGAAGTTTTTGTTGAGCCACACTGCACAAGCCTATGGATGACTTTACTTTCAGAATAGGTAGCACAGAGCAGGCTATGCTAGCAGGCCTTTCTTATGTTAGGTAACCTCTGGATCTCTGATAATATTTTTAGTAACATGCTGCTTGCATGATGCATCTTAATCTCTTCTCCTCAAAGTTGCCCTTTCACTTATGAAGTGATAGCAGATTCTTTAATAAATACTACTGGTATATACATAATAGGTCTGCCATATTTAGAATATATGAAAGCTAGATGGCATGTAATTTTATTTGACTAAACTCATCCTTTTTCTGCAATGCAGTTCCGATTTGCAGCAAATATATAAAATGACAGGCAGACTTCTAGAAAGAGGTTAAGAAAAACAACTTTTTCTCAACAGGCACCAACTGAACAAAAAAGGAACTGTACTTTATTTAAGAAACATGAGTCTTCAAAGTCTGATCTCTTTGTGACATCTTGCTTCTGTTTTTGCTGTGCTAGGAACATGACAGTAAATGTTAGCATAAGGCAATACAAAAATACAGCTCAATTGGTATTCGACAACTATAATTGCTACACATGTTAGAATCAAATTGCTCCTGTCCTCAGCAACTTTACTTCTGAAACCTGTTTTTTTCAATTGTGCAGTTTGGCTAGACTGCTTCCAAAAAGCTGTTGAGGTCAGCAGCCAGTGCTCTCAGTGAACTTCACCCAGGTGCTAAGCAACCAGGGCTGGTGAACCACAGACCTTTGCACAGTCCTTTGCACTCATTTAAAGGAGGCATCAATGGGTTTAAAATCAGAGGTCTTGTGCAAGGTCTCTGCTTTTGGATGAATTTCATTTAAAATAATTATCTAATCATATTTTAGTATCACAAAGAAAATACTTTGTCTTCATTTTTAGTGTATTTTCTGATTATTTCAAACTTGTGTTCAAGACATGTCAGCTATGGATTCATGTAATTATACAGCATACTGATGTAAAGTTGAATAAATGTGTAACTTGCTAATGGACTGCAAAAAAAACTAATTGCAATTATATAAACAAACCAAAAAAAAAAGAAACCAACTGAACAAAAAAAAAAAAAACCCAGTAGAGTCTGTATGTTTACTGAATATTTGTCTCAAGAGAAAAATTGCCAAGTATTCATCATGCATCATTTTAACAATTTTACTAATCCACTGTTTCTTTTACTCGCAGCTGGTTGTTTGTGACTGTAAGGGTAGAAACAAGTATAAATGTTAGATTAAGATGAAAGATAGAGCTGAAAGTCTAGCATAAAGTCAGCTAATCTGATCAGCTGCTTTGGTTATCTTTGAATATCAGATTAATAATAATTAATGTTATTGAAAATGCATTGCAATGATTCTAATACTAATTAGAATTAAATTGTAATCCCAAAATGTGTTTTTTATGCTTAACTTTTTTATTCTTTAGGTTTAGTCAAATGTGCATTTACATTACGCTGAGCAAAGTACAGAAACAGTTCTGAGAACAGAATGCAGAATTTGGGAGCTTTCTTTCTAGATCAGAGATCAAATGATTTTTTTCCTATCTGTATGACTTTCCATTTGGCATTGATGCCTGTTCTTGAAAACATAACAAAAAGATTTTTATTTTTTTTTAACTGATACCGCTTGGAAACTCTTTGAGTTCTGTCTGCTATTCAACTCAAGGTTGAAAATTTCCTAAAACGAAATTTTTGCGGATGAAAAGCACCTAGACTTGAGAAATTTTAAGTTGATCAAGCAGTAAGACTGAAATGAGATAAAGTGTGTATTGTGACCACACCAAGTATAGTAAGGCATGTAATTGATAAAGAATATTAAAAGCAGAAAAAATGACACCTTTGCTTGCAACTTCCCTGCTTGTTACATAGCCTGCTCAAAATAAAGAAAGAAACGGAAAGTATCAATATTGATGTTACTTCATGATATCATGGAGTTTTCTAGCAAATCCATATTCAACCTGTCTTTAAAACAGCTGGCTTTCTATGAACAGCTTTTGAAGCGTAACAGGATGGCATAAATCACAGGCTTAACTCTTTCATAAGACATCTTTTAAATTCATTTTATAACAACATAAACCAATTTCAGAACATCAATAAGGCAATCAAAGACATGCACTGTGACTGCAGCCATGCTTCTGGTCTAGTTAGAGGCACTGTCTTAACATTCAGCCAGCATATCTCCTTGTTGTGTTTCATTGTCTTGCTTCAGTCTTGAGATTCCAGAGCTAAAACTGCAATGAGGTGACCTAGCCTGCTCTGCTAGGGACTGCTCTTAAAAAGCAGTCAGAAGAATGGCTTTTGTCAAGGTTTACCTTTTCCTTGCAGACTATGCAAAGAATATGCAGCCTATGTTTTCCGGCCATATTAGGAAAACAAAAATTGAGGTAGTAAAAAATGTTCTTGGTATTCATTATAAATATAAGGAAAGGCTGTTCAGAATGATCTTTTATAAGCTCTGTAATGTCAGTATACCAGTCATACTTTATTATACAGACAGACAATAAGCTATGATAATTTCAGGATATGAATGACACTGGTTTTATCTTGAAATATTATGGATGAAACATTAACGTATTTTAAAATGCATTTATTTACAAATAAACATTTATTAAAATGTTGTCATAATATCAAGAAACAGAGAAGTTAACTTTTGAAAGGAAACTCTTCTTTAGGCCTAAGCCTGCCTTGTGTATTTTTGAAGGTCTGCTTTAGTTGTACCTTGGTGGGTTTCTGGTAATTGTCTCTTTCTCTAGTTGCTTAAGCTATTGAGCAGGTTTTTTCATTTCATTCCAGTTTCCTGCTAGCAGCGTTTTCTCTGTTACAAATATCTACGATATATGTAGGAATAACAATGGAAAACTCTCTTCCATGTCTGCCTGCTTTCTACCTACTGAACATACTGTTGGGAGTCAACCTGTCCATATCCCTTAGTATTTCTGTCTTTTCTATCCCATGAGATAAAAAGCACGTGAAAAATTTTCCTCCTCATGTTAACATGAACATTCTCTGATTTATTACTACTTGAAGAGCTGTAAATGAATATCTCTTTTGTTTGTATTTGTAACAGAGAAGACAGCTGATAAGATTTGAGCAGGGGTAGGTGTGCACCTGCTACATTTTGATAATCTCACTGCTCTGGATACTTCTAAGTTTTAATGTGTATTATCTAGAATAATAACTTTGTGAAGCTAGATATTCTTGGATACCAGGATGATAACTGATAAATCAAACATCTCTCTACACCAAACTTCTGGCTACTAGGTAATTCAACTGTTTGTCTTGGAAGCCTTCTAGAGAATGATCATGAGTCTCGAGGGTGGAAAAACAGCATCCCATTGTCAAAATTTTACCTTGTCTTAAAGCTTATTCTCTGGAAGTTTGGGTAAGCATTGGCATGTGACTCCAGCAGCATGGCTTTCTAAAGTCAGTAATGAAGCCACTGCAGCGCTGAGGTGACCAGGAATCTGTTGGATGGCTCATCACAAACCCTGTTTTCATATTGAATCATTCGCTGAAGCAATATTAAAAAGATTTAATGTTTTTTGTGGAGTGTCTGTAGCACTTAGTTCACCTTGGTTGTCTAATTTGCTCTGTTCTATGGCAGCCTGGAAGGTTTGCATGTCTTAAAATACATAAAAGAACTTTGCTGTTCTGTCTAGGCTTCATGTTTCTCCTGACAAAATGGGAGAGCAATGTAGCTAAAATCACATGAGATTCAGGGCAGACTGTTCCATTTTTTCACCAATCAGAAGTTACTGAGAATGAAATACAGATAATGGAATATAATGACATTATTTGGAGCAGCGCATTATATATGGACCAATAGAATCTATTACTATGATTTCAATTTAAAGCTACTGCAAAACCTTTGTTGCTGCCAAGTATGTTACCTGATTTCAGTCTTGGGATACGTACTTTAGCACACTTTAGACAGTTCATAAGGCTGGGGTTCAAACTGGTTCAGAAATATAGCTCTTGAAGCAGGAATTAATTTAAGTGACATAGCCTCTCTTATCGCAGCCATCAGTTCTGACTTGCAGTATAATTCCTTGAGACCTTAAAATCTTCAGTTTAAAATAATTCGCGGTACCTATCCAGGTTTGTAAGAAATCAACTTACTACCACTTAATCAAGAAATACTATAGTAATTAATGGGGATGAATGTGTATAGGTTTAGGTGTGTTTAATATGACTATGGATATTTAAATAATTACTTGATAAGAACATAAGAGAATGGAAAATTCCTTCTAAATTCAATGCTATGCATTTATATGCAGTTTCTATGCATTGTTATGCAGTTTTCTGCTGTACTAGATTACTTTTAATAGCCATGAAAAAACTACAACTTTCCTAGAAATACCCTATCTGTTGGTCTTGCATGCTATTTGTTTCAGGAAAGAATGTATTTATTTTTTTGTTAAACTGCTACAACGTAGAGTGCGTGGAGATGCAATTTACCATATGGTGTATGTGTTACATATGTTAAAGCAGTGATACAAAGCCCTGAAGTATAGGAAGTCTCCATCTTTTAAGTATAGAACTGTAGAAATAGCTTGGCAGCAAGTAAGAGAAGGACAAACAAATACATGTAGTGTGGTTCAGAGAAGGACTAATGAATATCTACACAAATTAGTTTGGAAACCTGTGCAGATCCTGACTTTCCCAGATGCATCATCATATGTATACTGTGTAATAATAAAGTTTAATCCTTGAATGTGTGTTTATTAGATAGGAGAAGAAAGCCTGCTGATTTGAGTGCACAGTTTATCATAGGAAATCCTGAGATGGAAGGGACCCGCAGGGATCCAGTTCAACTACTCACTCCACACATGACCATCCAAAATTCAAACCCGATGTCTGAGGTCATTGTCCAAGTGCTTCTTGAACCCCATGAGTTTAAACTGTGACCGCTGCCCTGAGGAGCCTATTCCAGAGCTGACTGCCCTCTTGGTGAAGAACTGTTCCTAATCTCCAACTTGACCATCCTCTGACACAGAGCCACACCGTTCCCTCAAATCCTATCTCTGTCACCAGAAAGAATAGATCAGCGCCATCTCCTCCACTCCCCTTGTGAGGAAGCTGTAGATTACCATGAGGCCTCCCCTCAGTCTTCTCTTGTCTATGCTGAACAAACAAACTGACCTCATCCTTTTCCCTCTGGACCCTTCACAGTCTTTGTAGACTTCCTTTAGCCACTCTCTAATAGTTGATATGTCTTTATATTGTGGTGCCCAAAACTGCACACAGTGCTTGAGATGAGGCTACACCAGCAGAGAGCAGAGTGGGACAATCACTTCCTTCAGCTGGCTAGCAATGCTGTCTGTGCTTGGTGTACCCAGGACATGGATGGCCTTTTTGACTACTGACTCTCATTCAACCTGCCACCAGCCAGAACCCCCGGATTCCTTTCCATAGAGCTGTTCTCCACCCTCTCATCCCCCAGTACGTATATCCAGGGCTGCCCTGTTCAAGATGCTGAATCTACCACATGCTCTTTAAAATTCATGTGGTTGAGGATTGCTCAGATGTCCAATTTGTCAAGATCTCTCCGCAAGGCCACTCTACCCTATGGATAGTCAACAGATTCTCCTAATTTTAGTATTGTCTTGCAAACTTAGTATACGTTTGAGTTCTACATTCAGATAATTTGTAAAAACATTGAAGAGAACTGACTCTAAAGTAGAGCCTTGGGAAACCCTGCTAGTGATTGTCTGCCAGCCCAATGTAATTTAATTCACTAGCTAGCTTGTTACAGTCCTGTTTACTATAATCTGTCAGCCAATTTTTCATCCATCACATTATGTTTTCGCATAGCTGTTTCCTGGATGTTTTGTCCAGGAGGATACTGTGAGAAACAGTATTGAAAACTTTGCTGAATCCAAAAAGATTACATTAACTGTCTTCCTTTGGTCAACAAGATAAATAACCTTGTCAGAAAATAAATTAAGTGCATTTAACAGGTTTATCCTCTCACGAACCTTTGGCTATGACCAATGACATGAAAGAAAAACAATAGGTGGTAAAAATGCATAAAAATATATCCAAGGTACTGATTAAAGATATATGGAAAGCATCTGTCCTTTAGTTCTTTGAGAGCTGGGTATGACAGGTAGATTTTTTTGGAGCCTTTAGAAGTTTAACAACTGGATTGTCAAGTCTCACTGTGTTCATGACTAAACAGCATTTTGCTAGCTGTCTGCCATATTGCCTGAGTACCAAAGAAACCTGAATGGAGAATCAGCGCTTGAATCAATGGTGTGGTTGATTTTGTGCACCTGAGCCTCTGTTGGTGAGAGGAGTAGATTTAGTAGTAGTCTGTAGGCTATAAAATAAGGAAGTAACCATCTAAATTTAAAGGCATTTATCCAGTTTCTGGTATGGCAGCAGTGTCATATGTCTCTGAAATCATAATAAATTGTCACTATTCATAATAATAAATTGTACAAATTATTTATCTATTTGATACTTGGTCCCATTAAATACGTGAGTAGTTTACTGAATGGGCTGGTGGTGAAAGTTTCAGCATTGGACTATGTGTTTTAGGACTTTGGAGACCATTAACGTTGATTCAGGAAAGCATCTCCAGTGGCCTAATGACTGGACTCTTACCCCAAATAAAACATTTTCTACCTGACTACAATACAAAACTTGTTTTGAATCTTATTTTTTTGGCCATCAGGCTTTCAGAAGAATCCTTAGGAAGGGATGCGAACTGAATTTGTCGTTATGGTTTAATATATGTGACATACGCTCATTTTGAAATCTATACCCTACAGAACTGTTCAGTGGTTATGGAACTGATCGTACTGTAGTCATCTTAATCAAAATGGAACTTCAGTCTGCGACAAAACTGATGTGCTGAAAGAAATGGCTGGTTTTGCTTTGTGTGTTATAATTCCTAGGAAACTGTATTTACTTGCTGATAATTCAAATTAATTATGAACAGGCTTTTTAAGCAGATAGGGTTTTTTTTTTTTTTTTTTCTCTGTTATATTTTGATAAAAAGTTTTTGATACAGCAGGGATAGATCCTGTGTTTGCTACAGAATCCGATTTTTGTGTCTGAAATTATGCATAACTGATTTAAGATGTGATAAAGCTTCTTCAACTTACAGTTGTCTAGTGTATGCTGTGGTAAATTTTGACCTTGTCAAGTGAAGACAGTTGAATTATGATCCAGTCTGTCTGAGAAATGATATGTCTACCATATTAGATTAATTCCCTGTAAACTTCACCGTTTTGTGTTATTGAACCTTGTAAATGTCATCTTTATCCATCATCATGCAATATTTTGATGTTGCTTATGGAGCAGTTCTCATTTCATTTTCAGCTTTTCTAAAGAGTTCTATTTCACTATTAAATTATCCTTTTTATGTTCTGTATTTTTATTAGTTTTTTTCTGTGCAGCAGCCCTAAAAATGTTAATGAATGTGGCTTACTTTCACTGTAAATTACTTGACAGCTTTTCTCTTTGAGAAAGTCTGAATGTACTTTTTCTAGTTTTTCTATGAGGAAAAAATGGAACATCTTTATATTATTGTTGTAATTAAAGTAAGAAATGAAATAATGAAATTCAAAGATTTAATCTCATATTCTTTCTAACTAGCTGCTTTTCTGTCCTGAATGTGAAGCTTTACCTTCTAATGTGGAGAACTCAGGTCTATGAAAGATAAATAAAGTAATTTATGAAATCTGCAAATTCAAAGATCTAAATTAAAAAGAAACCTGAGGCCCTATAAATAGGCCTTTAAATCTGTACTCCAGAGTGCTTTCTTTTCTTCTTCTGTGAAAACTATCTGTAGATAGTACTGATGAGCATGATTTCTCGCCCAATAAATTACATTGGTTTAGCCGATCAAAAGCACAAAAGAAATATCCTATTTCTCAGGGCTTCTATGAGGTGGAAATTCTGATTTATCTGCTTGAATCTTTCAGCTATTAACACTCTTAAGAAGTTATGTTTCTAATGAGAAAGGAGTGTTGCAGTTGAAGCTAATTTATATTACTAATTTATCTTCCTAAGCTGGATTTGGGAGATGGATTTTTATCCCCTTTGTTCTTACTTCACTAGTTACTGATTTTTATTTATCATGAAATATCTCATTTTATTTAAATCATTTAAATTCTGCTTACCTCTTCAGCTCCCTATATTTAAACTGAAATGTGAAGGTGTAGCCTTCAAATCAAATTTTTCTAAACTTTATCATGTTGCTTGTATCCATCCTTATATATGCTAAGTACAAACAGTTGATATTTTACTCCAAAACAATTTTTCAGTAAACGTGTCCCTTGGAATATACTGACTAAATTGTTTAACCTATAAACTAAACAAACTTTGTCCGAATGAAACTTTTCTGTCTGACTTGAAGAAATAAAAATTCTCTCTCTCCCTCTGGCTTCTCAATTTTTAATTTAATTTTATTTTATTTTCATGACTCAATTAAAATGTCAAAAATATGATATTCACAATAAATGTTTCTAAGTTATTTTTTGATTTTGATTCACATTTCTTGCCTGTCCTTATGGGCTTAACCATCGTTTTACTGCCCACGCCCTGTGAGCCACGTTCCTCTCTTACGTGTTCTATTATTAATAATAGCAAGCACCTCTCTACTCTGAGCTACTTCAAGATTTTGTTTCTGTAATCCACTTATACATTTTATATTGTTACTGCAATCTCTCCTCTTTTTTCATTCAATTTGATATAGATTGTTTGATAACACTGCTACCCATTGATAAAGAACAATTAGAAAAAAACTGTACATTTCTGACAATGGTGTATATGATGTTTTTGTTCACGAATTTTTTGGCTAAAATACTTTAAGGTAAAATAGGAAAAGTAAATATTTTTTGAAATAGATTGAGAGATAAAATATGAATCTATTGTGATAAAGAATACAATGTATTACTTCAAAATTTTATTTTTCCAATATCTCCTTATTCATGCTTCTTTGTCATCGTTATTTGATAACCCCTCTGCAGTTGTAAATAGGTAATTCTATTTTTCTTTGTGGTTCATCCAGAAGAGGGAGCCATGGGCATATACACTTAACATGCATACTGAAGAATCAGAGTAATTAACAATACACTTAATATTTACATGTGATTTATAATGCACTTATTCTCTGAACTAATGGATGTAGGTCATCTGTGGCCAACATTGTAACCTAGCAGGATGTACTGGGACAGTGTTCAAACAACCTTGTCAGGACACTGTAAACATCTGATGTTTGTGGCACAGTCCTAGAAATCACTAGTGTACTGCAACAGTGGTGAATTTAGCATGTAGATGTATCATGTTTGATACAATTTCCATATCTCAGATGTTGAACTAACTTCATTACTTATTCATGTAGTCAAACCTGTGCTTTAAATCAGATTTTATTTTGTGAGTTATCAAAATGTGTGATAAAAAACATTTTTGAAATAAATCTTTTAGCTACACTGTGTAGGCAGGACAGTCATGCTTTAAGAAAAATAAATGCTGTTTATTGTGTTTTAATAGGTCAACAGTATATCCAGGAATATGTTATGTTTTAAAGACTTTATGGCATATTCCAGTTTTAAGATCAACGCTAATTTCAAAGGGAAGGAAATATCTAGGGCTCTGCCCAAAGGCTGAGCTTCATGAAGGAGCTTTCTAGTTAAACCTCTTGAAACACAGAAAGTTAGAGTTTGATGTTCTTGAAAAAATGTCCTTTGTTAATCTCTTGGAAGGCTGTGCTGGAGATGGTGACTCTGTTCATACATATTGTTCTGGTTTGTTTTCCTCTGCTCACATGAAAGAAATCCAACTAGCAGACAGATTCACTGAAACCCTGAGGCTGTTTATAAGAAACTCTGCTATACTGGAGTTTTGATAGTCCATGATGTGTATAGGAAAATACATCAAAAGTCCAAGATGTGATTGTGTAAGCTCCTTGGTATGCAGTTATACATATGGCTATATAATTCCCCTGACCAATTCCTGTTTAGATATGTATTCATGTTCAGATTTACATGTGCATCAAGCATGACAGTGCTGTTATAATAGTATTTCAATATCAAAGACTGTAACTGACTGATTTAAACTCGTTGCTTTGCCTGGTGTCTACTGGGTAGTAACAGGCAGCGCAACATGAATGTGGATTACTTATTTCCTGAAGCACACCTTACTGTGGTCATTATGGGTGCTTGTCCCTTGGACTAAAACCAATGGCTGTTTCTGTAGTGGTATGTCGAAACTTTAGACAAGGAGAGCTAGCCAACCATAAAGTATGCAAAGAAACTACATGTGGATTACATTACAAGATCTTCTCAAAGTCCTATTTGGCAACAAAATGGTTAAAGGAGGAGCAGTACCTCTGCCACCTCTGAGATTTACTCAACAGGGCTCATTGTTGTTTACTTTGACATGCACTTCAAGTTCCTATTTGCAGTGACAACGATTCCTTTCCAAGTGCCAACATGTACCAAGTAATTTATAGTAATCCACTCCAGAATTGTCATCTTGATGCCATCTTGGCTGTGGCATAAAAGTGTTATTGAAATTACAGTAGAGAAAAGAAATGAAAAATATTGATATGTTCTATTCTAAGCCTGAAAAATAGAAAAAGCCTACAATCAGCAAATCTGCAAATGAACATTACAAATGTTAAATCATTTCTGGAAACCTTAGGGGCAACCTCGGTGTTTCCCTGTTTCTGACTCCATTCCCCTTCATTCTCTACAAATAAATGTTGAAAGTTTATTTTTTTAAAGTATATTGTCACTTTAATGATTTATTTTTTTAATTTCCTATATCTTGTATGTCTTGTGAACTAGTAACACCCTGCAACTTGCATTGTTGTCATGGGGACTGTGTAGATAGGCAGACAATTATTAGCCCAGATGTCCTGGTAAATGATTTCTATTTAATACTTGGTAAAATGCTCTGAGAAATTGTCTTTAGGCAAACCACATCTTTATACAAATAGTCAAGCATGTTCTAAGTTCCCCTAATTTCCAGATTCTCAATAGTAATGTAACCTACCTCACCAGAAATGTTTCTGAAGCAGGATTCTATCAAAGGTCCTACTCAACTCATCAGCCAGCTTATAACTGAATTCTCAGCTGAAAGCAGCACCACAGAACAAAAGCTTCAGAGACTACTTCTGATTTTGTATTAATTTATGCATAATGTTGAAGTAATTGTTCATCAGTAATTGTATCATATGATATTTGTTAACATTCAACATAGGAACAATTTTGAATGTTTATCAAGTCTAGATATGTCTTCTGAATGGCTAGCCATGTTCTTTACTTCATGGTAAATGAATAAAAAAATTATTATTATGACATATGAAGTAGCAAGGCGGAAATCCATTTCCATCTTCTTCTAGTTATGTTCAATCCTTTAGAAAATCTATATAACAGTCTCTCTGAAATGATTAAAAAGTCAATAACACAGTTCTTTTTTGAGGATTGTGTTTTGATAACCTTTCTACAAGCACTGCTCTGGACATCTTTCACCGCTTGCTTGGATGCATTATCTGTAATTGTCTTTTAATAGACTGAGACTAAATTATTAGAGAAGAATTGCATCACCAGGGAGTAAGGGTTGTCAGATACCAGTGAGATGTAATACATCAAATGCTGTTGTGCACAACCTTATCTCATAGACTGTTTGGTTTTGGAAACATATTGGAAAAAAGAGCTTTTGCCCCTGGCAACCTCCTCTAGTTCACAACAGATAAAATAATGAATGCAGAACGGCATGTAGCTCCATAGAATTAATGAACAATTGGCAACAACAGCGTATCAGATAAAAAGTTCATGACCTGAAAAGCAGATACTGCAAAGTTTCTTTTTAGCAGAGCATATGTTTTGTTGCTCTGCAGCTAAAGGTAAAGTTGAGTAGGAAAGGTTTAGAGGTAGAGACGTTTACTTTGACGCTAAAAGTTTTTTACCATCTGCTCCAAAGTATTCCACTTCATGGAAAAATTCATTTGACCAATTGGTCAAGACCTGTTTCTCTTGAATGCCTGGGTTTTGAATATAATGGAATAGATGGAAGGGACCTTTGAAGATCATCAAGTCAAACAGCCTGTTTGCTTCAGGGCTAACCAAAAGTTAAAGTATATCAACGAGGGCATTGGCCAAACACCTCTTGAACATGGACGGGCATGGAGCATCAACCACCTCTCTAGGAAGCCTGTTCCAGTGTTTGACGACCCTCACAGCACAGAAGTTTTTCTTCATGTCCAGTCTTAGCCTCTCCTGGTGCAGCTTTGTGCCATTCCCATGCATCCTGTTATTGGTGACCAGGGAGAAGAGATTGGCACCTCCATCTCTGCTTCCTCTCCTCAGGAAGTTGTGGAGAGCAATGAGGTTGCTTCTCAGCCTGGTTTACTCCAGACTAGACAATCCAAGTGTCCTCAGCCTTTCCTCGCAGTACATGCC
Source organism: Penelope pileata (assembly GCA_013396635.1). Lineage (NCBI taxonomy): Eukaryota > Metazoa > Chordata > Aves > Galliformes > Cracidae > Penelope > Penelope pileata. Next base: position 1,670,768 of record WBMW01002235.1, read on the forward strand.
TTCCAGCTCTTCTGATTTGGAATCCTTTGGACATTTTTAAGTGCCTTTTTTTATTGTAGAGCCCAGAGCTGCGCAACAGTTTCAAGTTTAGGCAACAGCAATGCTAAAAGTATCAGGAGAATAACCTCTTTTGACTGGCTAGCTATGCAGTGTTTAATGCTCTCAAAATGCAGTTTGTCCTCCTGCTGAGCTTATTGTTGACCAGTATCCCCATGCTCATTTTTGTCTAAGCATTTACTCACTTTGTCATTAGAGCAAATATTTAATGATTTTGTGTATTGAGTGTCTTATCACATATATTATTAACAATTGACAGTTACATATAGGTTGACGATATTTAATTACAGAGAGCATTTCGATAATGTTTTGATATCCATCAGCAAAAAGTCTGAGAGAAATGCATGGTTTCAGCTAAGAGTTTTATTAATTGCTTCAGTGAATTATCAAAACTGAGAGCTGGATGGGAATGGCACCCCAAATTCAGGGTAAGACTTGCCAGGTAATGGGACTGGTCAATAGAAAGGGATTCCTCCTCTTTATGCATGCACTAATTAAGTCAGGATCACTTATATAGTGGAATATATGTATCAGGAACTCGAGCACAAGGAAAAGGAAGCCCAGCATATGTGAGATAATGTGCTTTGCATGTACAATTAATGTGCTGACGAGTAGAGAGTGGCAGTGAGGAGAAACTTCTCAGCCTGTGACCTGGGATCTTCCTTTTCTTTATGGATAGAAGGACTCAGAGTAAGAAAATATTCATGACTGAGGAGCAAAGCTGCGTAAGACTAAAGCAGTTCCTTCTTTAGTAAAAGAAGTAGAAAATATTTGCTTCACGGAGTAGGAAACATGAGATAGTGATGTTTCCTAGGCAGCAGCAAAATCATTTCCTTTGCTGACACAAGCTTTCCTCTTACTAGTCTCTTGTGTGCTTGTGTGCTTCAGGGCAAATAGGAAATATGCCTTGCTACTACTTTATATGGATGCACTAAAAGGGAACGTCTCTGTATAACATCACTTTTCCCCAGTATACCACTGCACAGGGTAGGTTTTAGCCACATGAGTTTCCTTTAGGCCTCAAGCTAGTTTTTTTCTTGTGGTGCTCACTATCTCATGCTTCACTGATGGTACACTCCATAAATGTTTCCCCGTAGTACTTAGATTGGTCTTGATTTTAGGACAGACATAACATGAAAAAAGATTTCTTGCATGGACAATAATGTGATTATGAAGTGATAAATGAAACAGGAAATACACTTGCTCTGGGATTTTATCTGTGAGGAGGGAGTCTAAATTTAAGAAGCGGAGGTATCTTGTACTTAAAGTATGAATATGTGGGAGAATATATACCTTTTGAAATTTTAAGAAAAAAATAGCTTAATATGCTCAGTACTTTTTACTAAGAGATATTAAATGAGTTTAAAACTTTAAATTTTTCACAGGCCAAGTTCTTTGTGCCCTTGAGTTCATTATTTGCAGAAATGAAAAAGTACAGATATTCTTTGATAACTTCTTGAATATTTTCTTTGCTTTTAAAGTGAGCTGTTTGCACAATCCTGAATGGAATAACAGTTTTAGGTCTACTTTTAAACAAAATATTGTCCTTTCTCCTCAAAGACGAGGGAGGTAATATGTGTTCTGCCATTGACCTGTCTTTCCAAGCTTTTGGGAAATGAGTGTAGGGTGCTATACTTCTCTGAAGAGTTTAGAAAAGCAAAACTAATTAAATATACCTTCTTTATATTTAATTTTAATAGGACAGTGGTTTATGACAGGAATTAATGAGAATCTGGGCCCTGATGAATTCAGTGGGAGTTCTTTCATTCACCATTCTAGGGCCAAGATTTTGTTGGCTGTGAAATTCCCTAGATGTTGCTTTTGCAAGTGCTTTAAAGAAAATGAAAACAAACGTGAAAAGGGAATAACGTAATTATATGCTAGGACATTGGGCCTGGTGGAAGACATTTTGCAAAGCTGACGCAAAATGTAATTGTTATTGTTCTTGAAAAACGTTACAACATTTATATTTTCTCTGATTTGTTAGTTTTTGACGCTAGCAAAAAATGCTGCAAAATAAGTTTTGCAAAAGTGTGTTATTTGAGTAGATTAGAAAAATCACACAGGATGATGGAAAAGGTTATTTTTGTATTATAAAAAAGAAATATATATTAGTTATCCATGTTACATTACATTGTTCTCATTCAATAGAATTTAATTTGAAAACTGAAAAAACAGCTCAGAGCTAACAAACAAGTTCTGAATAACCTTTGGAAACTTACTGTTCGCCTTTTCTGCAGATATTGGAGTCAAAAATAATAATGGAAGTATTTTGTATAAATTTGATTTATGTTTCCATTTATTTTACCAATGGAAATGAGAGACAGAAGTTTTAAGCAGAATAAAACTTGCAGAATTAGGTCAGCCCTGCAGCCAATTCATTTAAATCTGTCTCTCCTAGGTATGACCAGCTGATTTTGTTGCTGAGCTTCATGTGAATATTCCACTGCCAAGTGTGGTTAAAGACTTTGCCATAGACTTTCCTACAAGAACTGTTTATAAAGAAAAATCCACAGAATTCATTTAATTAAAGCTGCTTTTTTATTAGTAGGCATTCAACGTTCCTCTCCAAAGACAGAAACAGTTTTTTATCAAGTTCAGAAAAGTTCTGTGTATCTTAAGCTAGTGAACTGCATCAAAATCTTTTTACTTTTAAATCTATCTATCTGACTTTTAATAGTTTTAATAGTTTGTTCATTATTCCTTTGACCAGCTTGTGACTGTAGCTGCTTTGTGTGGACTATCATGCCGTTTACATTTGGAGAGGAAATATCCACTAAGTTTTTTAAGTAAAAGACAAGGGCACCTTCTTAGGTAGTGTAATTCCTTGTCTAACCTGCAGCACGTGAACTGCGGATTAAAGTATTTTCTTCTAGAAGAGTACAAAAATTTGTCCGAACATTTCTAGACATGGAGAGTACATGGAAAGTTTTATTTACCTAGATAGCTATCCCATATGTTGATCAATTTTTTAAATGTTTGTGTTATTTCTAATCCAAATATGATTATTTTGCAAACAATTTTTTTTCTGTATGTTCAAAGAAGTTCACAAAGCAGTTATTTAGATATTGATTCTTTTGAGTGCAGGAAAAATAATTAAAATGAGGATTGAGTGCACAGAAAGGAAATCAGTAAGGTTACATAGTCATAGAATTATTGTGTACATTTCCACAGCTTAAAAATTGTGCCTATATGTATACATATAGTGCTATCATTGCTTCCTTTTAATAAGATTTCCTGTAGAAATTAATATTGGAAAGTATTTTAAGAAGGAAATAATGATGGCATGATGATACGGAGAATTTTTTTGATACTTTGAGATTATAGAAAGAAAGGTAAAATAGGCGAAGAAGAAACAAGTGTAGAAGTGTAGGCAAGTCTTAAAGTATACAGGAAGTTAAAACAGAGACAACTATATTGTCTTTATAAGGCTGTTACCAGTGAGGTATTTAAAGCTGAGGATGTTTTAACCAAAGCAGGAAGATTAAAAGCAGATTTTATAGCGATCACAGTGGGAATAAGGTACCCTGCCACTGAAAAGAAGTATTAATATGATGGGGAACTGTTGGTCAATATTTGGGCATTTACAAAAATGTCATCTAGGAGAAGGAGCAGTTAAAAGGCAAAAATAAGATGATTGTCATAGCCCGTTTATTGAAGGAATCTGTAACTTACAGATTGCTGGCCTCAGTACAGGGAAATCGTGAAAGGTGATGACTGGATAGAGATAAATTGATGAAGGAGTTAAAAAAGGAAAGTTTTAAACAATGGCACTGTAATTACAGTGAAATAGTAGTTTATTTCTCATACTTGATGACAACACGTGGAAGTCTATTTTAATAAAATTCCATAAGCCAAGCATTTCTAGCAATTTATTATAACAATTTAAATAGGCAGTCAATAACATTTTTATATGATACAGTGCTTTCCACACTAATTATAGAAGTTTAGAATGACATAGCTATAGACTGAAGATACATCAGATAATCTCCCCTTCTTTTTTGTTTGATTTATTGATTGATTGATGAGCATGGGGCATGAGAAGATGCTTTCCCTGAAAAGATTACATTTTGAGCAGTCAGACTGTAATTCTAAGGTAGAAAGTAATTTTTATTATCTACATTTTATTGTAGATGAACTGAGGACAAGTAAAGGCAATGGCCCTGATATGAAATATCATGTGATTAATAGGTACCTAAGTAACTAATCAAAACTACCATGGGAAACTTCGAGAGAAAGATGAAAAAAAATAGAATTTGAGAAAAGCTATAGAACTTTTCCTTATCCTGCTGTTAGAATCCTAATCTTTGGCAAGATATTCAGTGATTTTTGTTATTTTTACTCAGAGTTCATTCTTAACACAGGAATAAAGAATTCTTTCAAAAAGAAAGTCCAGACTGAGAGCTTTTTTTTTAAAAATAGAAACTTTGAAAATTGTTTTCAGCCTTCCTAGCAGTAAATGACAAAATTGTTGAAACCGAATGAATTCTGAAATTTTGTTTAGCTGATTTTGATTCCATGTTGGTAGAAGATCACTGCCTCCTCATTTGAGCTGCCAGAACTGCTAAAAAAAACCTCATCTATAGTAGAGTCCGGCTATTTCTGTCTCCCTATAGATTTAACAAGGTGGGATATTTGATGACACTGGGGATATGGTATACAGTGTGTTTTGATCAAGATCTGAGCAAGCTACAAAGAGATTATAGCATATTTTATAGGGTGTTTTTTTTTCCCAAGAGTTGTGATTATTTTAGTTATTATAATGCACTCACTGTAGAAAACAGATGACTGGAGATCAGTTTGTGTAACCAAATCTACATGAGTCGTAAGGACAGCTAGAGACTTTTTTTCTGAAGAACTGAGATCTGAAAGAATGTGATATAATCCTACATGTAAATCTTATCTCCATGACTCCCTGCACACGGAGATTCTATATACCTGTGAAGGTGTAAGATTTATTATTTCACTTTTGTTATTCAGAGTTTTGAAGCCCCATTTACAATAAGAATTTTCTGTGATTTTCTTTTCTGTGGAATCTCCTCTTTCTGCCAGTATATTCTAGCAAGATTAACGTGTTCAATGAGAACTTTCCCTTGAAATCAGGTCACTGATTGTAATTAAGCAACACTGCTACTTTCCTATCACTATTTGGATCACGCATTATTACCTTCTGTCTCACTTCCTCTCATCCTGTTAGGGTTTGTTGTATTTATCGAAGAAAAGAAAATCTGGAGAGTGCTGTACTGTTTATTAATACAGGATAGTATTTTGAATCTTGATAGATTTGTTTGGATAGCTAAATACATTACTAGAATTTGAAATGAAGCATGTTGGTTAAATTAACAAACTTCTTAAAAATGATATGATTAGAGGAAAATGCAAAGATCAAGACTCTCATAATGATGGGGGATGATTTTCTAGTAGTTTCCTAAATAAACTAAGAAATTAATTCCAGCCAGAAAGACAACTGACATAAATAGTTGGTATTTGTCCCTTTAAGAGAGGGTGAAAGTCTGTCTGCGCAAATCAAAAAAATATAAAGTGACAATATGATGATTAGCGGGTAATGTTTACACCTGGAGCAATTACATAGTGAAGTCAAAAAACTTAGGACTTGTAGTACTGTCTATTATTCATTGAATGCCTGCCTTGTGTTCAAGGGAAGGTACAATCCATGCTCTGAGAAGCTTTGCTGTCATGTTCATGATTAATGATTGTGTCGTGTGTGGTCTTGGGCAGCTCTCATTTTCAGAGAGCTGTATCGTAAGCCTGATACTTAGGGCAGAAGAAGAAAAATAAAAGTACTGACAATAAGGTTTTGTACGGTTTAGCTGAGGTTTGTAAAATACATGTCACCTAAAGTCATTTTTAACAGAAGTCTTTTGGGAATGGGCGAAGTGCTGCAGATCTACCAGATGAGTTAGTTCATAGGTTTCTGTTTCATTTTTCAGTTGTAACAGCAACTATCTGCTGGTTGAGCCTGCTTCCTTGATTGTCAGGGTGCCAAGAGAAAGGTAGTCCTGGGAATTCCATTTTAGTGATCTTATTTTTGCAGAAAATCCTTTACCTGTGTGCAGAACCACATTCCTTTCTCAAACCTAGATTCAAGCTAAGCCTTCTCCTCCTGTCTTAGGTCATACTAGTTTATTATGCAGATAGCTGCAACTGCACTGATAGATTAAAATTAAACACTACATGGTTGTGAATTTTAATGGTATCTCTCTCCAGTTCTTCTTTCCCTAGCACAGCCTAGGCATTTATCAGTGAATATATTTATAAAGTAATACATATAGTACATATATGTATATAGTTATAAAAGAAGCAGTCAAACAATGTATAACCCTTACTGTGTTAAAATGGAAGAAAGGTTCAGTAGTGACACAAAAGCTCTCATTCCCAGATCGCAGAAATGAGGAATCTGGAGAAGAAAAATGACGAAAAGAAAGAAAAGAAAAATGAGGAAAAGAAATGAGGAGACTGGCAGTCTCTATCAGTGTTATTGAATCTATTAGCTACTTCCAATAAATATTTTTAATAATGACCATGAATTAAAACTGTAACATTTCTTGTGGGTGTATCTATAGTACTTGGATATAAATAGCTACTTTTAAAACAATCAGTAAAAATTAAACAGACGGGAAAAATGAACACACAAATAGCTTGAATAATATACTGGTCTTGGGGACAAGTGTTTGTTACAGATTTTTCTTTTTTTGGAACAGGTCTTTTGCCATAAATGGCAAATGGGATATTTCAGGCTCTAAGCTCCTATATCCTGTTAACTTGAGAAAACACGTTTCAACAGGATTCCTAGCTTTTTTTTTTTTAACAGGAAAGTTTTGACTTTCAAACAGCTCTCAAGGGACATTCTCAGTTTTTTGTTCAGCTAAAAGCAGAGTTTCAGTTGTGACAAGGCCAGTGGGGATTACTTTTGCTAAGTTTCTTCTTTCAGTTATACTTCACAATGAAAACTTAGAATGTTATGGCTCAATTGCATCTGCATACACGATGCCAAGTAGAAAGAAATCAATGTAATTTAATTCAGAATAGCAGCTAAGGAAACATCACAGAAATTTTATTCAGACTGATCAAAATTTAAATGAAAGTTACTAAGGCTTTCCATTCACGAAACACCATTCTGAAGGCAACTCAATGCTTGTGCTGAAAGGCTGGAAACTGATCTGAATGAATTTAATGAGAGACAGATTTCATTAAAAGAGAACAACCTTTAACAATATCAGTCAAGCATGCTTTCCTCTAAAACCATATGACAGATATTTATGTAGTTTTGTGAAAAACCTTTAATCATCAAGGAACAGTGGTTGCCATCCTTCTCCCTTCATACTTTTGGGTAGACAATTGCACAGTAGGTGGTGCTGGGCACGGTACATCACTTTCCTTCTCTTGAGATTTGTTTGGATAGACCACAGTCTAGTCTGAATACAAACTTGGGACTCTTTGCCTTTGCTGCTAAGAACAGAAAAGAACAAAGCCAGAGGGTGGAGAATTTAAAGCTGGAATAGGAAACAAATTAGTTTGGTTGCTGGAAGGGGAAGATCACTTCATGAGTAGAACTGATGAGCTGCCAAGGACTGTCATCATGAAGCATGCCAGTGCCTCCTGGGGGAGCACGCTGCAGCCTTGCCTTTGCTCCCACCACTGTGCCTTCCAAGGCATGTTGAGCAGACTGATACCAGACGAATTGTTATTGTCTGATTGTTCCCCTTTCACTGTAAAAGCATGAGCTATATATTAGAAGTGGCTTAGGATTGTGACATCTTTCTAATGTAAAATGGGGTGTTTTATTCTGTTCAAACTGACATTTTTATGTATGTCTTGAATTGGCAAGGCAGTATGTGACTGTTATTTTGCCCCTGACTGTCAATTAATCAGACATTAAAATCAGTTTAAGCAGAAAATGTTGACTAGGTACCATGACCACTGGAAAGGTTTTTTTCATAGCTTAGATCAATACATTTTCTATTAGATACACTCCAGGAATTAATTTGCCCTGGAATGTCACATTGGGTGAGCTTTTTCTGTTTGCTAGCATCTTTTCTAGTTCATCTAGATGAGATTCCCTGGGAAGCTGTCCTTAGAGACAAAGGAGTGGAGCAGAGATGGCATCTCTTTATGGATGCATTTCTGGGAGCACAAGAACTCTCTGTCCCCCAGTAAAGGAAGACAAGCAGAGGAGGCAGGAAACTGGCATGTCTGGGCAAGGACTTGCTGGTCACACTGAGGGATAAGAAAGACATGTACAGGCAGTGGAAGCAGGATGCTGTCCGGACATGCAGAGAAGGGATGAGGAAAGCCACGGTGCAGATGAAACTGCACATGACAAGGAATGTGAAAAATACCAAGACGGGCTTCTGTAGGTACATTGGTCAGAAGAGACAGGCCAAAGAGAGCATACCCTCTCTGATACATGAGAAAGAACAACTGGCTACAACAGATACGGAGAAGTCTTGTGTCTCTGACATACACGAACCTCACATCTCTGAATATCTTGATGGGGACTGGGGGAGCAAAATCCCTCATACTGTAAAGGAAGAGCAAGTCCGAGACTGCCTCATGAGACTGAATGTGTATGAGTCTATGGGGTGCTGTGACACATCCCAGGGACCTCAAGGAGCTGGCTGACATGGCTGTTAAGGCAATCTCCATCATATCTGAAAAGTTGTGACTGGCAGGAGAAGTCCCTGGTGACTATAAAAAGGGCAACATAACTCCCATTTTTAAGAAAGGGGAAAAGGAAGACCTGGAGAACTACAGACTGATGAGCCTCATATCTGTGCTTGGGAGGATAATGGAGCAGGTCCTCCTGGAGGACGTGAAGGCACACGAGGTACAAGCAGGTGATCTGAGACAGCCAGCATGCCTTTAGCAAGGGCAGATTGTGCTTGACTGATCTGGTGGCCTTCTATGATAGTGATGACATCAGTGGACAAAGGAAGGGCAACTGTTGTCATCTACTTGGACTTGTGCAAGGCCTTTGACATGCTCCTGCAACACATCCTTATCTCTACATTGGAGAGATGGATTTGAAGGGTGGACTGTTCGATGGATTAAGAATTGGTTGGAAGGGTTGTGATCAATGGCTCTGTGGTGAGGTGAAGGTGGTCCATCTTGGGACCAGTACTCTTTAACATCTTTATCAACAACACAGATGATGGGATCAAGTGCACACTCACCAAGTTTGCTTATGACACTGAGTTGAGTGGTGCAGTTGATACGATGGAAGGGAAGTCATCCAAAGGGACCTGGACAGGCTCGAAAGGTGGGCCCAAGTGAGCCTAATGAAGTTCAACATGGCCAAGTACAAGGTGTTGCACATGGGTTGGGGCAATCCCAGATATGTGTGCAGACTAGGAGCGAAACTCCTTGAGAGCAGCCCTGCCGAGAAGGACTTGGAGGTTCTGGTAAATGAAAAACTTAACATGAGCCAGCATGAGCTTAACATGACCAAGCTGCACTTGCATCCTGGAAGGCCAGCCAACAGTGTCCTGGGTTGCATCAAAAGAGGGGTGGCCAGCCAGGAGAGGGATGCGATTGTTCCTCTCTATTCTGCCCTTGTAAGGCCCCATCTGGAGTATTGCATCTGTGTCTGGGGCCCCCAGCACAAGAAGGATGTGGAGGTGTTGGAGAGGGGACAGAGGAGGGCCACAAAGATGATCAGAGGGCTGGGGCACCTCTTCTACAAAGACAGACTGAGGAGCTGGGCTTGTTCAGCATGGAGAAAAGAAGGCCCAGGGGAGACCTCATTGTGGCCTACCAATACTTAAAGGGAGCTCATGAACAGGAGGGAAATCAGCTTTTTACAAGAAAAGATAGTGACAGGACAAGGGGGAACGGTTTTAAACTAAAAGAGAGGAGATTTGAATTAGATGTCAGGCAGAAATTTTTCACTGAGAGAGTGGTAAAGTATTGGAACAGGCTGCCCAGAGAGGTTTTTGATGTTCCATACCTGGAAGTATTCAAGGCCAGGTTGGATGGGGTCTTGGGCAATCTGATCTAGTGCCTAATTTAGTGGCTGGCAACCCTGTGCAGCAGGGAAGTTGTAACTAGATAATCTTTGGGGTCCCTTTCAACCCAAGACATTCTACAATTCTATGATCTGTAATTAAAAAAAAGTTTCAGATCATTTGTGCTTGCACTGATAAAACTGATCTGTCATTAATTTATATATGCTATTTGTGCAAAGTTTCATATACTTTGAAGGCTTTGTCTCATTATTTTCCCCTGCTGTTTTTAAAATTCATACAGATTCTGTCATTTATGCTCTGGTGACAGTGTACATCTAGACATTTTTTCCTCTCCAGAATTTTTATCAGCTTACAGCAAATTATTTTCCAATTCAAATTTTCAATGGTTTACATAGACACAATTTTATATTCTGGAAAGCAAGTCCTTGATGGTTATATGGAAGCTTTAATTTATTTTCATGGGTATCCAGACTATTATTTTGAATTATAATATTAGTAATGTATAAAGTAATATATATGGCTAAAAAAAAGAAAGGGAAACTAAGAATGTCACTGTCATTTTTACTTTAAAGCATGGTTTAGGATTCTAAAAGATGGGAGAAACTGCTGAATTTGAATCACAAAACACAAAGTAAAGTGGATACAGAGTAGCCTTCATGTCCAATGATATAAAAGCATGACTTCCGTTTGTCTCTTTATTGCAGCCTGAGCATAAGCATTGCATCATCAATAACAGAGACAACATCAGAGAATCAGTTACTAAAATATTGCAGCTAACGATTTCTAAAAACATCTTTCAATTACAGATTCATTACTAATTCTACTATTTCTAATCCCCTACTAATTCTACTAATCCTGTAACAACTGAATGTATCATCACATTATGAGCGCAAGGAACAAGCTGTTTTGTGTCATTGCACCAATGCCTAAGCTTAGGTCTTCAGATGAGATCTGAATGATCTCAGAGAAAAAGATTTTTAAAGCAGATTGATGAGAGATGAAGCTGAATATTCCATATCTATTTCTTTATATAAAATATTGCATTTCTTATCATAGATTTAATTATAGTTAATATAAATTTTCTGTTCTTACGTGTGAAACAGAAAATTGGACATATGTGGTTATACAAAAAATATATAGGAATTGTGTCATATTATGTAAGTATCAGATAAGCTAAAGTTTTGTAAGTTTATGAAAAAGTAATGTAGAGGAGAGTAGAGTAGGAGGTAGTAGTAGTCCTTGTCCTGTCCTGACACAGGGGTTTTGCATTAGACTGACTGATGCATACTGCATTGCCTTTCTTGGGAAATCTGAGTTTACTGTAACATACTTCTGCTTTATAAAAGAAATACCTTCACTGTGTTGGTTGCTTTCACAGACAGATACGCGAGCACAGAACTAAGCCTATAGCAAAAAATATGTATTGATTAGAAGCACAATACAAGGGATGCTCTGAAAGTAATGCCTCCTATTTTGTTGGCCTACAATGTCAGAATTGGATGTTGGTGGTACGGCAGTAGAGGTTGAACCTTCCTGCCAATATTCTGTTGAATTTTGTTGCCATGCAACAGATGGCAGCAGAGGAGCAGTCTGACAAAATGGCGTTTGACATGGAAGAGTGTATGAAATAAAGGTGAGTCATTGTATGCGGAGCAATGTATGGCACCCATTGACATTCATTGATGCTTGCTGAATGTTGATGGAGACCAAACAATGGATGCTGGCACAGTGAGGTGGTGGGTAGTGCATTTCAGCTGTGGCAACAGTGATGTTAACGATAAGCCACGTTCCAGACAGCCATGCACAACTGTCACCACAAAATGAACAGTATCTTGATCAGTTCATCATGCATCAGCTAATGGTGATGACTATACTGAAAAATAGTGTTTTGAAGCTGAGGATTTGGTGTATCAAATAGTATTATTATACTTTTTGTATCTGTTGTAATTTCCATGGAAATAAATAGGAGGCATTACTTTCAGAGCAACGTATGTATGTACATTCACATATAAACAATCAGTTTCAGGAATTCACTCTGCATCAGTCTTCTACAGCTAACAAGATCTTTTTTTTTTTATTTCAGTACAAGTTCCAGATAGCATGACATTGTATTTTTCCTTTGCAGAAAGACTGCTATAATAAATTCTGAAACCATGCATCAAATCATTTTAATGCTTTACCCTGTTTCCCTTAGTATTTCTAACTTGAAGGATGACATAATTATTCTTGATTATTTTAAATTTTCTGTTTCCTTCTGAAATTTTTAAGCTAATTGATTCCTTTTCAGGCAACTTTTTTTTTAAATTATACTTACGTGTTCATGAAATGCTTTTCCCTAATCAGATGACATGACTCAGGGCAGAGTATTTCTTTGAAACAATTGTTGGAATTAAATATAGAAGACATAGTTAGGTCTGCTTATGCCTGAGATTCCTTTCCAGGTAACGAACATATGGTAAATCATGTTTCTGTGAAGGCACTAATTCTACGCATAAAAATATCTCTTTGAGGAATTTAGTGCTTTATTCATCCTTTACATCTAACCTTACTTATCAAAAGGTTATTTTCACTCTTTTATTTTATCTTTCCTGATGTTTCATGAAAGCAAAACTGACTCTATAAGTCGCCGCAGATGATACCATAAACTTTGTTTTATACTCACATTATTTTTTTTTCAAATTTCAAACATTTTTTTGTCACTTGTAGAAGTTTTCATTTAGTTTCAGAAAAATCTTACCAATTTGTAAGTTTCTTCTGCCGCCTCTGATATAATTAAAGCTTTGTAATGACTTTCAGTCTTTATGCCAGGATGAATGCTTCTCATCAGAAAGAAAAGTGCAGCGTTTGCCAGCTACTGCTCTAGGAAGGAATGAGTTTCCCACATGTCCTGCACTGTGTCTGCTGGCTTCATGCTAATGTTTCATTATATCCCACATGGCACTGGGTGTTTATAGCACCTAAACTGAATCCAGCTTTTGGACATGATTTTGATTTATGCTTTAGGAGGCTGAAGTCTGGAATCCATGATGATCTCTACATTGTGAACTTGAATAATTAAAAGGCTTGTATGATCAATCAGTCATTTCTTCTCTATTTTCTGTCATCAACCAGCGTAACTGTAATTTCTTCTCACTGACTGTGAAGTCATTTCTTTTATTTACACAGCCAGAAAATTGGTTAGCCAAGCAAAATCTGCATCCAGGTGTCATAAAGCAGTATTGTAGCACACATACAAATTAAAAGGAAACTTTGCTGATGCAGACTAACAAATATCCTTTATTTTCTTCCCTTTTCCAGTACAGTGCCTTGAAATTGGTTTTATTTTGCCTTAAATAATAATGGATTTTGGTAAAGCCAGCATTTTCCCTATAGTTTATCACTTACTGAATTAAGAAAATACATGCTCATTTGCAGCAGTTATTTATGCCTGAATATTTGAGTAAATGATTACTGAAGAGTTTCACTTCATTCGTGTAGAAGCTAGATCTATCAACCAATTATTAATAAGTAATTTGGAATAAGCAATGCAGATAAAGCTTTAGAGGTACTTTGCACTGCCTACATCTCATTTAAAGCCTTGAGCAATATGAATGCATTTGATAAAAGATCACTGTGGAAAAAGTTCTGAAGTCATACCAGCTTGTGTGACAGGCACCTCACTTCTGCACTTATACACTGAAAAAAAAAAAAAAGGAAATTAAAAAAGTGTAACGCTTATGCTTTTAACTGCAGAGAACAAGGATAAATAGTCCCTCTTAGAAGAAATGAAGACTGTCATTTTGGCGGCACTCATTTGTCCACAAAAAGGCTAGACGAAAGCACCTCTATTTTAAAATAACTTTCAGAAACTAAGAAGAAAGAACAAATGTAAATTCTCATTGAGAGACAAAAGGAATGTAAGCTCTTCTCTTGCAGGCTGCAGCAAGAAAACAGACATGACAGGCTTGGTGGATCTTGAGAAATGTTTCATAATTGTGTTACACAAGCTGAAAAAAACTCAAAAATTTTTTGACCTAAAAGCAACTTGTTGTCCTCTTTTCTTCTAAATAATTTCAGTGACAAACACAATTTAATTTCTGCAAATTTAAGGAATATAAAAGAATTAGCATGATGTTTTCAAATGTTATTTGGAAGTCAGATACATGATAGAAAAATTAAGGAAGGAATGAAGTTTTAATAAAGTTAGCTGAATCCTTGGCAGAAAGTAAGTTATTTGAATTTTTGGCAGAACAATTTATTCTCTCATGAGAAGAAATAACATTTGCTGCTGCTGAAAAGCAGAGTGAGATGTGTCCTCAGAAATGTATATAAAGGAACAATACATGTGAAAGAAATCACTCCATTAAATGATTGGGCAGGAACTTACATCCTAAACTGCAGTAGCCTAAATTTATTGGAAGAGACTGAATGAAAACAGAAAATGTATCTTTTCTCTTCTTTAGGGTGTGACTGAAAAATATGAACTGTAATATTCCACGTTTTCGGGACCATGACTAACTTGGTCTAAAGACTCTTTTGGAGAATGACAATTGTGTTAACTTTTCCTTACTTGAGCCTTTTGCTCTTGATACACAGAGAGAATGCAGACTATTTTTGAAACGGTCTTCTGATTTACTTATTCTGCTCTTTTCTACATGCTCCCTCCTCCCTCCATTACTCTGAATGAATATCTATCAACTATTTGTATGCTTTAGAGAGTTTCCTAATGCAGTTGATGATGATCAAAGGATGGATTTTTTAGTAGTACTTAGGCTCGCGACGATGCAGATAAGCACCAATGAGAATTAGATACTTAGTTCCCTTTGAAAATCCCATTTGATGCCTGTTGGCAAGAGCTGTAAGTTCCCTTAAAAATCTAGTCATATATACTTAATGCCTATCTGTGTTACAGAAAGGGACTATGAATCTGGATTTATCTGGATTTATGAACTGATATACTTTTTTTTCTTTTGCAGCTGATTAGTAGGCCTTTGAGGATGGATCAAAACCCCCTTTGATTGATTTTCCAAATGGACATTGCATCATTCTTTTATTATCCTCTTAATATCAGCTGGATATTTGGATAGAGAAGAGGCATCCCATTCTTTTTTTTGTCCTGGACAGAAGTGGAAAAGCAGTAAAGTGCTGAGAAAAATGGCACAAAGAGGGAATAAAATTGTAATAAAGATATTCCTAATCCTGTTGCTCATCCTTTATTGCAGACAGACTGGTAAAAACAGGCAAGAGTGTTATTATACTATGGGAAGTATATTATTCAAACATACACTGCAACAAAATTGCAGTGTAACCAAAAACCAAAATATTTCCTTCATTCTTCCCATAAATTCTACCTCTCAGCGATCTAATAGATGGGCAGAAAGCTGAGCTGTACATCCATCCTTTACCATCTATGCACTGGCAAAGTGGCCAGAACTTCTTTTATGTTAGTGGTTCTTTGCACTTGAAAAGTTCAGGTCCTGTGGTGAAGATCTTTGCTAATCATGATGTCAGGTACAGCTGTTGTCACTATGAAAGTTTCCATGTACCTCATCACTGTCCCACTCTCTAAACGAATGTATGATGCCCAAATTGTGAGCTGTAAGCTAGCTGGTTAGGTTTTCCTGAGCTCGCTTGTTTTAGGTACTTCATAAATTGAGATTTTTCTTAACAGTATGGTTCTGTAGGAAGCAAAGCTACATGCTTGGATGCTGTGCCCTTCCTGTCCACAGATGGCACAGTGGTCTGTGAGATTTCTGAAACAAGTTTAATTTTATATCACCTTCTATGCTGTTATGAATTATGCTTTTTTTTTTTTTATGAATTATTGGCTTCTGTCACAGCAAGCATTAGAAAACTGGAAAATTAGATTAAAGCTAGTCTTCCATGTCCTTTCCTAAAATGCACAGAATACGTATCTGCATTTGAGGCAGCAGTCTCCATGTATTTTTTGATTACATACATGTAAATATCTTTCATTTTAGCTTAGCAGTAGCTGCAAAACTGGAAGTAGAATATTCAAGATGCAAGTGCTACCTAGTTTGGTTTTATTTCCTGAATCATTCTTAACCTGGTCCAGTGAGTTCTACTATTTCTCTATTGTTTAAATGAGTTCTTTGGTTTTCTTTTTTTTTTTTTCATGTTCTTTAATTGTTTTATCACTCTTAAATGATTTTTAGTGTAATGTATTTAAGAGCTTCTAAACTCTTTGCTTTTCTGCAAAATGTTGGAAATATATAATGCAATGACTGAGAAAAAATTTCAGCTTCACCTTTTCTAAAAGGAGCCCTTGTATGAAATATTAAGGAGCATACAAGCATGTCTAGGTCCTTAGAGACAGAAGTAAAGAGGAACCACACTGTTAGAGATTCACCAACCTTTCAGGAAATTTTTAGTTTTAAGCCTTTCAAGATAGTCGTTGACTTCTTCCATCTCCATCTGACACAACAGGTCGTATCTGTGACAACCCTGTCTCTCCAACACTGTGCAATATGCCAAGCCCATTCATCTGGGCTTTTGTAACTCCTATTATGGAGCTTGCAGAATGTACCATAAAATGCAGAGATGAAAAATACTCACATTGAACATGGTAAAAATGGACTCTTACTTTAAATCAAGAACTCAGCAATATAAATTATTTTTAGCTACTAGTACTAGGTATTGAAGTGGAAGAGCACACTCATGCATAACTGAAATAAAAAAAACTGTTGGAATACACATATTGATTTCTGTTGTTAATTTTCAGCCCAGAGCTAACAAGTGTTTTATTTTAATTCTACCTAGATCAATCCTCTGGATTGTTGAAAGTCATAAAATTATAAATACACATAACTTACACAACATGAAAATGAAAAGAGAATCAGCGAATGGAAGATAGAAGGAAACAGTCCAAAACTCTAAAATAATAAGCATTGATTTCCCTTCTGATCCTCTTTGGTCTTTGACAATCCTTTGTGAATACTAATCACAGTTTTCGCTGAGGACAGTGAATGCAAAAGCCATTGTATTCAAAACTCTTCTTCTTATTCCTGTTTCATTTTAGTGGTGGTATAGCATCTGAATTCCTAAACCTTGAAGTTGATTCCTTCTTTGAGCAATGATGCTTTTAACCTTCAACATGAGATATCCAAATTTATGCTAGCTATATTGCTAAAGGGAAGTCACTAATGAACTTGCCTATGTGTTTTATTTCACGCATTTCAGTGTTTTCAGTGGAAAAAAAAAACAGAAAAAACGCTAATATTTAACTCTTAACATTTGTTTTACTTTCAGGAAATTTAAGGAAACTATAATCCATAATAATTTTTTACATTTCTCCTGTTGCTGTCGTGAGATTTTGTAGAGAACATTTGGCAATAATGCATTCAGAAATAGCATAAGAATGCAAAATTTTCTATCACAGAAGTTATGTTCTATTTTTTCTGGTTTTGCTTTTCCGAACTCTCGGTCAACATACAATAAAACAAAATGTATAATAAATATGTTTAAGAAGCAAATGTTCTTACAGAGATAACTGGATAATGTATTTTTTCATTAAACCGTAAAGCATGTATTCAGGTGGAGCAACTGGAAAATTACTTTCTGATACAGATTGTGCCTTGGATTTATTGTTTATGTTTGGATACCTAACATTTCTTTTTAGAATTCAAGTGCAATATGTATCATTTAATCAGGAATACACTATAGAAAAAAGCTTGTTAAAGCAAACAACAACAAAACCCCCAGGAGAAATCTAGAAGTCTGTTCTGTTGGTAAGCTACGCTGCCATTCCTATTTGTTTTTGTTTCAGTCCATTGCCTTTTATCTGCTCATACCATTATCTTGACTTTTTAATATAATTTCCTTTCTATTTGTAGTATAAAATTTCATTTATCAAGGTTATATTGCATTACAGCCTGTGTCAAAGAAACATAGGCTATATTTAATGTAAAAATATCAGATTATTTTAGGATAAACAATTACTTAAAAGACTAAAGAAAGACTTCTATGGGGATCAAAGACATTCACATATCTTTGAACAAAGGATCATTTATTTGTCTATTTCAGTTTTGGAACTTGATTTCCAAATCAGCCTTTTTGGCTGCCACAGTACTCATCTGCTCATTGGCCAATACTGTGGGAAAGCCATATTTAAGAACCATCTCAGCATGACCAATAAATCACTGCAGGTAGGCAGTGGACCCAATTCATCCCTGACATAACCTCGTTTTGGTGAGTGGGATCACTTTCAGGTGCCGTTCTGTATTTGTACTTTATTTGATTCGTGAAGAACTAGTTTAGGATGAAGAAAGATATTTTTTTTCTCTATGAGTTTCAACAATAGCCAGGAGCAATTCTACTTTCTTGACAGTCTAGTGTAGTATATATGAAAATATCCTTTTAGGAATAACATACGAACATTACAAGACAGATATGAAATAAAAAACTATTGAAAGGTTATACTATATCTTTGCAGTAATGTATTCAATGTTCTCATATAAAAACTGGGGTTTTTTTTGTTTTTTTTTTTACATCTACCAATATTCGCTGGTTATACCAATCCTTATGTGCTGTCTCAAGAACTAAAATATGGACAATTTTGAATTCTATTTTGCTTTTAAAAAGTTCAATAATCTGTTTCAACTAAATAAATTTGCTAACAAGCTCTGGTCATGACAAGAGTGACATCTGAACTAAATTTTTCATAAAATGTTGTGGGTTATTTTAGTAAAAATATAATTACTTGTGCCCATGGTAGACATAACTTATTGTAAAATGAAGAGAACTTCATCTATCCATTCTAGTTTTTTTTCAGACCTGTTATTCTCCTTTGATAGAGACTCAGCTTGATGGTATAGGAAGAAGCACAATGTATTCCTCACAAGAGGTTTGGGGCAGCACTGGTTGTAGCATAACTGGCATCAACTTCTAGTTCTGAGTGTTTCGTTTCTCACTGATTTTATGTTCTATTGCTGTGTTAAAATCACACAACCATGAAAAATGTTTTATTTGTGTTACTGCACAATTACAACCCCTTGCTAATAGCAATTAATTTCTTGATTTTCAAAATAAGAAATTGGCTAGAGGAAGGAGAGAAAGAAGGAAATGCTAAGATAATAAAGGCTTGATTTCAGGGAGGGAGCACTGGCACTTCTTGTGCATAAAAAATTGAGACCAGCTAGTAAAAGAAAGGGTGAAATGCTATAACTTCATAATTCACAGCTAAATTCTGTTTTGTTCTGAAGTTCTTTATTTCTTTTTCTTCAGAAGAAAATACTGTATCTGGCAACTGTTTTGAACTTGTCTGTATTTTCTGCAAGCGCTAGATTAGTATGCCAGAAATCATGCAAATTTCCCTGCTTTGCAGTCCTAAGGGGAAGGCCCTAATTTTCATTCTCTCTGTTGCTAAATATTTCACTCTTATTTGTGTATTTGCTACTATATGCTTTCACAAAATGGTCCCTATGGTAACACTTTTTATTTATCTCCATGTGCTTTATATTGCCCATTATCACATTAATCTTTGTAACACTTCATTTAAATTCAGTTTCTGAGTATTTCATACTGCACATCTCAGTACTGGCTTCCATCCGGCATCCGTTCCCTTTTCTTGATTAATCTCCTTGGGAATCAGAATCCCTTATTTTTCTACCGGGAAAAAAATGCAGTATTGACAGCAGAAAAACATAAGCCTCTTTTCAGGGGCTCTGCTGGTTTTCCTAAACTAGAACAACTTCATCTAGATTCTAGGTCAGGTGTCCCTTTTATATTCTGCTGTTGCTGCTCTAGTGCTGCCTTTTATTTATATGTAGACTTTTACATCTAGATGTGGCAGCAGGCAGCTTGTCTTGGGCTTTTGAGGTCCCTGTGAGCTGGTGATGGCCACCCATCAGCCCCAGGCAGCTGTGCAATACAGCTGCAGGAGCTGCCAGGAGCACTCCCTCTTTGGGAGCCCCCACCGAGCATAACTATTTTCCATTAAGTAATAGACACTCTTTCAAAATATGACTCTTGAATATAATAAACTGGAAAGTAGTTCACAGTGTTTATCATGGAGGTGTTTATAATGATCTGCATGTAATTTACATACAACCAAATTTACATACAACCAATCTGTATTGTCTTGCCAGCTATTCCAGTTAGTGTGATGTATGTTGTGAGGGTTAGTAAGTCTCACATTGTATATAATAAGTCTCAAGTACTGTTCTGTTGATATTTATCTAGGGATGCTGTGTAGCACTTACTGCTGCATCTTTCAAATACTTCTACTAGTGTATTAAATAACTAGACTGACATCTGTTGACTGTGGCTCCATGGTGTGGAAATCACTGAACTATTGAACTCATAGTTTTCCTTTAATGTTTGCTATATTAAATCTCGAACAGTCCTCCTGCTTTAGTTGTCCTATTTCTTATCCTTATTCTTCCCTACAGTCATTGTAACCTCATAAGTTCTGATATCTCACAAGTAGTTTTTCTCTCCTGACTAGTCTTATATTGCTTTAATTATTTGTGGTGACCTTTGTAGAGATTTTTCTTCTATTATTCTTTTTAATGCATATACTTGTAACAAAGGACCTTCCTCTTAAGTGAAATATTTGTAAATAATTTCTAAATTCTCTCATGAATTACAACATCCTCCAAATGTTCATGTGCATAGACTTTTGAGTATCATTGAAGTTCTCTTGTAAACTAATAAAATATTTCATCTCCTTCCCTTTTTGAACATATGGACTCTGAGCTGATATTTCTTAGAACTCAGACTTCAAACACTCTGATCAAAACATAGATTTTGTTCATTTGCTCATTCTCAAATATGAAATTCCCCAGGCCTTTCTCTTCCAGCATAGCACATCACAGTAATACCAGTATTGCAGGCAGCTGGGTTTTTTTGTTTTTATTTTTTATCTTTTTTTACTTATTTTCTTTACCCTTGATTTGAAGCTTTTCTGTGCAGTACTCATATATTTTTTGAACTGTTTTATCCACACTTTCCAATTTTCTGATATATTCCCTTCAAAGCTTAACTGCTTAGTGTGAAATTCATCTATCTTCTGGCAAAATCCAGACTTTCACTTTTGACAGTTTATTCTGTGTGTTTATTACCTTCAGTATGAAATTATTCTGTTCCTATTACTCTTACATATTATATTTACTTTCCTATTTTTTTTAGATTATCACCTCATTCTTTAGTCTACTGTTATTTTCTGCATTGAAATATGTTTCCAGACTGAGATATCCTTTGTTTTTTTTCTACTGTACATCAAGTATACATGATTACCTGTGCGTGGTTTCCTATACAGGGTTTTCTATATTCTCCAACATCTGTACAGAAAGAATGCCCTGTGAAAGAGTGCATAGTACACAAAAACATAACACTTACACCCATTCTGTCTTATTTCTTAATCATAGTTACTTACTTCCAGCAGCCACAATAAAACATGTTCCTTGAAATGAGGTGGTAAAAAACACTTCTGAGAATGAAAATGCTGCCAGGCTACAATGGACAGCCTGCATGGAACTGAACATCCCAAGTGACTGGCTGCAGTAGATCCCACCTGCGTGCTTTTTGCACAGGAAAAGGTTTATTTGCACGCAAGAGTGACAGCAGACTATGACCAATCCCGGAGAAGTTGTTTTGGTGGTTTAATGAAACTGAATATCAGACAGAATTTGAAGCTTAATATTATATTGATGTCATATCATAGGAATTTGTATATGCAATTTTCCCTTGTCCTCTCAACACATTTATGTAGTGGGTAGATTTTACTTCACAGACTTTTTTTTCTAAGATGAGAAGTAAAGACTGATTCTGATTAAATTGCACTATTATGGTACTTACCTTCATAAAATCTAATGAACTCTTTTTGCTTTCATTCTCTTCCTTTGCCTGTTTGAATAAGACAACACTGACAATTTACTGTCTTGTGTTGCCTTTTGCAGAGACTAAGGATAACACTTGGACTACAAATGAAAAATGACAGTTTCTTTTCTTTCTCATTATTGTACTCATTTTTTTTCTCCTTGTGGGGTGCATTTTGGATGACATATTTGCCCTGCTGAGAGCTGCAGGATTCTGTAAAATCTGTTTTGATACCCATTTCTTCATCGTTATGACTGTTACCAAGACTGAAAAAACCCTCATTTTTTGCAAGTATAAATATTCCATGTTCTGATTATCAGAATTAATTAACTGATAGTAAATGCACGCTGCTTGAAAAATCATGACTATTCCAAGTTCTGTTATTTTCTAAGAGTGTTTAAGGAGATGAATCACCATTATGTCTGCATATATCTAACTGCATATATATAACTCATCACAATCTTAAATGAAATTAAGATTAAACAAATGTGGTAGCCACCTTAGACTGATTTTTGGCAAACTAGTGACAAGTAGTATTCCTAATAAGAAAAGAATTTGAATTAAAGATATAGTCAGTACAGTGGAGTTGATAAAGGTGAAGATTCCTGTCAATAGCACCCTGTTTCTGTCACTGTGTAAGTAAGAGAGTGCATTTTTTGAGTAGCAGGGAGTGAGATGCAGTTTGAGACCCAGGCTGCATAAGCCAAGAGTCTGCGTGTGTGGAGGCAGCTGATTATTTCCAGTGTGCAAAATGCAGAGCATGTGCCAGGAATGATTCAGAGCTCCTGTTTACTATTATTCTTGCCTTTGCTTTACATTTCAGCAGTTTTTGTTCAGAAATGAGTGTCTGAGCAAGTTAAATTACTTAGCAAAAAATTTCTTCCCCTAGTTTTCTGCCAATTAAAACCACAGCATCTGACATGAATATAATTTGCAGTATGCACTAATGGCAGTTTAGTAGCGATATGATAGCAGTAAAGTCTGTCTACCTTTAATATGCACTTTTTTCCCTCAATTTAAAATCAGCTGCTATAATCATAAAAATATATGATACAATACTATTCACTCCTTTGTAGAAACATATTATTTTTGGTGAAAATATATATTGCAGGGTACATTTGTGCAGAGATGGTTGGAAAGTAAGACTCTAAAACAGATATATATTTACCATATATTTCTGCACAGTTTCCCTACCTATTTTTTATTTTACTTTGTTTTATTTTATTTTATTTATTTTCATCTAATTTTATCTTTATGAAAATACTTTTAGAGAAAATAAAGCAACTGGTTACTATCTTGTCCATTGCTGCACATTGAGCAGGGTATTGGCAAGGAGGATGAGCACGGAGTTTAATGTATAGGATAGAGAGCTTAACGTTAATGAATAACTAAGATGTTACGTGGCTGACAGAGGTGATAAACTCCTTTTGATGCCCTCCCCCCTCATGGAATCATAGAAACACTAGGTTGGAAAGGACCTACAAGATCATCTAGTCCAACCGTCCTCCTATCACCATCCCTACCCACTAAGCTACTAAATCATGTCCCTTAGCACCTCATCTAGACGCTTAAACAGCGCCAAGGACGGTGACTGCACCACCTCCCAAGGCAGGCCATTCCAGTGCCTGACCACTCTTTCAGATAAAAAGTTTTTCCTCATATCCAATCTAAATCTTCCCTGGCGCAACTTGTGGCCATTCCCTCTTGTCCTGTCAGTAGTTATTTGGGAGAAGAGGCCGACCACCTCCTCACCTGCTCTCATCTGAACTTTTATCAGAGTGTGAATTTCCTTAGATATTGAAAAACTCTGAGTGTCCTTCCGTACTCCTGCATCCCAAGTGGGGTGTGTACCATGTCTCTCAGGAAGACACACCACCAGAGTATCATTGGAACAGGTTGCCCAGAGAAGTTGTGGATGACCCCTCCCTGGAAGTATTCAAGGCTAGGCTGGATGCGGCTTTGGGCAACCTGATCTAGTGGGAGGTGTCCTTGCCCATAGCAAGGATGATCCCTAAGGTCCCTTCCAACCTGAACCATTCTGTGATTCTATGATGATTCTATGGTCATGGGGGAAAGGATACGTTCTGCTAGGTCCAGCCACCATTCTATGATTCTATCGTCTTGAAAGACAGGTGGCTCCAGCAGCACCTATTCTTCTGTCAAAAGAGAAGAATTAGCACTGAACTAGAAAATAAACCAACTGAGAGCAATTTTTTTATTTTTAACCTCAGATGATTTTTTTTCCTTTTGGGACTTGGAAATAGATGCGTTAGTTGTAATAACAGACAGCTTTACTCTTAAGATAGTTATATTGATGAAGACTACAAAAAAGGACTACAAGAAAGGACAATCTGCCTATGCAGTTCCCCAAAACCTTGAAAGTAGGCACTGATTGATGCTTGGATTGACTCCAAAGATGTTGTTTTCCTCTATCTTTCTTTTTTTTTTCTTGTTTTTCTGAAACAGAATACATTTTCTATTCTGTACTTGCATAGAGGGCTAGGTAAATAGAAGATAATGATTAATGTTGTTAACAGTAGTGATATATCTTCTACTAGTACTTTTTACTTATTCACCTTTTCACATAAAAAGGCACGTCAGTTACTGACATGGATCTATTGATTACTCCCAAAGATGAGCACGGAATTACCTCTAAGTCAGTAATGATAATTTCACAGTTTGCTGTGTTTATAATTTCAAAATAAATAATTCAATTGCATTTTTGTTCTCTGACAGAAGTAATTAACTCCCTCTCCACAGTGTTTCCATAGCACGTATCTGCCAGTGATTTAGATTGTTTGTATAGTCATGCTACAACATGCAAAGAGGGAGGGAGAAACCATCTGTCATTTAATTTATTTCTCACTGCATTATGTATATAAAGCAAATGCTGGCTATGCGTTAGCATTGGCCAGATAGAGTATTTCTCTGCGTATTTTTTTCTCCTTCTAAACTGTCATCATTTTTATAGCCTTATGTTTGGAAGATAAATAAATGCCTTCTGCTGCATGCACTACAAATTTCAGAGCTATGTTAGAGGGAAAAAAGTTAATAGAGGCATGTTCAATACTCTGGTGGATAGATTTGTCTTATTTGTAGTGAGTACAGCATGTAAAAGGCTTTATTTATTCACTTGTCATGAGCAGGTAGCATATATGTTATTCTGACTTCCAGTCTGTCCAGATTAATCCCAGAAATTTTCATAGAATCACAGAATTTCCTGAGTTGGAAGGGACCCACAGGACCATCGACTCCAACTCCTGACTCCACACAGGATCACCCAAGCTTTTTGAACTCTGGTAGGCTTGAAGCCATGACTACTGCCCTGGGGGGCCTGTTCCAGTGCCCGACCACCGCCTCCATGTCTGACAGACACCTGCACAGAATCACAGAACCACAGAACAGTTTGGAATGGAGGAGCCCTTCAAGATCATGTAGTTACGGCCTCTGTGTTCCATGCGACACATTCAACTAGACCAGGTTGCCCAAAGCTTCATCCAATCTAGCCTTCA
Organism: Penelope pileata; assembly: GCA_013396635.1. Classification (NCBI taxonomy): domain Eukaryota; kingdom Metazoa; phylum Chordata; class Aves; order Galliformes; family Cracidae; genus Penelope; species Penelope pileata. The sequence continues at coordinate 1,696,140 of WBMW01002235.1, forward strand.
ACACTTCCACTGATGGGATATCTACAGCTTCCCTGGAGAACCTGTTCCAGTGTCTCATCACCAGAAAACTTTCTGCCTTATATCCAGTTTAAATCTACCATCTTTCATTCTAAAACTGTCACCTTGTCCCGTCACCACAAGCTCTGGTGAAAATTCTTTCTCTTTCTGTCTTATAAGCCCTCTTTTATACATTGAAATCATCCTCAGACATTAACTGGTTTAAGTCTGATCTTTGATTATTGAGATGTCATTTTCTACATGCCATATGACTACAATTTTATTTGCTTTTATGTTTTGTGAAGCTTCAAAATACTTCAAGACAAACCTTAAAATTATTCTGTTGTGTTCCTTTTGATTTTGGTTGAAGTTTGGTATCTGCTTTTGTCCTTGGTTTGGTGAAAGAGAACATCCACACTAAAGTCTTTGCTCCTTTTTCTACGAGCCTTGAAAGGTATCAGCCTTTAATTGCTCTGTAACAAAATGAGAAGTGAACTTTTACTGCCACAGGATAATGGAAACATTTAATGATCTTTACAGGACCTTTGTTTCTTTTTATCTTGCTATATTTCTAATTATGGCTTTTATTTAAATTACAGAATATCCAGAAATATTGGATATTGAATATCCAGAAATCCAGAATAGAAGGATTCCAAATAAGAATGTGCTTCTTCTATATTCAACGTTGTATTGAAACAGAATTATGCTGTGGCCTGAAGAGTTTACAGTTTGATTTAAGACAAAGAAGAGAATTAATTTAATGGCTAGGAAGGATACCTGTTATGCATGAAGGTGTGTGATTTTTTAATCTCACACTCTATGCTTTATTTTGAGATCCAACTTTTGAAATCAGATGGCTGAGCTGTAAGTCTCACTTTTTGTTCATTTTTTCATTTTTCTCTCCCCCATGGAAGATTTATTTCTTCAAGTTACAGACAAAGGCTTCAGAAAGTGAGCTCTCATGGCTGCCATAAAATATAGAAAAAAATCTTCCTGATACTTTGAAAACAAGTTCATGAACTTGGAGCCTTAATAATAAACATTCAGAGATTATATGTCAGCAATATTCCTAGTGAAAAATTCATAGCTGAAGAAGCTGATCAAAATGAATTATATAATACCTGGTAGTGCAAATATGGGGATTTTTGTGTTTAAATTCATTAGCCAGTTTAAAAATAAAATCTGTATAAATATTTAGAAAGGTAACATACGCATAAAGAGGGTATCCAAGCTGTTATTATTCCTATGTCATTGTCTTTACAAAGGGCTTCTCCAAAATTCTAGCTTTTGCTTAAAGTGCCTGAACTACACTGTATATCAGAGGAACCTTATGAGCAGCATAAAACCTGTGTAAGAAAAGAAACAGTCCATACAAGTCTTCCTTTTATCACAAAATTAATTGCTATTTTTCCAAAGACTACTGAAGAGTTGTGTCTGTCACCTATATTCCCCAGGATATCTGGTGAGTAGTGGAGACAGAACCGTGACTCAAAACGTGTCCAGATACCAAAATATCTTGTCAAAATGTCTGGTGGTGACCCACTGTGAATCTAAATATTCATAGATAATTAATATTGTGCTACATTTAAAAAATGACTATGGAATCCACAGTCATTGAGATCTTTTTTATGCATGTATGAGTTCTATTTTTATGTAACAACAGCATTTGAATAAACCTCATTGGATTTTGCAGTGGAAGTATCCCTTTCCATAACAAGGAAAGGTCAATGAGAGTTTCTTACAGTGCTGAAGACCACAAATGAATATTGAACTGTCAAGAAAACATGATATGACATGGTTATACCTCTTACCAAGCAAATGACCCAAGTTCAAAAGGCAAAGCAGATATTTTTCTGCAACTCTCTGCTTCTCTTCTCTGGTTAAAGGTATTGTCACTCCTACTGATCCAGTATAGGCCATCTGTGGCCATTTTTTTTTTTTAAAGCAATATAGTCTACTATAATTTATAGATGGACAGCAGCCAGAGGCAAAACAGTACAATATTTATAAAGTGCAAAATTGAACTTTCTGCACATAACATATACCTTAATTTATATTTTGAGCCCCTCAGCATCCTGTCTCTGTATCTTTTGCTAGGAAATAAGTGCAGGCATTTTCACTTATACACCTTAAGGTGCTTATTGAATACTTTCTGCTGTGATATAATTATAGAATTTTTGTATAGAAAACATAAATAATCAATTATTGCCTATAATGTTATTTCTCCCTTTCTTTTTTCCCTTTGAGAGAAAAAAAAAAAATAAGAAGTGAGGAACCTGTGCAAAAGAAGAAAGAGATCAAAAAAAGATTAACAAGAAGTGTAAGGCAACATACAGATTTATCCTTTTCAGAGTTCCTCCTAAATTATTCATTTTTATGTTTTTTGTTTCTATTTGTCTCAGTGCTTTAGAAATATTCACATAACTTGTTAGGAAACTTTACTAAACTGTACTGCATGGTTTTCTGCTTCTATTTGGGTATACTTAACATTTATTTTTCATTGAAAGATTATAGCTTTCTTTTTTCTTTTTGACTGAAACACTCTTTTTGGACTTTAGGATACACTCCAGCTTTATTTCTCTCCTTCCTTCTTTCTTTATCTCGGGTTTATATCTTCTGATTTGTGGATCAAATGTTGTTCACCAGCCTACCACTGTAAATCTTTCATTGAGATAGTCTCGATTTATACTGAGGGAATGTAGGGAAAATTGTCTTCATGCCTCTGATCTGGTGCAGCCTCATTTTCCTCTGAGAAACAACATCTCCAAATATGCAGCAGTTACAAAAGCCACTGAATGTGACAACTGTTTTTGGCCAGAATCTCTCATTTAGTTATTTCTCTCTTGATCAGTGTCTGTTACCAGACCCACCTCTATTATTTTTGTTTCAAGCCTTCCCACAAAGATGTTTGCATTTATTTATTTCCTGGCATTTCTTTCTCCTTTTGTCCGTGTAGTACATGTTTTCTGTAAGTACGCCGAATCAAAGGATGGAGTGATTAAATAGTTACAATGGCAATCATATACATTTTTCTCCTAATCCTGAAGACACTAAGAAAGTACCAAATGCAGAAAGAAATTAATTAATACAATTAATATGTTATTATTTATTTCAAATTTTCAAAATCTACCTTTCTTGTAGCATTGTTAAAAATTCATCTCTGCTACAGCCAAGCTGCTGCTTCAGCTAATAGAAAAATGTAACATATGACATAGGACTCATGGAAAGTTTAATATCCAGTGAGATCAGCACAGAAAAGAACAGGTTTTTGGCTTCTAATAAATCTTGCAAGTCTCCATTAGTTATGTGGAAGCATATTCACTCTGAACAGAATGTGTTAGTTTGTACTGGAGGCAATATTTCACAAAGAATAAATTGTGGAAGCTGGGTAGATTGCCAGGTTTTCTATTGCAATGAATCAGAGGACTGCCCTGTGACTCCTGCAATCAGAGATCAGGCAAGATGGTGACAAGGTTCGGGTGCCAGCAGCAGTCACTGCCTACAGACAGCACTGCTAACCTCTGGGTACACTTTGGGTGCACGGAGCCTCAGCAGTTCCTAGTTTTTGAGTGCTGGCAGACTGTGGTATCTCGTTGGCTACATTTCTCTTCCCCTTCTTGTTAATCCTGTCCATACAGCACTCTAACAAGTAGCTCAGGCTTTATGGATGGACTTGGCACAGCAAATCTAGAGAAAATTCATATGGCTTATTTCTCTGAAGCTGCAACAAACTGCTAGAAAATCAAAACTGATTAAGTAGCAAACGATTAAACAGCATTTTAGTGAAGCCACTCCTGCACTTGCAACACACAAAAACTTTCAGTCCTGGCACTTTTTTGTTGCCTTGCAAATGCAGTTTGGCCATTCTCAGCTGGAAGGAATAGCATTTGAAAAAAGTCTGCTAAATCCCCTTCCCATCTGTATCTACACTTCATATTTTGGAGGGAGGAGTACGAATAGAATAGAATAGAATAGAATAGAATAGAATAGAATAGAATAGAATAGAATAGAATAATTCAGTTGAAAGGGACCTACAGAGATCATTGAATTAACTGCTTACCTTAACATCCTTTTTAAATTGGGGAGCCAGAACTGCACTCAATTTTCAAGGTGAGGCTGCACCATTAAATATTGAAGAAGGAACCACTTCTTTTGACTGGAAATCCCCTCTTTTGACTGACAAATGTTTATCATACTGTTTAATGTATAATCCTACTTTCTTATCAACTGATATCTGAGTGCAATCTCTGATTTAAACTGCCCTTGAAACAGAGGCAATGGGGTGAGGGAGAGATGTTCAAATGCTGTGCTGGAAATGATATCAGGATTCTGCGCTGTAAAGGATGACCTTTTGATTAGCTATGTAATTTTTTGGTGCAACAGTTTTCTTTGTAAAATGAGGATGATAACATTCATCTACTCTTTATACGTTTTGCCATTAAAAAGACATTTACAAAAGTGAAAATGATCCAAAGTTAAAAAAAAACAATCAAAATACCTTCTTAGGAGAGAAAGAAACTTCATGAACTGAAGGCGCTGTCATGTGATGCTTAGTGGAAAAATGAAAACCAGCAACAAATGCAGGTTCTGACCTAACAGGAAAAGGAAGCATTTTTTTTTCTACAATTTTCTATCCAAATTGTTGTCATTATAAATGCTGAGCTATAAATAACTAAGACTCTGACAAAATTCTTTCTCAGGTGAGCAGGAGAGACAAAGATACTAATGTAATTACTTTCTTATTTTCTTGTCCGTGTGTGTTAATAAAAGTGCTGGAGAATGCTTGCTTATTGGGGGAAAATATGTATTTACCAGAGGAAAGATGAGAAGAAGCAGATAGTTAATGTCTCTCAAACGTTATTGGAAGACAGACTCCAGTACTGTAGTTCTACTGTAGTTCTATAGAGATGTATACTCTGAATATCACAAACTGTAACATGTAATTCTGAAGTACACAAAATGACTGAGATTTTCAGAGGCATGTAGTGAATTTTTAAGTGTTCTAGAAAGTACAAAGCATTTTCTATCTGAAAATATAACTAATTTAATATATTTTAATATTCAACTTCGACATAACAGGTTTTGATATATAAACTACAGTATGGCTATTGTTCAATTACATACACTTCTCTGTGTCAGCTTTCTGTCAGCGTGAGGTGGCTTATCTCCCTTTCATTACAGACGAAGAAATTCTGAATTACTTTGCCTTTACCATGCACATATTTGCAATACTTTAAGGTGTAACTATTTCTTCTTGCAGATATCCACTGTTGCAACTTTGATTCAAGGAAGCAAAAAACCTTTTATTTAAACAAGTTAAATTCCCATTGAGTGCAATGAGAATGATCTTTCATGACTCAGGTTCTTCATCATTAATTAATATTTGATTACATTAGTATTTACAAAGATACTAATATTGAAAACCTCAGGGTATGTCTTTCTTGTGTAGGCTTGGGAATTCAAAAGACAACAAGTTGTGAGGAAGCTCTTTCATGTGCAATTACATGTTCAGAAAAACATTCTGACCACCAAATCTCTGCCTGAGAAAGTGCTATTTCCATCCCACAAGTTTTTTTCCACTTAGTTAATATTTTACTAATATCTACAAAACTGAAGAATCGAATCGGTAGCCTAAAATGTACTGTTCAGCAGTTTTTAGGAGAAGATAACTTTTTTTTTCAAATTGCTTTTCACTTCAGAAAATACATATTTTTACACTCTTGCATTGCCTGTGTTTGTCATTGACAGTGAAATTCATCTGCCCTACCTGACCCCACATGACCATCTGTCAGTTTTGGCTGGGCAGTGATGCCTGTAGGCACAGGGCTGACCTTGACCATTGGCATGCTATGACCAAGGTCACTAATCCAGCTGGAAGGCTTGCAGGAGTCATTCCAGCTCATGGAAAAGTTTTCAAGTGTTCTTCCCCAGGAGCCCTCCTGACAGACCAAAGGATTGGTGAGACTGCAGCGCCAGTAAATGAAGGGATTCCTTTGAATGCCTCTGACTTGCCTCTGAAAAGTAATAGAAAAACGAAAATTCTGTTTTGTGGTTTTTTGTTTTTTGGTTTTTTTTTCATAGTGATAATTTTTGGCTGTTCATTTGAACGCATCTAAGACACTTTTCACAGCAAAGCTATCCAGGATATGGGATCTGTAGTAGTAGTTCCTTTCAGTCAGTAAAATATACAGAGTTAATGTGAATTGAATTTCCAAAGAAGAGTTGATCAATATTCTTAAAATGATTTTCAGTTACTAACAGTTGTTCTAAAAGGACTTTTAACAGTATGGATATATCTGTATGTATATAAAGAGACAATGCTGAACTAAAAACCAAGCCAAATATTCATTCTTTGTTTTTCTCTTCTGGTTGTTTTGAACCAAAAAATTATAATTCTACTAAAACTATAAAGAATCATGTTGATTTATGTTATATATCTACTAAAAATCATTTCTGTCAAATGCACCTTATAAGCGAGGAGTAAATGGAGGCCATTATTTTAGCATACTTATTTGTGAGTGTAGTTTTAGAACAATGTGACTTGGGACAATTATAGTATCTTTAAATTTTTGTGTGATTTTTATAATCATTTCTGTATCTTGAATCCCTGGTGTTTTCATAGAGATAATATATTTGCAGTTCTCTGGAACAGGCTTGCTTTATGAAGAAATTGCCCTAATGATCTCCTCACTGATTTCTTCTGAATTGTTTAATTGAGGATACAATTTCTATCTCTCCCTTTTAAGAGATACTCTCTCAGAACAGGGCCCATCTTACTGTGGATACCTGCAGTATTTTCAAGCTTATTGACACACATAGTATTTTATTCTCGACTGGCCTAAGTACTAAATGATTTCCCCTGGTCTCAGCAGAAGCTCCTCTAAAATTATCTTGTTTGTTATTTTGGTTCTCCTGAGCCCATTTTTTCCCACAGGAGAAAGTTAATTCCTCACCAGAATGGAAATTTTCTGTCCTCTGGCAGTTCAACTGAGGGATAAAGAACTGTGCTCTTAAACAACTTCTGATTGAGGAAGGACTTTAATATAGGGAGAAGAAAATTCTAATGGAGACGGTGAAGCACATAATCTGTAGAATATCCCTAACAGAAGGAAATTGAAAATCTGACTTTCGTAGAGAGCTTAGTTGCTACAGGTCCTTCTAAGAGAATTGGTACTATTTTTTAAAGTGTTTAAATCCTTGCTGTTTTAATTATTTTGGCTGTTGGAAGAAAGTTTTTTTTTTTTTTTTTTTTTATCAATATTCAATTAGCTCTTCAATATGTCCATACCAAGAAATGTTGTAAGTCGTGAGTTACATTCTGAACTTGTGGAGTCAGAACATAGGCAAAATACACTTTATCTGCAAAAACAGAAGAAATGGTAGAATTTCCCCTCATCTCTGCCTCTTTCCAGATTCGAACAGAAACATTGAGGAAGGACTGCAGATATTTATGATTACAATAATTACTACTTCTTTCCTTGTTTTTGCTGCCATTACTAAAGTCATCTGACAAGTAAGTAAAGCATTTTTTTTTTTAAATTTAAAAAAGAAGCAAATGATAGACCTTCCAGGTCTTGTTTATACCAAAGTTAATTTTTACAGAACTGGTGAAGAGCTACAGGGTAAGTTTGGCTGTGAATGTGAAATATTCAGGATGACTCAGTAAAGGATAATGCTGGAGCTCATTATCATTGTATCGAAACCCAGCTGTGGCCTCTATCCCCCCCTGTCTGTGTCACTGCTCTCAGAGAGCTTTGGAAGCCTCCTTGTGCCCCACCCTTGTAAGAAGAACAGCAGTGTCCTTCCTGCTCCTTCACGAGGTGGTGTCCTTTGGACAGCTGCTTCTGGTGGCAGAAAGATGCTGAGGACAATGGAGTGCTCTGTGCCTCAATGACCCACCCGCATTGTGCTTCTTCTCAACCTCAAGGGCTACTGATATGAGAAAAAAAGAACACTTTTCTCACATGAGGTTAAACAGTCTTTTGGAAGTGGCAAAGAAACTTAGCATCTGGTTTGAATAGAGCTTTGCAAGGTCTATGGATCTCCAAGGCTGTGGATGTGTAGGATGAGACATGGGAAAGGAAACGGACTTTTATTGACTTCTATGACATTCATACTGAGTGCATTATTTAACCTGAAGTAACTAAAAAATAAAATGGCACAGTGTAGATTTTAAATATGTTTTGAGTTCAGAGGCTTATTTTTTCCAGGCATATTTTTTCTACAGAGAAAGCCTGCTGCGCTGCTGTTTTTTAAGTAAGCTTTTTTATACTCACAGATAATGCTATTTCTTTTTACTTCTTTAAAGAAGATGTTCCGGAAAAAGCAAAATCCTGAGTTACATTCTGCAATGATCTTTTTTTTTTCTCCTAACAGAATGTGACTGCAGACAGCAGTCAAGATGAGTTTTATTCTCCTTCTTCTGGACAGAATTCAGGAAAGTGTGAAGGTAGCATATTCACAAGAGTGACTTTTATAAGGAGAGGGCCTACCTATCAGACAGTGTGTCCCATGGAAAGGATTAAGCAATGACAAAAGGCAAATGGGAATTCCTGATACTGAAATGGGAATAACAGGTTAGAAACTATCCTAACCTTCAGGAAACATTATCTTACTTTTCTTTGTGGAATATGATCTCTGGAGTAAAATTTTCTTGTGAAAAATGCTAAGGCATACCACACTATCAGTCTCCCTCACAGTGATAAATATTTAGATCTGTGTTTCTGAACTAGATCTAATAGCAGTGGTGTAATTTTATCCTTGATAAACCATACTTTGCCCTGATAACCATCTGGCTATCCTACACTTAATTTTATGAAGTATTTCCGACTTTTTCTCTCTGGCCCATGTTCTTCTTCCAGGGTCCCCTTTCCCAGTAATGCAGGCATGTTAGTCAAGTGTTCAGAAGTCCAGAGCCTGTTTCAGCAGCTCTGGGAAGAGGACGGATGGAAGGAATGGAGGGCTGGAAAGCCGTGGATCTGAATATTCATCACTTCTTTTTCAAGCATAAAGATAGAAACGGTAGCCTTGGCTGGTAAACTTCTGGAAGAAAAGTACTATTCTTGGATATTGTACATCTTATAATGTGTTTTCTCCAGAGTCAGGAGACTTATCTTCTCCCCACTGAGCTATTGACCCCTACATACTCTTGTAGCAGTACCTGCCATCTTGACTTTCCAAAACTTTGGAAAAATGATGCAGATAGGGTTCTGGCTGCTTCTCTGCCCATGACTATTAGGTGTGTATAGTGCTCATGTCTACAGGCAACAGTTCCTCGCAGCTGGAAGAGCACAAGCACAAGAATCAGCTCTGATCTCAGAGCAAAGAGCTCATCAGTCCTTCTTCTTGCAGGGTTTATGAATACACACTATAGCACAATAAATCTGTGAGAAAGCCCTTTAACAAGCCGACAAAATAGTTACTTTCTGTTCACGGGTTTATAGGGAAGTTTCCTTCTCTGTGGTGCCTAGAAGCAGAATCATTACAAGGGAATAGATAACATATTCCATCTGAGATGGCCTCGCAGCCATTTTTTTCAGCTGTGTTTTCCAATTCATGTGTCCAGTGCACATTCATCAGGCAAGAGTAGTGCTAGGTGTAAGCCCTGCCAATGTCGGTGAGTCTATATCAGTGAAAGTTTGGCTAAGCTGCTTTTCCATGCTTAAAAGGACTGGCTTCAAAAAGCCTCTGAGAATTAGGACTTTCTCATGTCTCTGTTGCTCATGAAATCAAAATAATGCCTTCAATAAAACAAAAACTTTTAAAAGGAAAACAAGAACATACTTCTTGCAGCAACAAACAGAAGCAATCTACTTTTAATCTCTACATTGATGAGAAAACAATTCATTTTGTATGAACTGTAATAGCTGACTATTAACTCTGACAGAATTCTGAAAATATCTGGTTTTCTTTTTGTTCATATTAGTACCCATTTCACTAACAATTCTGAATCCACTGTGTTTGCCTGGCATGAATAAAAAATATTTGTTAGACTATCTGCAGCTAGAACTAAATACTGAAACTTCTGTGTTGTTTCTAGGCAAATAGGAGCTGAAAATCTGATTATTTCTATCCTGGGAATTCAATTGCATGTAGTCCACAGGGGACTTAACTTTGCCCCTTTGTGCATCGCAGAAGGCACTTAAGCTGCATGACCATTAATTTAATCATCCTGAAGTTTACCACTGGGAAAAGGAGGGCAGGAGGGGAAGGAGACCTGAGCGCTGCACAGTAGTGATGGGTTGGTTGTCCGCTGCACAGAAGTCATCATCACAACAGGCATTAATTGACTCCCGTGTTGGCAGTCTGCATGGATGACTGAAATCAGTCTAAGTATAAGCTGGTCTAATTAAAGTATTACCTTTCTCCACAGACCTTGCCTCGTGTACTGAAGCAGGCTTTTTCCAACACGGATGGCTCCTCTCAGGTAGCCCTGAGAGATGTCAATTTACAGGGAGGTTTAATGTGTCTACACATGCAGTGGAGGAATAAATGCCAAACTTGTTTACCACTGTTGTCACTTCAAAACCTTTCAGGACATTCGGTTTCTGTACCAAAGCCTCATCATGTTTTTGTTTTCTTTCAAAATATATTTCAAATTTAAAAAGATATTATTAAAAGAAAGCTCTATTTAGAACCTAGATACAAATTGTATCACTAAAATGTAGGCCTTTTTCAGTATCCCAAACGTCATTCCACTCTTTTCTTCTGAACTATGTACTAGATTTATATCTTCTCACTCATTATTCTACCTAAAGAGCAAATTTTCAAAATTCAGCATATAACACCTGGCACGTAAGTAAAAGGCTGCAATTTTCTACTGAAAGCTTTTCATAAATCTGTAAAACCTAAAAGGTAGAAATGTCCATCTGATCAGATTATATATTCATACACCAGTTTCATTCACCATACAGTTTCTTGCAATTACAGTTGTGTTAAATTGTCTCATTTCTGTTTGGTTGAAAAATATTTTAAAGAAAAGCAATCTGTCTTGAAATGAAGTTCTCAAGAGATGGAGAACTACTATAACCCTCAGTAATTTGTGCTGAGGGCTAATCACTCTCCTAGTGACATATGTGTGCCTTTATTTTTAATATCCACATATTTTAAAGTACTTCTTTCTATTAAAATACTGATTTCCTGTTGTTAAAAAGGCTGGAATTATATTTTCTTGGAGAAATTCCAATATTTTAATGAAATAATCTTCTGTTTTTGATAAGCTATATGGACTTGCCTCCTTAATTACTTCCTCTCCTTCCATCTGCTCCTCAGGTAAGATTTTGGACATGTTCTGTGATCTCTCTTCAGTCTGTCAATATTTTTTTTAAAGTGTAGACTTCAGAATGAGATGCAGCACTCCAATTTTGTTTTTCTGTGGTTGTACAGATACATAATACCCATTTTATTCAAAGTCATTTGTTGTTTGCATCAACTTTCCTGGGTGTGTTGGTTTGTCAGTCTTTCTGGAAATTGTACCACTTCTGTATAAATGATTTGCTTTAGGCATACGAAGTTGAATGTACTGGTATTTGTTCCAAGAGTCAAGTCCAAAAATGAGCTTGATGTGGACAGAATCTAGAATGCCCAGGGACATCTATTGACTTTAATGAGGCTTTATACAAGACCAAATATCTTCCGATGTGGAAATCCATGAATCAAATTTGAAGCTATTTAGGACCAGTAATGTGAAAAAATTAGAGTAGGAAAAGATGAATATGCTGATAAAGTCCTCAGAGAGGTAGCATTATGATTCTTCTCTTTTTATGATTAATTTTCCTTTTGATTCCTTGTTCTTTTTTTTTTCTTTTCTATGTGTCTGACTAGTAAACAAAAACCTGTCAACCTGTTGTAAGAAACAATATAGCAGAACTGGAGGACAAATTCCATAACAAAATTCTTGTCTTGATACTTGTCCCTTTGGTTTCACTTATTTTTAAAAATACGTGTCAGCTAAAGCTAAGGATTTAACAATAAGACTGTATTTTCATTTGGAACATTTTCCTTAGAATCTTTATTTAAGTAGAAATCAATTTGAAGAGTAACTCATCTATTCCTCTCACCTTCAATTTCCCTGGGAAAAGAGAGCTTAGAAAAAATAATCTGATCTTGTGTGCAAAATTTAAATCAATTTGCTAAATATTTCAGAACATTTATACAATCTAAATATAAAAATTGAACAAAATTGTTCTGATACTGACTTTAACCTACAGTTTCAGCAATTTATGGCTAGAGGCAAATGAAATATGGCAAGTAAAACAAAGTTTTTTTTATATAATGTCTAACTATCATTTGTTCTGCTTCAGAAATCAGGAATGCTGTAGAAGAAAGGCTGAAACAATGAAGTAGGAAATTGCATTTACTTCACCACGAGATTTAAGAGGTTGCTAAGATTAATTAATGGAAAAAAAAACAATTGTTTTGACTTCAGGAGTAAAGCTTTATTTTCTGGAGTACATTTTAAAAGCCTTGAGGAACAGTTTTTCTTTCTGAAGCTGCTGTTTATACCTGCCAGACTCACTTTTTTTTTTATTTCATGACAAAATGAAGTGATTATTGAAATATCTTGCCAGCCTGTATTTTTACTGCACTAATGAGGAGAGCCAATGCAATAAGTATACCTCTGAAAGAGGGTATAAACTGCAGCATTGTCAGGTTTCTTGTGGTACTAACAGTTACAGTTCACTCATTTGGCAAAATCCTCAGCTTCAGTCAAAATACAATCAGTGAACCCATGGACTAAGTGGAAAAGTAGATTTCCTTTCCCTTGATTTAGGAAATTCCAAGAGTTTTAGCTAATTCTCACCATGATTTAATGTTTGACTCAATCAGTCAAGAGTAATCAGGAAGCATGGAGAATGTGGGCAGAAGGTAAATATTTCTGCTGTGAGTGAGTAACTGAGTAAAAAACATTGCTGAAGTTCAAGGGAGTCCTGATTTTCCAAGGCATTTTGGGGCAACTCATCCATATGAGCTGAGCAAACTAGAAATTTCTGCCCATTTTACATTGAGTATTTTCTTTCCTCTTTATTTCACTGCAAAGGTTCTGATGTAGGCTACTGAAACTTTCAGAAATAGAAAGAGTAAAAAGGCACAAAAATGATACTGGCAACTGAACAGCTCTATACTTCTACATGAAATCTGAACAGACATAAAGATTTACTGATAATAAATTGCTTAAAATATGGTAAAAATATTGTAAAGCTTTGCTCATGGGGATAGGTTTTGCTTTTTGGAGACAATAATTTTAATCTGAAAATGCTCTCTTGTCAATTCTGCTACTCACAGTTGTTATCCCAAACTACAAAATTTCACTAGTAACTTTATCTAATGAGTAAGACTTATTATTGCTTTCAGGAGCTGACCATCAGAGATGATACTGCTAGATTTTTAACAGTACATCACAAAAGTACAAGATCATTTCTACAACATATTACAAGCTGCTGTGACCACAGAAGAACATCAAATTATTCTAGAGATGAAATTAAGTGGAGAGATTAATCTTTTCAATGATATCAGTAGCAATGTCACATTAAGAAACTGGGATCACCTCTGTTGCATTGCAGAACACATTACCACAACATATTTATATGGTGTATGTAAATAATAACAATTTTAAAGTCCTCCAGAAGAAAGAGTTTATAATAACAGCTTGCACTGAAACTACAGTTTATGTTTATAAATGTGTTTATATTTTAGTAAAGAGTGGAAATTTGTCATGAAAACAGACAGTTTTCTTCAGTACAACTTCTGCAAACACTTACTCAAGAGGTTTTTGTTAGGTATGCATGTGTTTGCTGAAGGTCAGGTGCTTGGGCACGTAAGAAATGTTGTTCCAGAACAGAATAATGGTTCAGTGATTTCCATATCCTGTTCTAGCAATGGCCAGTGATGGATGCTTCATATCTACTTAATACTGCAATAATATATCATGCAGATATGATTGTTCTTATCCTACACAACCCTGGCTCAGGAATACTGAATCATCAGAATTGCTAATACTTAAGCTGTTATGAGAGCTGCTGTTTAGTGGTAAATCATTTTTTGTGAGTTTTTCTGATTCTACAATTAGTCCAGTTTTAAGAAGGAATACAATTTCAAAACAGTTGATTTCAAAACGGTTGCATCAAAGGCACAGATGTTCAGTCAGCCAAATTTCACTGTGGGAACAGGTGATGATTCTGGTGCATGTTTTCTAGTGTCATTTCAAATCAGATTTCTGATGGTGTCAACAGAAATGTGTGATCATCCTTCTAAAAGCAAGAATATATATACAAAACTGGCTAGTTATTTTTTTACTTCATCTTTATATAGTCCTATGTTTTTAGGAATGTTAAAGTTGGAAAATCAGAAGTTATATGGTGAAGTACATATATAAAAAATCAATTCTAATCACAAACTTAACTGTAGACAGCTGATACTTTCCCTTCATGAGAGTTGTTTTTCATGGGAATAGTTGTCTTTTATGCTAGATTTTTCATGATAAACATTGTAGAAAATGTGGAAAGCTGGAAAAGACAAACAGCAAGAAATACATGAAAACATAACTAGACTTCAAAAAGAAAAGGTGAATGTTTTTCAGCTGTTTGGTTATGTTCCTAATTCCCACAGAGAGCAACTAAATAGTTTCTACATTTCAGTAGAGCAAAATCCAAATTCTTGTTCTGGTTATATTGAACATGAACAAACCTGATTATTATTAAGCATTATTCCTAGTAAATGGCATGTACAACTATGCCAGTAGCTGTACACTGCACCTTGACACAGAGCAGAGGTAGAACCTCAATTGTCTTTTAATTGTTTCATTACCAGACAAAGTGTAAGATCCAGACTCAATAAAACTAAGTAGAGCACAAATAGAATGGAGGGCAAGGGAAATGCTAGTCCACTTGTCTAGGTGTACTTATTTTCTTTCCGGCATATACACATCTGGCCTATTGCTGGAAACCTGTAAAGATGAAGACTTTCAAATTTATTTTCTGCCTTGCTATCTTTTTCTTTCTTTGTGCAGTCTGCCCTGAAATCTAACCTTGGTCTTGCTTCAGTACGCTTCTTCTACTATCTTGAAAAGGAGAAAATACTGTTTTCTTTTCTCTTTGAGACCTACTCCATGTTTTGAGATCATTGATTGTTCTACCTTTTCTCTCAAATCTGGACAAGCTATATCCAGTCCAGCTCTCTTTTGATTTATGGTGTCTGATGGCCCTCACTGCTCTCCTCTGAACTTCACTGAAGAGATACGTATTTTTTTCTGAGGTGACAATTCAGAACTCGGTAAAGTGTTACAGCCAAGGCTCTTCCAGTTCTGAACAGAAAGATGGATTATTTCACGTATCCTTTGGGCTATCCTTGCAGGATGATGTTGGCATTTCTTGAAATTTTGAACATGTCCAGAAGCTTATGTAATACCCTAAATCTGCCCAAATACTGCCCAAGTTCACCTTCATTTTGTGCATTTCTACAATTAAACTCCTAAGAGTATTCATTGCACATGGTTTTAAAGACTGTTTTTGTTTTAATCCTGTTTTTTTGACATCATTTTGATTTCCAGTGTCTGAGCCTCATGATAATCAAGCTGATTTGACGTGATTTGCTCAGTTGTACCCCCATACCTCAAATGTGGTAATTTTTTTTCCCCAATAAGCTAGGTACTCATGTCTTATTTTATTAGATGTGTTATCCATTTGTTCACAAATGTTTCCTGGTTTGACTGTTCTGGATTACTAACGGTCTAAATTTTTATTTCCTTTTCATTACTACCCAAGTATTTTAAAATTTTCTCTTCATCTCAGATTTTTTTTAAACTCTTGTTATGAAAGGCACATATTTTTATTTTCTCCTGTTTGTCCATCTTAAAGAAACTCTATCCTTTGGTCTTACATACTATCGCACCTCAATTTTGGAATGCCAATTAAATAATATTTTTGGAGAATAAGCTCTCACTAATTTTTTCCCAATTATTCTTGCATCTAAGAAATTCAACAGTTGACCATTTTTCTCCTTCTTGTCTGTCCTGTGACCCGACTCATTAATAACTTACTGCAAAAATAAGGAATGAAAATGACGTTATTGTAGTGTGACTTAACTGTCATATTTAACAAAGGATTCCAAGAAAATAATACACAAGCATGTCTATGATAATATATACCAAAACAATCTGACATATCCAGGGCATGTCAGCTTTATTGGGAATATTTTATGTCCACTTCTTTAGGATTTAAAGATTCCAGTAACTTGGTTCAAATGCCCACATAAATGTATACACTTTGTTTTTGCAAGGGAACTGGCCAAATGGGGGGAAACCTTGGTGTATGGTAGCCCTGGAACTCTACTAGGCTACTGTAATAACTGAGTAACACTTCAGAGAATCAGATTATAAACTCCAGAAGAAATGTAGTAGATATTTGCAAGTAAATCTAGGCACTACATTTTTTATATCCGTTCTAGAAAAGATGTCATAGCTTTGTTTTATCTCCTTCTGCTACTCGACATCTGCAAACTTTGCTCTACTGTAAAGAAATGCATACATTTATATAGAATTCCTTTTCTCTTTAAGACATCCTCTGTGATGAATTTGTTAGGCATCTTTCAATGCGGAATGCATTCTCAGGGTTGGCTTTGAGCATTGTTTTATGACAGCGTTGTTCCTCACAGTCTTGCACACAGTATTTCTGCACATTCATAGCCACTCTTCTTGAGTTTGTTTCCTCTTCGTTCCATCAAAACAAATCCCTGATGTATGTTTAGGATAGTGAGATTTAGAAATTAAGTCCTCTCTTTTTGGTTAATAATTCTAAACAAAGCTAGATTTCGTTTTCTATTGCTTTTGTGTAATTTTGTCTCCTATCTATGTTGAAAATTTTAGTTGTCAACCTGAAAAATTAACCCTTTTCTGAGCACTGTAAATAAAAATAGAAAATAAGGTTATGCTTTAATTAGATACTTGAAAATACGTGAAAATATTGTCATATCTATCTTCTAAAATATATGCAGGACGTTTCATCAAATTTGTCTAAGGTCTTCTTAGTCAGTGGAGAGAGAGGAGATAAATACATAGAAGCTGACGAAGAAATAACAAGATTTCAGGGACTCAAAGGTAGGTTGTTTGTCAGGTAACGAATTGCACAGGTGACACAGTGTGTTTATTAGTTGTTCAAATCAACTGTAGAATATTTTGCAAACCAATGTCCAATATTGGTTATTGTGTTTCAAAGTCCCCTAAAAGAAATGAAAAAATGACCAATACTCTAGACTCAATATTTTGTACTTTTATTAATTTTTCAGATAAGTGAAGTGAATTTCAGACATCAGTTTTTATTTCCCTTTCTCTTGACTTTTAGCATATAGGAATAGACCTGTTTGAATGCTCACATGGAGAAGGAAGAAAGTATTCATTATTCAATATTCTTGGCAGAAGTGTGGGAGGAAGACAAGTGAAAGCTCTTCATAATCTAAAGCTAATGGTAGTCTGACATACTTATTCATAGAATCATAGAAACACAAGGTTGGAAAGGACCCACAAGGTCATCTAGTCCAACCATACTCCTATCACCATTACTGCCCACTAAGCTACTAAATCATAGCTCGTAGCACCTCATCCAGACACTTCCTGAGCAGCGCTAGGGACTGTGACTCCACCACCCCTCCCTGGGCAGGCTGTTCCAGTGCCTGACCACTCTTTGGGAGAAAAAGTTTTTCCTTATATCTAATCTAAATTTTCCCTGGTGCAACTTGTGGCCATTTCCTCTCGTCCTGTCATTAGTTATCTGGGAGAAGAGGCCGACCCCCTCCTCATCACAGCCTCCCTTCAGGAAGTTGTAGAGTGCAATGAGGTCTCCCCTGAGCCTCCTCTTCTCCAGACTAAACAATCACAGCTCCCACAGCCGCTCCTCGTAAGACTTGTGCTCTAGACCCCTCAACAGTTTTGTTGCCCTCCTCTGGACATATTCTGGGGCCTCAGTGTTTTTCTTGTAGTGAGGGGCCCAAAACTGAACACAGTACTTGAGGTGCAGCCTCATCATAGCTGAGTATAGGGGGATGCTCCCTGTTCCTGCTGGCTATGCTATTTCTAATACAGGCCAGGATGCCATTGGCCTTCTTGGCCACCTGGGCACACTGACGGCTCATGTTCAGCTGAGTATCAACCAACGCCCCCAGGTCCTTTTCCTCTTCACAGTCTTCCAGCCACTCTGCCCCAAGCCTATAGCATTGCATGGGGTTATTGTGGCCAAAGTGCAGAACCCGACACTTGGCCTTGTTGAACCTCATTCCATTGGCCTCAGCTCAGCTATCCAGCCTATCCAGATGCCTCTGAAGGGCCTCCCTACCCTCAGGCAGATCGACACATCCTCCCAACTTGGTGTCATCTGCAAACTTACTGAGGGTACACTCAATCCCCTCATCTAGGTCATCATTAAAGATATTAAACAAGATGGGTCCCAGTACCGACCCCTGGGGAACACCACTCGTAACAGGACGCCAGCTGAACTTAACTCCATTAACCACTGCCCGCTGGGCAGAGGTTTTTACTTCACTTTCACTTTACTTTACTTTTACTTTTTTACATGTATTTTACTTCATGTTTAGGAAAGTATAGATATGGTTGAGATAATTTTAAAAGTTATTTTTATTTTCAGCAGCAAAAAAAGACAAAATTTTCATGGTGTTTTAATTCAAAATTTGGGATACAAAATTTTGGCTTGCAGATCCTTGATATACTGTAAGATGATAGGGTAGTAGTAACAGAGGTCAATTTATTTACATGTAAGTCTCCCAGGGAAGTTGATGGGAAGCTGCGCAGAGATCAAGGGCAGTCTGTAGTTCTAAATACATTCACATGACACACAACAAAAAAACTCCAATATTGCAAAGATTCATACCCATATTTAGCCTACTGTTTAGCTTGCTACAGGTGCTCATGGATTGCTCCCTAATGGTGAAAAGAAGTTGTGTCAGCTGTTTGTGATAAATGGACTCATGTAAGGAAGGAGAAGAGGGAATATATTTTGAAATATAGAATCATAGAATCCATAGAGTTGGAAGGGACCTTTAAAGGTCATCTAGTCCAACTCCCCTGCAATGTACAGAGACACCTACAGCTAGATCACGTTGATCAGAGCCCAGTCCAGCCTGACCTTGAATGTCTCCAGAGATGGGGCTTCCACCACCTCTCTGGGCAACCTGTTCCAGTGCTTCAACACCCTTACTGTAAAAACTTTTTCCTTAAATCTAACCTAAATTTCCTCTCTTTCAGTTTAAAGCCGTTCCCCTTTGTCCTATCCCCACAGATCCTGCTAAAGAGTTTGTCTCCCTCTTTCTTATAGCTTCCCTTTAGATGCTGAAAGGCAGCTATCAGGTCACCTCGGAGCCTTCTCCAGGCTGAATAGCCTCAGCTCTCTCAGCCTGTCCTCACAGGGGAAGTGTTGCATCCCCTGGATCATTTTTGTGCCCCTCCTCTGGACCCGCTCCAACAGGTCCATGTCTCTCCTGTGCAGAGGACTCCACATCTGGACGCAGCATTCCAGGTGAAGTCTCACCAGCGCATAGTAGAGGAGTAGGATCACCTCCCTCGACCTGCTGCCCGTACTTCTTTTGATGCAGCCCAGAATTCTGTTGGCTTTGTGGGCTGCGAGGGCACATTGCTGGCTCATGTCCAGCTTGCCATCTACCAGTACCCCCAAGTCCTCTTTGGCAGGGCTGTGCTCTATTCTTTCATCCCCCAGCTTGTATTGATAGCAGGGGTTACCACGGCCCAGGTGCAAGACCTTGCACTTGGATTTGTTGAACCTCATGAGGTTCTCCTGTTCCCACTGCTCCAGCCTGTCTAGGTCTCTCTGGAGAGCATTCCGTCCCTCAGATGTGTCAACACCACATAGCTTGGTATCGTCTGCAAACTTGCTGAGGATACACTCAATCTCATTGTCAATGTAATTGATGAAGATATTTAAGAGTATCGGTCCCAGCACCGACCCCCTAAGGGACCTCATTCGTCACCGATCTCCATCCAGAAATTGTGCCATTGACCATCACTCTCTGGGTTTGACCCTGCAGCCAGTTCCTCATCCATCGAACAGTCTACCCATCAAATCCATATCTTTCCAGTTTGGAGAGAAGGATGTTGTGGGGGACCGTGTCAAAGGCCTTGCTGAAGTCCAGGTAGATTACATCAGTGGCTCTTCCCTTGTCCATTGATGCAGTCACATCATCATAGACTGCCACGAGGTTGGTCAGGCAGGACTTGCCCTTGGTGAAGTCATGCTGGTTGTCTCATATCACCTCCCTCTCTTCCATGTGCCTTGTGGCACAAAATACGGAACAGAGTAGGAGGTTGCATTCATTAACAGTGTAAAAACAACCTCTATCCATGTATAATGAATTAAGATGTCCTTCACTCAAACCAGTTCTTATAAAAATGATGGTCTAGGTCACTACTAAACTGAAGTGTATTAACTTGATACATTGATTTCAGTCGAGCTATGGTGATGCATATCTGGCAGAAAATTGGCTTGCCACTGTGACATTAGGAGTCAGGGCCTAGAGCCAAATCAGCATTTAATTGGCTAAACTGTAACTTCAGTGGAACTTAGATGGCTCAGCTCTTTAGACTGATCCACAAAATCTCTGTCTGGCTGTTTAGATCCCTGACATGCCAATGAACTTACCTGTGGCCAGTAATGTTAATTATCTTCCTGAACTGTGTATGTATATAGACATTATTGTTTAAGACTAACATAGCAATTTACTCATTTATCTTTTATCTAAAGTCATGAAATCAAGTTGCAAATGTAACTAGAGAGATTTTGAGAAAAAGTGAACCAACAATATTCTTCATGGAGTACAAAATTATGAAAACTAAAGATTCCCTTCCAAAAATGTCCTTCAATTGAAACTTCAAATGGAAAAAATGCCCATATGCACCAGCAGGGAATTTGGCTCCTACTAAAGAAACTTACAGTGACCCATTTCTTTGGTTCTAATAGATTTCATTTATACCTTAAGGGGATGCTGGACATCATTGTTTTCCTTGAAACCCCAGCCAACAAATATTAAAGGAAGCTCAAAAATAATGTCCTTAGCAAGCAATTAAAAGAAACACAGACAATGCTCTATTAAGGTACATGTCCTTCCTATTTCTAAGGAAGGACAAGTTTTTAACAGTCTGAGAGAATTCCTTGATAAAGAGCCTGGAATAATAACCTGAGAAGCCTCTACCACACTTACAATTCATACAACTCTTACATTGGCAAGGAGAAGGAGTTTTCCTGTGTGCTAGTCAGTTATAAAATAATAAAAAGAGAAATATCAAGGGGGTACTTTTTTATCTGTTGGCTTTTGATTTTCTTTGCATTTCATCTCACTGTAAAGTGCTGTTGTGACAGCTGACTCATGATGTTTTGGCATCGTTCTTACCAATTGTTCAGCTTTTTTCCCTAGAGTTTCGAAGTCTCATTTTCTCCCCTTTCTACATATGGCATTGCCCATCAGTCATCTATGTCAAAACAGGCTGTATTGCTCCTGTTTCCCGTGTTGCAATATTCCTTTGATCTGTGATTTGACTGCTTCTAGCTCCTTCTATTTGGTCAACTTCTTCTTAGGTATAAGGTGTGTACATTCCCTATTATATTTAACTTTTGCTTCCTTGTGATATTTTAGTATGTAGATAATAACACCACAGAGTCAGAAACATACTGAGTGAGGGAAGGCAGGGTTAAGGAAGTCCATGCAATACAACACAATGACATTACATTACAGTATAATACAAGTGACTCACAGAACAAAGAAATCCATGCTACAACACAGTATTCATATCTCACAATTTCATTGTCAATATTTTTTAATGTTGCTGAGATTGTCTGCTTATTGGAGCTAAATGTCAGCTAAAGACCCAAATGATAAAATGCTCAGTTTTCATTCACATCTGCACTAGTAAAATGAGCTGGGAAGCAGTGTTTTAAGAAGCAACTGCAAGTCACTTTGGGGGCACAGGTACGTACGGGGGCTGAAGAAAGCAGAGGTATTTTTTTACTAATACTGAATGAGAGAAAAAAAATCAGCAGCACTGTCAATGCAGTGTGCTACATATGTTCTCTATAATAAAATTTGAGAGACTTTTCACATTCTAATCCATGGCTTCAACTGACTTAGTTGTACCATTAACTCTATAACCTTGCTCTAAAAGTAAATTACGATTCATGAAATTCATTTGAAAGAAATAAACCTAGAGATTTTTTTATGAGATGGTTTTCCTCTGGCTATTAATTGTTATTTAGTTCTTCAATATATATGACATGACACTACATTTAGTTATATTATATGTAATAATTTTGACAAAAGACATATCACTGCCATTACTTGACAAAGTCACTTAGTCTAAGAAATGAAAAGTTGCAAGGTGAAAGAAAAGGACATCAAAGAAAAATAGGGAAAAGACAAGGAAATTTAGAAAGTGGAGAGGAAGAGAGAAAAAATGAAAAGAAGCAGCCAAGGACAGAATCTTCCTTTCCTTGATTTTTAAAGTTGTCTACTTTCTTCAACAATATTTTATTTGTAGAAACAACCACAACTGTATGCCTATCATGTACCATTGCTAGAAGACATTCTGTTTCCTATGGACAGCATTGATAATGTGTCTCCATGCATGTACTCCAGGGTGGAGTGGTTTTTTGGAACTCTAAGGTTAGCACCAAAATAAGGTAAAAGAAGAAATAAAGTTACTAAGACACACAGGAGAAGTTTTATATTCTCAGCCACTTTTGCTGCAATTCCAGAAGAAATATTATCAATGTCACTATACACTGGAAGAGAGGGAGATTTTTTTCACAAAACTCTTTGAATGCACTTTTAGCACTAATGTTCATGAACAGGTGCTCATTACCTAACACCTTGTAATGACGAAAAGTATTTTGTCTGTCTAATTGAAGAAAATCTGTCATAGAGAAAACTCTAATTCTTGTTTTTCACTAATGATGCAATAATACATGATTTGAAATTGTGTATAGACTTTGGGTATTTGGTTTGCAACAATACAGTTGAATTTCATTCCTAACTTTCTCCCTTTCCCCACAGGTGTTTTTTTCCCCCCCCCCCCCCNCCGATTGTTACCTCCATTTTAACTTGACAAAGGATCTTGGGTAAATACTACTTTTATCTTAATGTGGACAATGTATATGGTTCTTCTTCCACAACATCTGACATTATTTCCCAGCCTCACCTTTAATGACTTAATCCAATCTGCATCCACTCTGGAGGAGAAAAGAACCATCAAGAACTATGACAAACTGTGATGTGGTATAAGAGATACTGTTGTCTACCATCTCCTTTGAGTACTGAGGCTATGTTGAAGCTGATTGCAGTAGATAGAAAAGGTTTTGAAAGGCACAATGCTTTCATTCAGAGTGAATGAGAGGGTGAAATCCATCTTTAAGCATTGAAAGAAATGTCTAATAGACATCATAATAAAAGAAAACATTAAAATTGATGAATTTGGAAAAATAAAATCACAAGGTTTCTCTTCATTGGATGTTATGGTAGCCACTGCAAAGGAGTAGATAAGAAGGAAGCCTGAAGATAGCATTTAATACTGAAATAATCAACCTATTTCTGTGGAATTTTGACATTACCCAAACTGAAGACATGCAGTGCGTTTTCCACTTGTGAAATATGAAATATGCCTCTGGCAGTGCTTCCCTGGGAATTAATACTGAGTTATCTTTTTTTTTCCTTGTTTTTTGACTTTTTTTTTTTAAAGTAGCTTACCTTTATATTGAACACGAGCTCTAATTCATTTTCTGTTCTTTCATTGCTAAGGAAATCTGGTGAAATATTAGTAATAATTGTTGAGATGGGTCCCAGAATAGTAATAGCTGTTGTTAAACACCATTTCACTTTATGCTGTTCCCTTTGTTTTATTGTGAGATTTAGTTGTGTTTAATGATACGATATTAATAGTTAAAAAAATTCTAAAAGAAAATTATGCAAATATAATTGAATTTATAAGGAGATTCTTTAAATTCAAATACTGATATCTGTGTCCAATTCCTGTTACAACAACTGAGAGTCAAAAGCCAGGATGATTTCAGTATCTGCACTCCTTCAGTAAAACATTAACATAAAATTTGACTGAAAGAAATTATGGCACCTGTGTCACCCTGTTTCTAAAAGGATTGCCTTCTCAAGAATAAGGACACTTTCAAATATCATTGCGTTTATCCAAACTCTGCCACTAGCACCTGACAACTGTTAACTTTACAGAGGATAATTTCTTTGTGTTGCCTATAGGAAGTTTTAACCCACTGTCTCCTAAAGAAATTTAAATTTGTTTCAAAGGCTGTTTCCTTGCTGCAGATTTCTTAGCTGTATTTTCTTTTCTTTTTTATGCCAAATGGCAGGGAGACTTCTGCACTGAACCATTGCCCACGTATCTGGCCTGCCCTGCGAGATGGCCAACAGGGACAGGGCCAGAAAAAAGGTAATTCTGCATGGATCTGGTTGTACAACTGTAGGCAGCTTATTTGTCCCCTGGCATAAATCAGGATAATGTCAAGGATACCTTCGCTCACAGCTGCCTGGAAAGATGATGAACTGCTTTGGCAGTCAGGGATAACCAGAGTCCAGCACAATTTTCTTTCCATATTCTCTAATATTGTTGGTTTTTCTTTGGAGGGATCCATGTCAGATGGTTTTAGAGTTGGGTATATTAGCTTTACTGTGAGCACACTCTCTGCTGCTAGGATCCTATCTGCGCTGCAAAATGCCGTGATTATGGCCTAGCTCCACTTACTATTTCCTTCCATTTTCCTAAATAAGCCCCTCATTCCCTTTATCCTCTGTCAATACTAAGCCTTTTGTATTTCATTATCTAGTGGTGGAATATCTCACTCCAGTAAACATATCTGCACTAGTTTTCTCCTCACTTGTGCAGGTAGCAGCGGTATAATCTTTGGTTCATACCGACACCCAGTGACTCTGGCTGAATTTTTGTAACACATGCTCACAGTCATATCAAGTTACATTGTTGTGGTTACTCCGAGCTTGCTAAATCATTGTTAGTTCAGCTTTGTCTATCAAGCCGCAAAATGTTTCAGTAAATGCACAGACATTCAAGTCTTTGGCTACTGTATCTTGTTTATCAGTCATCCTTATAGAACATGTCCAATTGCATTTTTGTACAGCAGTTTTTGGTGAATCTTGAAAATTCTGTGACCAAAAGCACATTTTCTCTGAGCTGGCATAGCTTTTTAACAACTCTGACATGTCTGTGGAGAGGTGATTTATCTTTAGCCTTCCTGCTCATTTGTTTTTTACTGATATCGTGTTGTAAATTAAATTAATACATTCATGTAACAGATTATTTTTCAGCGATGACATGATATAGATCAGCAACTGAATCTACATAAGCAATCAAAAATTTTTCTAAATGTATAACATCATTTTTTTTTGAGTCTACATACTGGTACTGGTGAAATTAGGAGACTAACTTCCCCCATGGATCAAGAAGAAACAACTCGCAAGGACTAAAAAATTCAAATAATGTCTGATGCAAATCCAGCCAGAGATAGTTTAGATTCTGTGTATGAATACATTTTCTTTATTTGTTTCATTAGGTATTAATCAGAATCTGGAAATATTCAACCTAAAACAAACAAATGTGCAAACATATAAAATAAAATACACAAAATCAAAACCAACCAACCAAAAAAAAATAAAGAACATACAAGTTTGTATGCAAACCAAAACCAATTTTCCAACCAAAAATACAGTTTTCCTCATTTCAGAATGATGTTAGAATTCAAGTGAATTTAATGAATAGTTACAAGGGTTAACAAGATGTTGTGAGTTGAAGTGAGTTGAAGCGAAGAGGGGAAATCTTAAATTCTGCATGAAAAATACATTCTCCTTTTATATCATACCTGAGTTCAATTGCACAACAGAGAAACATATTCGATTTCCTTCTCGAATTATAGATACTTAATTCCACCTTAATACTTCCACCTGCTCAGACAGTGCCCCAGCCACCAAAGTTTTCTTTTGAGTCGTGATACCTGAGTGGCAGATGGCAATCCATGTGTTTCATCTTCCATATGAAAACTTGATCCAACAGGACAAGGAAACTGTCTCTGTTTTAATGATTATATTAATATTTTACATAAAATAGAATTATGCCAACAGGATGGAAAATGATGAAAGTAGAAGGAAACCCTGCCTACAAGTTACCATATTACCTATTCCTTGGGAAATGAAAAATACAAATTCATGTCTTCTGAAACAAATTACTCCTTCTGTAGATGTGTACATAAAACAATGGTTTATTGCAGAAAGGAGAAATAACTAGAAGACCTTCTTTTCATGCATTTTTTTGAATCTAGGTCATTGATTTTCTTACTTTTTCTCCCAGTATCCAAGAGAAATATGCTATGTGCCAAATCATTTCATTGAAAGAGATCAGTCCGTTTTTCTTTTTAGTTAGAACAGCGGTTTTTAGCTTGCCTGTTGCCTTGGTTTGCCCTCCCACTAAAAATAGAGAAATGGAATGGGGATCTTCCATTAACAAAAGCCCTCTAGTTCTCAAAAAAGATATCTGATTTGGTTTTAAACTTTTTTTTTTTTAAAGATACTCAACCCATATGTAGTGAATTAAAGAATAATAATATTTGTAACAAGTTTTTTTTCCTTCTCATTACATCACTAATGTGAACCCAAACTTTCCACAGACTTTTCTGAAAGTTCAATACTCAGTCTGAATAAAGAACTGGATATGTTTATTTCCTCTAGATTTATTTGCATATTTAATTAGCAAAATATTAATAAACAAATTTATATATTGAATTCAGATGGGGTATACTTATATATGAATATATCATTTACTTTGCAGAGGGAAATTCATAATGAAAAATGCAAATAACATTCTTTACAAATCTGTATTAACTTTTTCATTATTACCTTAAAATAGGGTAATTTATTGACAGTATTTCAAAATATGTTTTTCATGAAAAGAGGCTAATTAGTATGCAGGACTTCAGTGTTTGACTTTTGTCACTTCTCTAGAAAATGCAATTAGAAAGTTTCGAAATGTTTAATTATGGTGCTTGCCTTGATCTGAAGTATATGATACATGCACAGATTTTTAACTTGTAATATGAAGAAGTCTTAAGCAACCTCTGCTCTCTCTGAAACTTTATGAAAGCTTTTCCTGAGATCTTTTCTGTTCTCCTACACTATTTCACTTTTATTTGTGAAATTATGTCTATATACAGGTGCAGGTAACATGCCTTAATGCTGCATTTAATGAAAGAACAAATTAGAAGTGATTTAAGTATTAGAAAATGTAGCTGTTGACTATTAGTATGATTGAAGCTACTTCTTTCTCTNCCTTCCCTTCCCTTCCCTTTCTTCCTTTCTTTCATCCACTAGACTTAATAGAATGCTCTGTGATATGACAAAAAATATGAGGTAGTCGATCCTCATTATTTTACTGCTTATTTCAATATGGTATGAGAAGGAGAGTCTCCCAATGGAAAGGGAACAGGAATACAGTCTGGAGCAGAAACATATTTTTCTTTAACAAATAAAACCAAGCTTTGTAAAACTAAGATGTACAATACCATCCATAATATAAACTAATTAGCATAATCAAAACCATTTAGAAATTTAGTCATTTGTTGTCAGACAGGAACTGGGCAGAGGAAGCAGTTAAGATTTTTTTAATTTTTTTTTTTACCTGATATACTATACAAAAATCTGTCAGTCTTCTGATGTTAGTGATGTAGTGACAGAAGATATACATAACAAGGCAATCTGTGATTGAACTAAAGGAGCTGGATGGCTACAAATATATTTTGGCTCAAATAAAGGATATGTACTGAGTTGTAATGAATGTTTTTCATCAAACAATTTTGACAAAAAAGAATACAACAGAAAACTTATGCAGTGATGTTTGCTGTATGTTTGCATGTCTAATATCAATCTCTCATTTTTATGAGCCGAACTGATTTACAGAGTTCAAGCTTCTATCATTTATGAATAGAACGGGTGTAAGATGAACCATGCTGACAAAACTTCTGCGTAATAGATAATAAAAAGGGTGAATAGAGTACAATGTTGGCTAGTAAATTAATAACTCTTTCAGATGGGATTTAATTAGCTATCTTCATGAAACAGATAAATGGTCTTAGGAAGACTTTCTTGGGTTTCAAAGAAGTAACGTCAGAAAAATTTATATTTTTTCTGCACTTTTTGTATACAAAAAGCAATCAAAGGAGTTAGAGAACTATAAACAGATCTTCAGTATTTCTCACTCTTTGGAAATATTCAGCCCAACTTCTATGAATAATAAAATCACGTCTTGTATTTAAACCCCGTGGCCATATCATACCATAAGTGATGTAATTTCAAGACCGCAAGCAAGCCTCATTACAAGGTAGCCAAGCCTTCCAAGCTCTGGCATTTCTGCAAAAATGTCAAAAACACTACTTATTATCTTTCCTAATCTTCCATTTTTAGGTGGAATTAAAAGGCAAACTTAAGCAGGATGAAGTATAATAATAGTATCTTCAGGAAAAAAAATAATAGACCAGTGTTCAAAAGGAAGGAAGAATGGAAATAAAAACGGTTGATTGAGTTAGTTACCATCAGATCACTGATAGCATCTGTAGATCTAATCATACCTCTGAATTATACACACAGACTAGGAATAACTCTATCCCACCTTATTGTTTCCTCTGACCTACAGGTTTAATTATTCCTTTTTTTCTGAACTGTGTGTTTCATACCTATCTAGGCTAACAATGCTAAAATATTTAAGTAGGAATGCTTGTCACAACAAAGAGAAAGATCTGGCTGCAAACCTGACGTTAGAAATGATATGGCATCTAGGATTCTTGTAAAAACTTGTTACTGGTTCTGGGTTGCACAAGAGGGATGGGGCAAGAAAAATCTTCATAAGGTATGTAGAAGTCAGAAAAAGAATAATTACTTAATGTTAGCATCTGAGAAAATATGAAAAGGAAGGAGCAAAGCCAGCTATTATCCATGAAGAGTAAACAAAGTCTTATATGGCACTGTCATAAGGAGTCACTGATACATATATGTGAATGAACATCTGCGCATTGTCCACAGAAATTCGTAATCAATGAAGCAAGTGTAGTCTTGGTATTTTGCTCAAATTTCTATAATCAGGTTAACTAGTGAAAAGAAATCTCTGGTAGAAAGATTATCTGCAAGTTTATGGCTCCATATTAGATTATACTATATACTTTTATAAGAAGCTTTTCCTCTAGAAATTGCTAAAGAGTTCACATGCATCATTGACTTTGCCATTTAGCAACTGAATGAGGTTGTCAAATACTTATCTAATTTGCAGATTTTGAAATGGAGAAGCTAAGTGCTTTTCTCAATGTCGGAGACCTAAATCATGTTAGAACTATAAAAAGCAGAAACTACAACTTCTGACTTCAGCCTGTTCTTTAAGTTCCAGACTGCTACCTTTCATTCACCTTTCACCTGTTTGCTGATGACAAAAGGAATGGTGTCAGTGGTAAGGTTGTCCATTTTAGTAACAATTTATTATTAGATAATTTTTCTTTTTTAGCAGCTCCAAATTTCACAAGTTGTCATGCAGGATAACAAACTTCTTATGGCAGATAAGCAGAATTTTTTCATAATGAACAGTTTGGTAATATCTGCAATAACAGCTGCAATGTTCATGATAGTAAAGAAGTCTGTTACAGTCCAAAATAAAGTTCAGCATCTAGTGATCACACAGATGCATCTTTTGGACAAGTTAGATGTACATTAATTCACAATGAATTGATCTGTGCATTTTCTGTATTGCTGGTATTTCCTAAAGAATGGCTATGTAACACTAGCAAGAGCAGGACATTGCTTGTGTAAAGCAAGCCCTATCAGTATAGAACTAGTCTCTGGTCAAGAGACATACATGCAGAGATTTCAATTTTGGAATTTGGAATTGTCAGCTCAATTTAGTTCCAGAACACCGAGGAAACTTTTATCAAGTTTAATAAACCATATTAAAAATTTCAAACTATATTTTTGCAACTGATCATTTCTTTGAAGAAGTGAATTGTGCATCGTATTCCACCATTATTCCAAGTTAATTCAAATTAGAAAACCTAAATGTTCAAATTCCAATTAGGTTACCTTTTTGAACCATAGCCACATCAGTGGAGAATTTGTCCTCCCATTGCACGTATAGATCTCATAGTGATAGATATGTTCTCTATTTTGGATATGAAAGCTTGTTTTAAAAATAGTTGCAAAGTCTGAAATATGATAGAGCTCACAGTGAAGTTGGTGATTCCTTTGTAGAGGCTGATGCTATCTAAGATTACACAGAAATATATTGTAAAACTTTCATTTTTCTTTCAAACAGGAAATTTTCATGTGGGAATGGGACAGCTGAGGCTTTTTATTTATTTATTTATTTTTTCCACAAGTGCCATGAGAGTCTGGAATGCTGATTCAACAGAAAAGAAGTCAATACATTCAGTATAGGATACAAACATTTGTGCACTTAAAACATTTTATTTTGCACGTCTTTGAGGTAGAATTCAAAATGCAAGCTTTCAAGTCCCCCCAAAAAAGGTATTTGTGATCTTTTCTTTTCAGGAAACTTCCCTAACAAGCAAACTGTGCGATATCCAAGGTAGAGACAGCCTCTGTAATTTGATTTTGATAATGATCTCTTGGTAAATTTCTAATCCTGATCTCAGGTATATTTGGGACTATGATTATGGATTTTAGAAAATTTTTGTAAAACTAATAGCAAAGTTAAAAAGACAGAATCTGCAAGAATCATTGTGAAATTAAAGGGAAATAATTAAGGAGAATAACATGACTGGAATGATTCTACCAGACCAGACTAATGAGTTCTGGGTCATTCAGTGTATATTCATTCAGTGAGCAGTCTGCAACTCAGAAGCCAGAAGTAAAATAATGTAAATTGGAACTTCTTTTTCATTGACTTGGATCTCTTTATGTAGCCTAGGATTGATTTGTTAGAGAAACTAAGTCTTAAATGGATGAAATGCGTAGAAGAAAGTCCTTCAAGTAAGAAGTTGGATTCATGTATGTCCCCTTAGATCCCAGATTATATCTAGTTATATTTCTTCACACAACAGTAGGATGATTCTGAAACAGAGAAGGGAAAATAATGAGGCTGAGTAAATGAAGTTCAAGTGTAAGATTATAATAAAACATAAAATTCATTCATCCAGTTTTCAGGTTAATTGTAAGGCTTTAGTATATCTCTGAACCTAATGGGCCAAATTATTTTTTAATGTGAGTAGAAATAGGTTTGAAAAAATATGAAATATAGTAGCCTCAACATCTACATGAGACTGGAAGGTAAGTCAAATACATTACATAGAAAAATACTGTGCCTATCTGAGATACAAAGAGGAAAAATGCACCCAGCCTGAGAAAAAAGGACATCTTCCACTCTTAGGCTGTAAATTAGAGTAAACAGTAAATTGTATTTTTAAATTCCTCTGCCCACCCACCTCCTTCAAGAAGTACAATCTTGAAGCAGTGGTGATAAGTGACAGAATTTTATTATGTACTGTAGTATTGACTGAGTGGTGAATGCGTTCTGAGCATTATACAAACAAGTAAGAGGAAACAGAACTTCCCCTAAGGACTATGCAATGTAGGTCAAACACAAGTGAAAAAGCTCACGCACATTAAAAACTGACTGACAGCACATACCCAAAAGGTGGTGAGAATATTTTGGAGTCTTTACAGTGGTTAAATACGAAAGACTTAGCAGGGGGAGAAATACTTTAAGGAGGGCTTTGAGGGAGATGGATGGACTGGATAGTACAGAGATGGTAGGCAGATCTGCAGGGACCTCTGATCCACTCCTGCAGTAAATGAACATCTTAAGTGCTGTGAGTTTCAGACACCGTGGAGTCAACAGGACAATAATTCCAGAGCCTATGAAGGGACAATGCAAGACAAGCAGAAAGGAAATTTGGGCTGTAGGTAAAGTAGTAAAAGAGCAATGAAGAGGCAATTACGACGGGATAGCATAATTGATAAGGGCATTCTAGAGGTCTTAATTAAACATGGCTGTGATACCAAGTCCAGCCTCTTGGCTCTTGGCTTTCTCTTTGTCAACATGAAACAAAAAGGATAAAAATGACAAAATATGTTTCAATTTGATGGGAAAAACATTATTTTCATCAATCTGTCATCTGCCTTGCCTCTTTACACAGAAATAAAGCTAAAAGGAGTATAAAGGTTCATCTTACTATGCATATTTTTCAACTTTTTGTTTCTAGGCTATGTTAGTATAATACTACCATAGTATTACAAGCCCACTTACTAATCATCTATTAACAACCTTGTGAAATCAGTTAACCAAACCTTTTCAAAAATGTTTCTGTTCCCTGTCGAAAAAAAAAAATCTTTGCTGTTTTCAGTTTAAATCACATTCTTTTTTCAAGCTGTTTAAACTTAACCAGATACATTTCTCATTCTTATTTAATTTTGAGTCTTCAGGAATTTAGCCTAAGTACAAGATTTGATAGCAAAGCCTAACACATAGCTACTGGTAGGTATTATTTGGAATGATAGCTTGTTTAAAGAATTGAGACCAACCTTCTCCAGAAAATGAACATTCAAATCAGCAGTCAAAGCAAAATTCAGACCTGACTGAAATAAGAACTAAAGAGAGAAACTAAAGCTATCTGAAACAACTGTTTTAGGAGATTGCATCATTTCCTAACACAAAAGAGTGGGTTGCAGATTCACACCACTAACTAGCCCAATGGGAATTTACACACCTTTCCAATCACCTGAAAACCCCAGGAGAATGAACTGCCCAAATCAACTGTCACAGGATGCACAGCTCCCAAGAGAAGAGAATGCTGCTCTGAGTTGCACCTGCTGACTCCATTGGTGGTGGTGGTTAAATCCCAGTCCTGAAATATCATACTGTATCATTGTCCTCATGTTGAGCTTTCTATTATTCTTTTGCTTCTTTTATTTTTTTTCCAATACTGTGGGTTTTTTTCTGGTGCTTATTATCATCATTATATGTTGGGTTTTTTTTTTTTTCCACTATAGGAGGAAAAGAAACAGATATGTCTGCTTTGTTTTTCGGTGTAGGAGAAAACAGCACTGGTGACGCCGTTAATAGTCTGAATGTGGTAAGCATTTAGCACTTCAGTTTTGAGTATGCTAGAGTATAGACAGGTGTGTGTAGCTGAGTGTCTTGGATCATCCAGACACATTTTGACACTGTTGGGAAGTACTGCATCAAAGTCACCATCTCTGTTGCCTTCACTGCTCCCAAGAGGGCAAAGAACATTTGCCACTCAGCAGTTGCTTGGTGGGTTATTTTTGCCTCTGGAAACTCAAAGCTGGAGAAGAAGTTGTCACTCTGGCCTGTGTCCGCACTCTGCTAGACAGTGCACAAAGACGTTTTGTATGGCAGTTGCTTCTTTGCCAATGCTGCAGATTTCAGATTTACTTTGCTCCAGCTGTTGCCTCTATTTCCATTGAAATTGCTGGAACAACAGAAGCCCAAATACTACTTCAGTAACTGATGGTGGCTGCCACTGCATTGTCATTACAGGTTGGAGAGAAAGAAAGTTCTTACTTTAAAAGTGACACAGACTTCAGATTTAGTAGAACCCCAGAGGCAGAGCTGAATCTTTCTCTCTCTTCCTGCAACAGAAGTTGTAAAGTTTAGTGAGACACTGTAACGAGATCTTCTGTAGGGCTTAATGCTCCCCTTAGCTCTTTCCCTTGTGCGAAGGGCTTTCAGAATATCCTGTCCCTTACCCTAATTACAAACTGAAAACGGATGAAACCTGCTTTAAAGCTGGTCATTTAGTTTGACAATTGGGATGTTTTGCATTCTTCCTGAATTAGCTACTGTGAGCTGTGGTATCTACCTCCTTTCCATGTGATCTCTCTTCATCTGCCTGCTCATTATAATTTGTGGATGAATTGTTTGTATTAAATGCCTATTAATAATATTAGGGGATCTATCAGCCACTTTTAAACAGCTTCCTTTAGGAAGCCAGTGAGGATTTCCCATACTATGGGAGCTGCTAGCCAAAAGGCTCTGTGGTGTGCTTTGTGAGAGCCATGGCTAAAGCATTCATAGTTCTGAAGGTATTGAATGGACTCCAAATCAACAAAAATCATCTGGAATCTCATCTAACATGAGCAGAGATGGGTGAATATGGACCAGAAGATGGCTGTCTTAGTTTCTAGCTGAAACAGAAGTTACATTCTCTCATAGTGTCTGGTATGAAGCTATGTTTTGATTCTAGATAAAAAATAAAGCTGATAACAGTGATTGTTTATACTTGTTGCCTAGCTGTGTTGAACAGAGTCAAGAACATTTCAGTCTCTCATCTCCTTGTATTGCTTTGCCAGCAAAGGGGTTGGGGGGACGGTTGCACAGGGAGCTAGGAGAGGACAGGACCGGGGCCCAAACTGACCAAATGGATATTCCATACCGTATGACATCATGTATTACAAGGAAGGGGAGTTAGCTGGGGAGGGGTTGCTGCTTGGGGACTGGCTGGGCATCGGTCAGTGGGTGGTGAGCAACTGGTTTGTGCCTCACTTGTTTTGTACATAATTATCATTACTGTTATTTTATTCTATTTTCCTTTTCTGTCTTAGTGAATAGTTTTATCTCAACACGCAACTTGTACTTTTATATCAGATTCTTTTCCCCATCACAGCTGGGAGGAGGGGGAGTGAACAAAAGGCTGGGTAGTGTTTTAGGCCTGCCAGCTCAAACCACAACAACAGCATTGCCTAATTGTATGCCAAAGGCACCTCAAATACACTGGTGACACTGAGTTGTATGTCACCTAAAGCCTGCCCTGAGCACAGGGCAGCAGGAAAGCAAGAAAAGAAGCAATTGACTACTGTAAGGGAAGCACTAGGTCATGGCCTGAGTCTGTGATTGAGCACCTGGTGAAGGGCGGTGGTTGCCTGGAGAGCCCAGGTAAATTGTTTGCACCTGTGTCCCCACACCTGACTGGAAGGGGTGGACACAGGGTGGAGCTGCCCTGGGCTCATTTCAGAGGCAGCCACTGAGGGGAGCATATTTCTTGTGGGAACTGACTGTTCCTTTGAGAAGTGTTGTGTTCTTGATAGGGACCACTTATGTGAGTCCAAAACTTCTGTTACTCTTGTTTATGACTATTAAACCCTCAGATACTTTATCTGGGATTGCTAAAAATCTATCTGAAGTAATCTCACTACTTCGTTTGCAACACAGCTGGTGGAGTTGGTAGGTTCCCTGGGAAAGTATTAGGGAACTGAAAAGGGGCATGGATTTCCTTAAGAACATGCCAAAATTGTGTGGATAGGGAAGCTCTGTGTCACTTGAAAAGGAATTACCTGGGTACATCCCAGAGTTCCTAGCATCTCTGTAGCATCCTGCTGTGGAGGCAGTAGAGAAGTGGGGTCTGTTTTGTAGTTATGGGGATATTCCCAAGTCACTATCTCTTATGGCCGATTTCTTAGAAAAATTAGGAGAAAAATATTCTAACCACTACGGGAAGGCAGCTTGCTGCTGGACTATGGTCTTAAAAGATTGTTGGAACCCAGAGCAATGGGATCCTTGGAATATAGGCAAACCAAAAGACAAAAGTAAAACAGAAAATACCTCTCATTATGCAGATAATATTAATCAAACACTGAGGAAAAATATGAAGAAGATCTAACTAGAAGCTCTGCTACTACTGGAACCTCTTAAAATAAGACCGATAGTGACTCAAACAAAGACACTTCAGGGAAGGGCGGCCGGTGTACCACCTGAGGGATGGCAACCTGCTGAAACACCTGCGCATTGCAGCTCACCTGTATACAGCAGCTGAGTTAATGGATTTAGTACAGGAATTCAAATAAAAACCAAGAGGAAGTATCCCCTCATGGTTATTAAGATTATGGGACATGGGGGCAGCGAGCGTTATTGCTAATGGCCCTGAAATGTCAAAATTAGCTTCTATCACGTCCCACCTGGTCATGCAACAGAGACTACATTTGAGCGTTAGACACGGTGATGAGAATCATTCATTATTACAATGGTTCTTTGTCATGTGCAAGCTTACCTGGCCTAATGAAAGTGATATACTTACTCATACTGAGTCCTGGAATATTATGGAAGACCTGCAAACAGTTTGCCTGTGTTTTCCAGGCAAGCCACTGCCCTTCACCAGGTGCTCAATCAAAGATTCAGGCTGTGACCTAGTATCAGCCTTACAGACTACACACCAAGTGGTGAAGATCAACACTCTGTTTTCACTTAGGTAAATGAATCCGATCTCATTTCTTAAAAACTGTGAGAAGACATACAGCTGAAAAAAAATTTTTCTAAATTCCTTTGATTTTTCCTCTAAATCTTTTACTGATATTGTTAATCTCCTAAAACATATGATAACACCTATGCAACAAGAATATGATTAAGTAATTTTTTAGGATTTTTTTCACTTCTCTTTTCTAATTTCTTCTAACTACCCACTGATCTGCTTATTTTCCCTCATTACTGTCATTGAAAAGTCAGTACTGGTTGGTTAGCCAAATAATAATATGAAGATACCAATTTGTGCTATTATAATCCATTTTCAAAGATTAATTCCTTTAGTAATAGCAACATATGACATCAATAAAGGATGGTAATAGTGATACTGAAGATAAATGAAGGATGGAGACAAATGACGTCAGGAAGACGTAGCAGAAAGATGATTTCAGGCATGAGAAAACTGTGGCTTAGTTGAAAGGATGTGAAGAGGTACAAGGTGTCAGACTAAAAATTCTGTATTAGAAAGGTTGAGGAGCACGTAGGATATTATGAGATTAGAAGGTTTGATGAGAATGGAAGAAGCATGAAGAAAAATATTTGTGGAAACACAGTAGAGATTTTTAGTTTCTGTTACCCAGCAGGAGGTAAAAATCAATGCTAGATCAATAAACAAAAAATGTTTTAAAAACAATTAAGAGAATTAAACTTTATTCATGCAAAACAGTCAGTTTGGGAAAGAGCTAAGCGTTTAATTGGAAATCTAATAAATAGTAACATGTCAAATGCAGAGATTCTAGCATGTGCAGTTTCTATATGCATACGTATATGTGCAAGGAGGCTCTGAGACACACTCTTTTACACTATGTGGAATGTGAAGATTCAAGAAACTTTCCCAAGTACAAAGGCAGTAGTTTGAATCATTGAATTTATTCTTTCTCACAGTTTCTGTCAATTCTTCCTTCTTTGCCTTATCAATATAGTCAAGTTTAAGTAGAAAGCAAAATCTAATTAAAAGTACCTTCTAGACTCTATCTCACACTGTACTTCCCATGATTAAAGTATATATGTTATATGCAATACCTATAAGGAAAATATAAGTTAGCAGAGTCTTTAAGGAAAATTAAAAGCCATCCTGTGTAGAGAGCATTATTTTCCCCATTTTCTACAGTAATATGGAATGATTTTACAGTTTGACAGTCTTGTTTCAGATAATTTCAGGCCATATATAAACAGATGCTTTAAGTGACTTTGTCTGTGAATGCCAATAGGCAGCAAGAAACTGGGTGTATGTTTGTAGGTGAATGTCCAAATATAGAGTCAGAAGGCAGAACCAATTAGAAGTCTAATTGTGCTCCTGCACCTAGGCTGGCTGCCTAGATGCTCCAGTATCCTGGCTGGTGATGCCCAAGAGCATTCAGGAGCAGCAGCACAGTAGGAGCTAGCAAAACTTTTAGGG
Organism: Penelope pileata; assembly: GCA_013396635.1. Classification (NCBI taxonomy): domain Eukaryota; kingdom Metazoa; phylum Chordata; class Aves; order Galliformes; family Cracidae; genus Penelope; species Penelope pileata. Next base: position 1,733,879 of record WBMW01002235.1, read on the forward strand.
ACTTCAGAGATTCAGTAATGTAGTGCTAAGCAGGGAGAGTGAGTGAGTGAGACATTCGATCAAACAGATTACTTACAAGTGCTGATCTAATTGCTTCTTGAATAACCCTCAATACCAGATCCACTAGGGATTGTCATTTATGCACATTACAACAGAGGTATAGTAAATTATCACTGAAGTTCTAATAACAGTGAAGCCTTATAGAATAAAGGCAGAAAGAAAACCATTAACTCTTCACATGCCCCCTCAAATTACCTCCTGACAAGTAAGTTTTTAACATGCAAGATTTTGTCTTTTTCTTTTGGGCATCAGAACACATCAAAAAACTGTTTCATAACTTTTCTCATTTTAAGAAGCTTGGTTTTGTGGTAATTCAAAATACTAGTTCTGCTCAGATGGTATTGGGGAACAGGCAATAAGCACAGCTAGAAGATTTGTTCGAAATGCAAATATTACAGTTTCCTATAAGGCACAGAGATGAAAGTGAACAATAGCGCATCATTTTTTCAGTTATGTAAGTAAACTGAATTCAATTTAAAGCCTATTATAAAAGCTCTTACAATTCTCTGTTTTTTCCTTCAAAACCATTTTAAGATTATTTATTCACTTTATAAATTTGGTGCGCCTCCAAGCTTAGTGCCCACTAGATATAATAATGCTTTATAATAATAATACTCAACCCAAATTTATTTCAGGTTGAAAACCAGAATGTGACCTTAATAACTTTGAATTTTGTGTGTTCAATTAACTTAAGGTAGAAATTGATTGTATAGATGCATCTGTAGAGTTTCTAGTGAAGGAGTACAAAGTATCCTCTTCATGGTGACAGAGGCAAATAATTCATGGCATCTGAAAGCTGTTATGAAAACTTCTGGGGAAAAATGTCAGGGTATGTTAATGGGATATGTCTTTAAAAATACATCTGATTCCTGTGAGCCTGTATGCCAATTTTATCCACTGTTCTTAGCAACTTCAGTCACAGTAGAATAGATTCAAGATAACTGTTTAAGAAAATCATTCCTTTGAATCTAGCGTGGCTTTCATCATCTTCAACTAGCTGAAAACATCAACCATGGTAATGGATAAAAAGGGAAATGTTTGGATTAAATGTGAAACTTTTTCAAGAACATCCTTGCAGTTTGGCAATGAGCTTTGAGGTAACCCCCTTTGGACAGATTTATTAGGAAAGTGGAAGGGGATAGTCAAAATTATTATTATTTTTTTCCCCTGAACTGTTCTCTCAGCAAGAAGTATTTTCCAGTTGATGGATGAGCCACATAGTTTAGTAACAGACTTTGTAGATGCTGCAATATCAGAAAGAAGTCTGGTCTGTAAAGGGACTTACATACTTTGTTGGTTTTTTTATTTATTTATTTTTTCTCTAGAAGCTGAAGCAGTCTCAAACTGCTTTTCCTAACAAAACGTAGAGGATTGAATGGGAGAAAAATCTATTTTTTCTCAGTCTCTGGACAAGATGTATGAAAAAAAAATAATAATCCATGGGAATTAAGTCCCTTTTCAAACTTTCAAACCACTTAACATCCTTGGAGAATTAAGCACCTTAACAGACAGACATTCTACTCAATAGCCAATTGCCTGGGGCAAACACTCGGCAGGGGTAAGCTGGATGATGATGACGATGATTATAACCATCTCTTATCACTGTTTGTGCTATTTTGTAGCACCTGAATCTGTTGCACTCTATTCTATAAAATTGAATAAAGCAAGAGTAATACAACATTTGGGCCAACAGATTTGCATTTTTGTGCCTAGGATTATATTGCTTATCCTGCTTGATAAGGCAGGGTTCAAAGCTAACTCTGTGTCTCAGTTATACATGAACAGTTTGTATCCTGACCTGAACTGTTCACTTCAGGCCATATTTAGTTATATGAGAACTTTTTATTTACTTTAAAATTTTTCAAATTCAGGAAGTGAGTTTCAAGACATTTCATAAGTCCAATAAAATCCTGATACTTCGCACTCTGTGATAACATCTGGCTACTATATAATTTAAGAGAGAATCAAAAAGTGTCTGATGATAATACTGTAGGGAAAAATAATTAGTGTGAATCTTCTTTTCTGTCTTCTCAGAGACCTGTGATCTCTGAGTAGTAGATGAGAAAATTTCCAAAGAATACACTCAAAAGGAAATCAGTTCTGTGTATTGTCAGAAACTCTCAGTGCAGATCTTTTTGTCCACACATTTTCTTCCAGTTTAGTGTCTACACTAGCAGGGAGGTAGAGGAGGAAGGGAGGCTAAATACGTAGGATTTTCTTTTACATACAGGCTCCTAGTTAATGAGAAGATGGTTAGAAATCTGATTTGGAGGTAAAAGTTTTGTGGCTAGAGTAAAAATATCTATGAATAGGTAAGTAAGCTGTATCTTCTGCTAAACATGCATCCATAGACTCCCAAGTTGAAGCACTTTTCAGGCTGTATGTGCAGATGAGATGAGGCTCCATTCTGTATGTGTGGAGCAGAGGCAAGAAGATTGAACCTAAGAGACTGCTAATGTACACTTCTGCCAATAGTTAGTGACATGAAAATCTGAAAAATGCTCTGTTTCTGTTCATGCACATGCTGAGATTTACTTCAAACCTGATGAATTTATCTTTGAGATTTGGGTTACTCTAGCAAATGGAACACTATAAAGTCAATGAATTTTAGTTGGTTGGTAGTTGTAGGGTACCAAGCCACCTCTATTTCCTTTTCTTAATATTCCTATGCTTTCCATTAGTTCCTTTTGAAAATCATTGATCTATTTTGGCTGCATTATTCTCACAAAATTCATCGTAAGGAAGCTATAGGTAAGCAAGATAATGTAACTGGAAGAGGGCCTTTTACTGAGATGTGTCAGTTCTGCTTACATATCATATAAAGATGCTGAACATCTTTAACACTGATAAGATTACTTAAGATAGGTTACACCCAGTAAAAAGATACTGCTCCGCTTACTTCATTCAAATTACCTACTTATAGAAGATTTACTATTGGCACTTCCTGTGTTTTATTAAACCTCTGTTAGGTATTCATGAAGTTAAGGAAAACGCTTTCTTTTATAATGAGTGAATTTACTTCATTTCATAATGAATGTATTTAATGAATGATGTGACATCACTATAATTTTGGACTGAGGATTTATAGGGCTCACAAAGTAAATCAATTTTGTATGGAGAGTAGAGGCTTGTTTTTAGTGTGTTAATAAAATGAAAGCAAAATTTTAGAGTGACAACATTTTCAACACCATTTTCCACGGCATCAAATGTTTCCAAATGGATGAAAGAATGGAACATTTCTGAAGTATTAGTAAAAATTGCTGAATGTTTATGTAATAGGTCAATTGAATCTTGATTATTTTCAATTACAGTAGACTAGAATCAATCAACTAAGTAATCTTTTTATATTAATCTGCTTTTCCAACTCTATTTGAGGAATAAGAGTCTAGGAGGATTGAAATGGAGAATGAAAACATCACTCTATCCAGACTGCAGGCACAGGGTATGGACAGATCAAAAATTTCAAAATACAACTTCAATCCAAGATTTTGAAAATGGACAGATGAAAGGGAAAAAAAATAGGCCAACACAGACATTTCTATTTCTTTGGGTAGGTAGATAGTAAATATGCATACAAACTGTGAAAAAGTTGATCCCCTAAATCCAATGAATTTGCAGCTTTCATATAGCACAGAAGAAATTAAAAATGAAATTCCAGGCCTCTTTAATTTGAAAAGTTAAATTCAGTTACCTTTGCTGAAGAAAATTTATCCCACTTTCCTGTCATATTGCGCTACAACATCCCATGCCACTGTATACCTTAGCAGCATTGCACCACTAATAATTTAGGTTAGGAGGTATGACTATACAATTAGGTAAGTCAGAAACATTTAAAGAAAAGCAGGTGTGATCTTTCTGTAAATTATCCTCAGATAATGTATAAATATGGAAATACTGATGTTTGTCTGTCACCTTGACAGAAAACAGGTTGAAAAGAATGTTTAAAATAAAAATGGAAGTGCCTTAAGTGTATTTCTACTTCCCTAAATAAACGTCTTGTCCACCTGATAGTGAATACTTGTGAAGTAACTATTAAAAAGTGGGCTCTAATATATGATCTCAGAAAAAAACTATTTCTGAATACATTACAATTTTAACCTTACTAAAGCATTCAGAAGTGTCCAGGAGACGCTTTTCAAGTCCATTGTTATGTTAATGCCTTACCCTTCATTGTTTCCTACAGTTTAAGTCTAGATAGTTTATCTAATTATCACTACAATCTCCTGAATTCCAAAAACCGTCAATTTTCAACCAGATTAGCTGTAAAGTACTCTTAATGAGCAAAAGATAACTCACTTGTGCTTTATCAGTTTCAGAATATTAAAATCAGAGAAATAAAAATCGGTGGAAAAAATCACAGTGGTTAAAGAAGAGGATAGTGACCTAAAGATATACACTAATCGCAAAGAGAGTAGCATCATTTAAACCTGCTGAAAAGACAGGTATTCTCATCAAATCCAAAGACCAAGCTGAGTGTTTCATATATGTGAAAAGCACAATCAGAAAGGACAATGCACACCTTTTTGAGATCACTCACTTTGGAAATAGAAAAGTCACCCTAGTAAAACTCAGAGCATTTGGAAGAAGATGTATCACACTAAAGTATAAAAGCAAAGTAGCTGCTGCATCTTATTTCACACAATAATAATTGTGTGAAAAGACATTTCAGAAATCCTTTTGTCTCAAAATACTGAGATAACTTGTTATGCATAACTAGAGCTGATAGGAAAATAAATGCTTTTAGGACACTTGAGTATGGTGTTAATTAATGAATATTTCTGGAAGACTGATGTCAGATGCCTGTGATGCAAAGTAATTTAATGATAAAGAGTCAACACTGACCCAAGAAGTGAACTAGCTTCATGCAGGAGGAGTACTTTAAATTATTCAGAAAAAATTCTGTCCTGTGTCCATTTAGCCACCAGTTCAAATCTGACATACAAGCAAGAAAGTTAGTTAAGCATCAGTGACTATACTTGTGATCCTTAAGGCTGAAAGCTGGTTTTGGCAGGGCTTCTGTTGTTTATCTAGTATATTTTATTCTTGCATAGCACTATAACTGTCTAAAGTGGCTGCAGAAGCAATGACTCTGTGAGCCATGCTGTAGACAAAAGAGAATGATATACTGAAGATGGAAAACGAGAGAAACAAAACTGATAAATGGAAAAGTAAGGAAGAAGGTAAAATGAACAGCCTGGAGCAAAAGGGAATGGCTGTCACAGCAACCTCTTTTAAAATAAAGAAATCAGCCATCAATAGTCTAATATTCCACAAAGTAGTCCTAGCTCAAATGAGGTCTTTATTTATCAAAGCACATATTGATGGAATGACCATTGATACCAGAACAAATTGACCAGAAATTCTGTGTGCTTTCATCTCTGTAAAATAGAAAGAACAGCTTAGTAATGTATAAGGAAAATAAAATTTGGAATGAATATCTATCAGAACAAATGGATTGAGTCAATCTGGAGTCCTAGGTTTTTTCCAGTAAATTCCCTCTGATTTCAAATGTTATGTGCCAAATGTTATTCTATGTCAGATAACTCAAATAATTTCTTTACAGCGTTACAAATGAGAATTACCGAGTTAAGCATGGCTAATACAGCTCAGCTTAATATAATTTTTACTATTCTCTCAGGTCTGTAACCCCTTCTAAGACACTTTCCAGTAGATCAATGTGACCTATGCTTGAAGCCTTGCTTCCCCAATATGCTTACATCTTTATTTAACCTTGTGTCTGTGATTAATGGAATGTGCTGTTTCTGCTTTGCTGTAATGGATGGTTGTGTTGGAGCAATACACAACTTAGTAATGACATCTCATTCCATAGAAGAGATTACAGGAAAAATACATAGGTGAACCAGAAATGGCAAATGCATTTTTATTCCACATTTTTCTCTCTTTCTCTTTGACATCTCTTTATAGACTAAACAGCTTTCCCAGCAAAATCTCAATGGTAACGCTTCCAGAAAGTTTGCTTCTGACCACCAATGGGATTACATTGCCCCAAGAATTTGTTGATGCATTCACAGACTGTATACTGAAGTGCAGAGTCAAATGTACAACTCCTTCATTTTGAAGGCAATTGTGCACTTCAAAGAACTATGAAAAGTATGTCATATCCCATGGTTACTAAAATGTTAAAGCATTTTTTTCCTGAAATGAAAGAATTATTGAAATCCTTTTGCCTGCACGTATCAAGCATTAAAGAAAGATAATGTGTCTTGCATCTGTAGATTTGCAGCTTTTTCAATAGCGGGCTAGTTTCTAATTGTGTAATGAATACAGAGAGAATCATGATGCCAAAAATGAAGACAAAGATTCATCTTGAATTCAGTTATGAATTTATCTGTTGTCAGAAGTGTTTACACTTGAAAAAGCAAACATGCTGGTCAAGGTTAAATATTGCTTCTTTATTATTTATTTATGAATATGTAATGGATTTTTAATAGGCTTAAAAGAAGTTACTTCTAAATCAAAAATACTTTACTGATCCAAATTATATAACTATGCAGTTCTGGTCATCCAACTTGAAAAGGATAAGGTTAAATTGATGTAGGTTCAGGAAAGGATGTCTAGAAAGGAAAAAAGTGTCATGTATTGCTTCAATAACTTTTATATAAGAAGATTTTAAATAATGTTCCACTCAGAAAAGAGATAATTGAAAAGTAACCTATACTTCTTAAAAGGTATAGCAAAGATGATTAAGGAATGATGATTCCACTTTTTCAATAGCATAACGGGCTCAAAAGGATACAATGAGGCTTAAAATAAATAAAAAAGGAAATATTGTCCCACATTACACATAAGTAAACTTGGAATATAACTGTCAGAGAAACTACAAAAAGCAAAGCTACGAACAAGTTCAGAAATGGTTTTATCAAATTCATAAAAAACAGATCCTTTGGCAACTATAAACTTGAATGTCTTGGATGCAATCTCTGGAAAAAGAAGTCCCTTAAGTTGGAATTTGAAGATATTGGAAGGGAAGTGGAAATATCAGGGAGATTATTTTTCCCTATGGGAATACTTGGCTTTCAATTATGGTTGGCAACCATTGGTTGTCACCAGAAACAATAAAAAAAAGATTGTCCAGAAACCCTGTGCCAATCCCATTCAGTCATTCTTCAGTCCTCCTTTCCATTGCCTTTTGCGCTTACCTTTCAGTAAGGTAACTTTTACCGGTTTAAAGTTTTTCAGCAAAGGTTTTGTTTCCCGAATTTGCCCTTGGAATTCATCCTGTAATGATCACAGTATATATATAGTAGCAAACATCTAGAGAATATGATTAAGAAAAACATCCTATATAAGAAAGTGATTACTTTTATGAATTAAATGGAAGATTGAGGTTGTAAATATATTTTTGTACCTCTAAGGATAGAGCAACACATATAAAAATGAATGTGTCACTTTTTTTTTGGTAGGAGGAAGTTAAGGCTTTGCATCAAACTATCTGTTAGACTGTCAAAATCAGTTTTGACTGTGTTAATACCGACCCAATTTTTCCCTCAGAATCTTCTTGAAAAGTAATTATTTACAAGAACTGCAAACTGCATTTGTCATTTTGATTATACTCAGCATCCTTCAGAAATGCTTATGTTATTCTAAAACACTCTAAATGATGAATCTTCTGTATTGATTTTTGTTGACATTAATGCTGCAGTTAATACCAAAATACTATAGAATTCCTTCGAGATTGTTGAGGGATTTTGAACAGTCTTAACTATTTTCTGAAGGTCATAGCTGTTTTTTCTATGTAACAGATTTTTGTTAGGTGAAGCGTCCCAGCAATGTTGCCTTTCTTTAAAAGGTGGAAACAAGACATCAAAGTAAGGAAAATTGAAGCCTCAATTCAGTTCTCTGATCCCATCCATAATTACCAACAATTTGCTTGTCACGGTCATGAGATATCTCTTAGGATGTGCCCTAAGGGATTTTAGAAGCTGTCAAGGATTGCAAATATTTTTATGACCTTTAAAGCAGTCTTGTGAAAGAGCTACAGTATTAGGTTATTTTCCTTAAAAACAAAATTCATTTGATAGGTGTGCTCCCATTCCTCTCCTCTCTGTTCTAACATGTCTTATATGTTATAATCCTCTAGTTTCTGTCTGCAGGAAATAGAAATTGCTGTAGGGAAGTTTAAGGTAAATGTACACAGTACTTGCTTCTGTTGAGACAGTGTGTGAAAGTGTTCTCTGGAGTGTGAAATTCTCTAATAGAGCCCATCAGAATGTAAACTTCAGTGAGTATCAACAAGTATAAGTGAAAGTGGAGTTTCTTGGATGTTGCGGTTGATTTTTAAAACCTCTCTGTGTTTATTACAAATAGAAGTACTTCAGAAAAGCTCTAATGTAGTTTAAGAGCTTCTATTTTGTGACATTGGAGATAATTCTCAGATTCTAGGGTCACAGAATAAAAATGTCAGATAGCTATTATAAATTAAGATGAAACATAAAATTATGGTATTCTCAAGGATCTTATGGACTAGCCATCAAAGATGCAAAACAAAGACATAAAAATTAGTATTAATGACATGCAGATTTTTCATGGGCAAAAATATTTGTGATGACACATAAATCCCTTGATGGAAGGCAAGAGTTAATATTTTCTTAATATTGCTTTAGATCAACTGACAGCTACCTTTGGTCACCAGGTATTTAGAGGCATATCCACAAGATATCTGCAGGACATATGGTAGGATCTTTATTTTATTCTATTTTGATCTGTCTGAATCAAATACTGAATGAATTTTAAGAAACTATTCATCCCAGTTCTAGAGATCTCCAAGCCAGGTCCCTGACAGCCATGTATGCTCTCAAGTCTTTTGCTTCTAGTTCCTGTATTTTTCCTCTTCCGGAGATCTGAAGTTCAGTTTTGATGACAATCTACTGGGCTTTGGAAAAACCTTAGTCATTTGTTTCCTGGTACTCACTGTTGCAGTGAATCCAACATCCTTTATATTTTGTGTTCAAATAACTTCTAACTGCATTTGGGTGTTGCACAATGATACTTGGCAACTATTTAAAAATAAATACCTGTGATTAACCTTTTTATTCTTTCTAGAGAAGTATTTTAATTCCTTCTTTTAAATGATTAACTTAGTATTCAAGCAAAGCTTAACTGTGTTGCTTCCCTGACTTTCTAATTGAGGAAAGGCCCAACAGCACAGAAGCCTTCAAGTTTTACTTCATGAATAAATGAACGTTCTCTACTCTTTCAGATAATCCCAAACCTTACAACACTTCAGTATAATGATTTCAACCAATACACCATCACAGCTGATGGCATAGATGATTACAAAGCTTTCTTTTCAAGATACATAAAAGGTTGTTATAGTTCATGATCTGTCAGTAGCTTGTATTTGAGGTCCCCTTCTGCATGTTCCCTTCATGCACGGCCAACTTTGAAACATTTTTCTGTATGTTATTAAAAAGCAAATGCTACTGTCATTTATTCTTTTTTTATTATTCTTTTAGTTTTTTTTCCCCCAGAGTATATAAATCAGCCACTATGTGAGTGAGAGAGTCTGCGTTTGCAAGTTAAAAGCTTTCATACAGCATAAAAGAATGACAATGTCACTTGTCTAGCTTGAAAGTCTACTAAAGGACAGTAGTTTTCAAAAACACTGCAGCTGTTTTCAAATAAAGAAACACATCGAGACAGATTTATAGGGCAAGGAAAGAATATTCATACCATTCAAGTGGGAAAAATAACTTAAAATGGAATCTTTACATCATGCACAGCATGTATAACAAGAGCATAAAACTTGCAATGATCTTTTTCAGTTAAAAGAATAGAGCTAAATATGGGTATATTTAGGGGTAAATATATTTTAGATAAGTGAGGGAAGTAGCAAACTTTAAAGTAGGAATAATGTTAAGCTGCTGTTAACACTATTTGTTTTTATTCCCAGGAGTAGTCCCTGTGACAAAAGGTGAGATAATTACTTCACCTACCTGCAAAATGTCCCATCTCAGTGAACGCTAGAGTGTGTGTAGTGAATGTAGCTGGGTGCTCAGAAAATGAAGAATGGCCTAATTCTTAGCCTGAAGCATACTCTGTATATGACCATGCTGCCCTGCCTGAGAAAAAATTAGAACAAGTACTAAGTAAATGTCCTTGTTTAGAACAGCAAAAGGTGAAAAAGCAGCTATCAGCTGCTGACTGTAGCAGTACAGATATGGTGCAGTAGTCTTATACATGTAGGATTATCTAAGAATATGAGTGACACAAGGGAGAATATTCATCAGACCAAATGATATAGCTGGAAAGTGCTCCAAGACGCACAAATTTTTCTGATGTTTTTATCTAGGAATTCAAGCGATACACAGAATCTGAGGAGGAAATCTCAAACTCATCTTCATTCCAAGCTCACTGCCTTTTTACTGAGGCATGTTACAGTGCAGCCATAGCACCAGCATGAGAACACAACAGGTATCTATCCCTTGGAGAAACCTGTGGGATCATTGTGCTCTATGATTTACACCGACTCCAGGTGAACCAAGCATTCACACAGGTTAAAACTCTATGACTTTTTTTTTTTTTTTAAATTATTGTTCTTCAAGGGAACACTCTATAAAGCAGAGTCCTCACTTTATCAAGGTTTGACTTCATTTTTGGGAGAGGAGTACTTGTGTAAACTGTCAATTAGATACAATGTTTTCTTTTTTAAAATGTCTAGTCCTAGAGGAGGAGAAGATGAAAGGCTGTAATCCCTGACACCAAAAAGAGAGGGGGACTGTTTTGTTTTGTTGTTGTCTGTTGTTTGTTTCTTCTTCCAGAGATGCAGAAAGATGCATAACTCAGCTGGCTTTCTTTGCTCATCTTTCTAGTTTCTGACAAGCCTATTTGCTCACTGCCAACCAGATCATCCCATCACAGCAATCTATGATGTTGTTGAGTCATCACTGGACCAGCAAATACTGGTTTAGCTCTTGCTTGCTGACCTGTTTTCTTCTACACAATTTATCTTAGTTTGAAGAGAAGACTTAGCAACTTGCAGCAACTAGTAAAAGCAGTCCTCACGAGCCTTAAAACATGTGGTCCCATCTAATATGCAATGAAACAGAAGTGTCTGTGCCCACAGCACGTCTAGGTGACTTCCTAATTCAGAAGTGGAACACAGTGTAGGTGGAACATCTCTCTGTTTTCAGACATCAGCTTTAGAGACTTTTGTCTTCAGTTCCTTAACAACAGTGTTAGTGACTTAAAGCAACTAAAAAATTTAAGTTTGAAACAGAACTAACCTCCAAGGCATGAGACATACGAACTAAGAAAAAATAAAAATTCCTTTATTGCAAGCATTGTATGCTGACAGAACAGATTTTTAAAAATTGTTTTTTGTAACATGGTAACAACATCTAATTTGAGAACTTTTCATCAAGGATTTTAGCACTCCCACTCCTAATCTGAGATTGAACAAGGTATTTCATGTGACCAAGAGTATTATACAACCCTTATTTTACAGAAACATGAAATTTTTCAGAAAGGAAGCCAAAGGAAAATCCAAAGAAAAATCCTGTTGTACTATATTACCTGGCATTTCCAATTTGGCATATCTCTGAGCAAACATTCAAAATCTTGCTTAGGTGCTAACTCAGAAGTTAGCACTCTAGGGGAAAAAAAAAAAAACAGAAAAGGAAATATGAACCTATGAATTCAAGATTTTGCTTCCTCACAGGTAATTGAATCTGTATCTTGACTCTGTGAAATTAATCTATTTGTAACCACTTAAAACATGACATTAGAGGTTCCAAATGATAATGTGTGCATCCAAACATTGAAAAGGAGACAGTCTGAAAAATGATTGATACACCTTAGTCTATGTGGAAACAAAACTGTAAATAATGCAGAAAAGAAGGATTGGATTACTCCAGGTTTCTGCATATACATAAGCAGACAAAAGAAATAAAAAAAGCAGTATCAGCACAATACCTTTTAATTTTATCAGAAAGAAAGAAACATTTAAATGTTAAAATAGGTACTGTGCTTGAATTTTATTTTACAAGTCATATAGATTAATTGCTTGTGAAAGGGATATTTAGCCAATTTCAAGCAACAATGGGCAGAGAAAAGCTGCTCAGTTGTGGAATGAACACTGAGAAAAAGACCAAGCCACAAATCTCTCTTAGCCTGGAGACACCATAAAACATTGCCAAAGCCAGAAGTACAAAACTTGGCAATATGTGAAAGAATTGACCAGGTCTGTTTGTTTCCAAGTAGAAAATATCATGTGGAGTGAGGGAGAAGACTAAGTGTCTCTAAAACCTGGAAAATCTGAAGGAAGGAAAGAACGTCTGCAACAGATTTAGAGAAATAAATTAGATGAAGCATTTCAGCATTTTTGAAAGTCAAGTCAAAAGGATTCTCTTACATACACCAAATTTTCTAAATAAACATGTACCACTATTTTCAGCTGGATTCTTCTAAAAGGACATATGAAACATTTTAAAAAGAATACTTGAGAGAGATAACTTTTCATGAAACTATGTAAAAAAAACCAAAAACCTAAGCTCCAAAATACTCCATTCTATTTCAAGGACAAAAAATTAGAATTTCAAGAGTTTTTGTGGCACAGATTTGAAACAGCTCCCTGCAAGTATTTGATATTTTGTATGAAAAAGACACAGTATCACATCATTAGTATTTTTACAATTTGAGATGCATTAGCAATTCCATTAATACTCAACTTAGTGTCTTTGTAATGGATGAAACTTTTCTTCATGGGAAGCCATCATATTCCCTATGCAAATAGCAAAAATGCTTCTTTCATGCTAATAACAGAAATCTACCTAACAATACTTTTTTTCCCCTAAAGTTTGAATTTATTACATAATGTTTAACCTGCCAAACCTTCTATTTTGTGCACATTTATAAGCCTATTGTGCATCTTGACTGGTACACTAATTAATGCAAAGTGTTGTAAGTCTTACCACAACTAATTATTTTTTTTCTTGGCCATGGAAAATAGACTGTATGTAGATTATGAAATTCAGAAAAAGCTGATTGGGGCTGATAGAGAGGCTTTGATTAATGCTCTGATAAGAAGAAAAAGAAGTGAGAAAATATACACTGTTTTCAGAGATTCTAAAAGGGAAAAATACCTTTGTCAGCTCCACTAGATCAACTACTTGCAGAACCCTCAGGGTTGTTTTTGTGTTGTCAGGTTTTTTTGTGGATTGCCACCTGAAGTATATTTACATATTCTGACTTTTTCATCTTTTTCTTACTCTATTTATGTATGATGTTATATTTCAACCACAATTTTAGTAAAAGCAGAGGCAGCTGTGCCAACATAAGCTTAGTCTAGCATCTATAGAGGCTTCGTTTATTAGTGAAGGTTGTAATTTAATTTGTGCAACTTTTACTGAAGTGAAGCACTAGCATAATATCTTTTAACACTCTGGACACCTTTGCAGAAATTCTATTTTAAGTACCTCCAAAATACCAAAAGGTTTTTAAATCATCAGTGATCAATACAAAGGATAATGTACAATATCCAACTTTTAGTACGAAGGAAATGATCTTACTTCTATGTCATCTAATTTGCAAAAATTTTCTGTGTTTTTCAACAAACATAATTATTATGAGTAGTAATAACAGTAGTGATGATCTTTGATAAGGCAAGCTAAGAAACACGGAAGCGTAGCTTGTAAAAATAGAACTTAAAATTTTAAACAGTTGATTTTATTCTGCACACAACAATTACTCCTGTTGTCAGCAGGATGAAAATTTACTACCCCAGGAAGTCGTAAAGGCTCTGATGCATTCTTACACAACACAGCATGAGCTGCATCCAAATGAGAATGTCCTTTCAACAGCCTCCCTTACCCTGTACTACGCTGCATTAGTGCTTACATCTGTCACATACTGTCTGAGGTGTCTGCACATTGCAGTCAGATGAAATTGTACACTGGCGCTCTTTATGATTATTTCAAGATTGGAAATATTTATTATCTATTTTAATCAAGGGCCTTTTTCATTGCTTCGGAGAATACATTATTTGCTTTTGGCAAGACTGTTTCTCTCCAATACTCAAATAGCCAGTATGGCAGATAAAAAGCTTTACTATATCTCTTATGAAGAAGCTCACTCGCCTCCCCTAACCATGACTATTCTTCTTGTGAAGGTGAAGAATAGGAAAAAATACACCATCTGGTTGTCAAGAATTTGGAGTAACCTACGTCTGTAACTCTTCAACGGTGCTACTTGCTGAGCTGCTTCTCATGCTCTCCAAGACATTCTATTTAGTCTTTAAAAAATCATGGTGGTATGCAGACCACTCATAGTCAATTTGGACCAGTTTCAGAAGTAGCATTATTAACTACGAATGTTGTGTCTGCTGAATGGATATTTACTCAGTGAGAGAGTAAGTACAAATGTGGACCAGCACTTGAAGACAAAAAAAAATATTGTTCCCATTCCTTGCCCTTCATCCATTCTGAATCACATTTCTGTAAGTTCATACGTATGGAGAAGGTAAATTGACAGAAAAAAAAATCACTTCTGAAATATTCAAAAAATGTGCAGAAAAGGTTTCTGTGAACATGAAGTACAATCATCTATTTCCTTTCAGTGTCAGATGAATGCTTCATATTGAACATTTTTAGGATGCCTTTCTGTTCTGACAGACTGAACAACAGAGATTAGTGATTGATCTCTTTGAATTACCTGTATAGAGAAATATTCTTGCAGGTTCCAAGAGATGAAATCAGAGTATTCTGATATGGCACTTCATCAAAGAGAATTATAGATTAAACAAACACTAAGACTTTTTTTCTGACCTTTTTCCTATAGAAGTGTATGTTTATTTGGCAAAAGCTTGTTTTTTGCCCATTGATTGTTCAGTATTTCTTGTAAACTTGTTCATTTTCTTTAATCAATAAAAGCACAAGTTAGCCACAAGTTCACTAAAAATTGCAAGGAAAAGGAAGGAGAGAAACATCTTTTGCAGATATCCCTTTTTAAATCAGTGGTGACATACAGAATAATTCAGAATATAGCTGCAATTTGAAGTTAGAGTCCTCTTGTTTAATCAAAGTTCCATGACTGTATGTAAAGGTGAATCCTGTATACACTCTGTAGACTAGCAACTGCAGAGTTTACCAGATCTCTCAAGCTGGTTGCCTTTTAAAGCAATTCTGGATGACACATACCTTCTACCAGAATCTGATGAATCAGATTGGCCAAGTTTGCAGTGTAAAAAAACTGACAGGTGTGGAGGACTTAGAATTATAGACTTTGCCTTGTCAGAGACATTTCCACTTGAAGCACACAAAGACAAAACAGTAAGAAAACCCATCCTCCTTGAGACCTGGGGATTCCTCCAAACATTCTTCTACAATAAGGATGCATTCACATGAGTAAATTTGCTGACTTTCTCCATCGTGCCTGCTTCAGTTTCTACAACATTTTGAACATTTTCCTGTTTGTACCTTCTATCCTGGTTGTTGTTGTTGCTTTTTTATTTTATTTTTTAACCAGAGCTGTATGTTTTACCTATACAATGCTGCACCACACAATCAGCCTCCTATTTCAGAGTGCATATAATTTTTACATTATTAATCCTAAAATTTAGTAGCAGTGACCTGATCATATCTTCATCCAGTATTCTTGAAACACTTCTGTTTCTTGTAATTATCCACCTGCGTGAAGCAAAAAATATCATATGACCTCAGTATATAGTTTTCTTCTTTTCAATCCTATCTCAGTTCTGTGTTTAAAAAAAATAAAAATAAAAAATCAAATGTGTTTCCTCCAGCCTTGTAGCCCTTTCATTCATAGTCAATGAATGGTCTGGTATGATTTGCGTATTGCACGGCATATCCTATGCTCTAAGAAAGAACAACAGTAGTGAAAATAAAAAATCTTCAGGCACTTTCTGACTATAGAATATAAACAATCTAGTATCTATACCATCTACAGTCTAGTATCTATAACCATCTTTTTTCCATTAGCAGGTTGTAATAATTTACTTCATCTTATTTGTAAAAAAAATTCTTCTTTCTCATGAAACAAGGCAAGATAATGCATTGGTAGTTTGAGATTCAGTGTTGCAAGTTTTACCTCATTGTTGTCATTTGCCCTTTGACTCATATGAAGAATTTTTAAGTGGTATCCATGAAATACCCAAATAACTGTACTCCAGAATCCTGATGTTTGAGGGACTGTCAAACTTTATATTGTTGTCTTTAACACTGAAAATTAAAAAATCATCAATAACATCAAAGCAAACTTGCAGCTTTTATTCAAACTAATTATTTCTGTGATTATTTTTGTACTCATCTTTAAGAACACCTCACACAAAGTTTTTCCAGCTCTGCCAAACCAATAGTTTCTAATCTGAAATTATTTTTCTTGTTATCAGATTGATTCTGGAATGTCTTTAATTTACTTCTCTAAGATAATGTCATGACCATCACTAGCTAACAGGTTGTATTCAGGTTTTGTCTCAGCTTCACAAAGTGTTAAATCAAGGTTTAGAAATTTATTACCCTCTAAAGGCAGCCCAGCCTGTATCATACATGATCTAACTACTGCTAAGTTCTCGGTTAAATATGATTCCAGAGGATGCATAAAACTTGTAGCCGCTAATGAATTGTTTTGGTTTTATGTGGGAGGAATTTGCTAGCAGGGGGCTGCAGAGGTGCCTCTGTGAGCACAGCCCAGCAGCAGCCCCACGTCAGATCAGAGCCAGCTCCAGCCACCTCCAAAACAGACCCACCACTGGACAGAGCTGAGCCATGAGCAACACTGAGTGTGCCTCTGAGAGAGGAGATTTAAGAGAGGGAAAAACTGTTGCACAACAGCAGCTGGGAGAGGTGAGTGAGAAATGAGAGAGAAACATCCCTGCAGCCACCAAGGTCAGTGCAGGAGGGCAGGAGGCGATCTATGCATGGAGCAGAAGTTCCCTGCAGCCCAGGAGAGACCCATGGTGAAGCACCACTTGGAGCAGATCACTCTGTGCAGCCCATGGAGGAGCCCACAGGGCAGCAATGGATGTGGCCTGAAGGAGGCCTCGGCCCCTGGAGATCTCCACAGGAGCAGACCCCAGGCCAGAGCTGCAGCCCATGGAGAGGAGCCTGCAGTGGAGCAGGAGGTCTGAGGGAGCTGCTGCCTGTGGTACAGTCCCCCTTCCGCTCCTGAAGGATAGACCCCGTGGTACAGCCCCATGCTGGAACAGTGGTTAAAGAGCTGCAGCCAATGCAGCTGGGAAGTTTGGAAAGGATAGCATCCCATAAGAGGAACCCCACACTGGAGCAGGGGCAGAGACCATTCCCCTGCTCCCCTGTGCTCAGGTATTTTTAGTTTGCTTCTGTTCTTGTTGCTCTAGTCCTTAGTAATAGACAATGCATTACATTAATCTCCCTAGGCTGAATCTGCTTTGCCCATAACGATAATTGATGAGGGATCTCCCTGTTCTTGTCTTAACATGTTGAGGCTCTTTTCATTGTATTTTCTTCTGCAGTTCTGTTGAGGAAGGGGAATGAGTGGCATGGGGGAGCTGAGCTGCCTATCAATGTGGAACCACCATACAGATAACAGTGAATTTATTGGCTAGGAATAAGAAAGTTTACATATGAAAGTATGAGTGAATTTTAATATAAATTTAACCTCATATTTGGGCAGTAGATTATCTCAGGTTTGTATATCCAGAAGTTACAGCAAAAAACCTGCACAGTACTGTCAGTGAGTAAAGAAATCGGATATTATCATTGTACGCTAGCTTAAAGAGCCTTCATTAGCTATGATGGCTTACGTACTCTGCATCATACCCATACTGATGTCAACAGAACTTATTGTATTTATATTTGTGGATCAAGGTTAGCACTGAGAAAATATTTTCTAAAAGTCAGAGAAGAAGGGGCATAAGTATGAGAAATAATACACCGTGAGATCAGCCAGTGATTGCTTACAAACTTGTGCAGCTGAGTGTAAAAAAAGTAATCAGAACTGTGAGTAAAGACATCATGATAACTGTCTTTCCTTCTCCTTGTCAGCAGCAATTCTTTAGACAGTTCATTGGAAAAACATTTTGTATGCACTTAACTAGTCTAGGCTGCTCTCTTGTATTCCTGCAGTATTCATCTTTGCGCAGCACCTCAGATTCTCTCTAAAATAGTTGTCTTTTTACTAGACTCTGTGGTCTCAAGTAGATTTACTTTGTTTTATTTCATGTTTGTGATTGTTGAAAAAAATCATCCACTTTAGAGACTTTGCTCCTACATCAGAAGACTAGCAGGAGCAGACGCTTGAAAATTGCAGTATTTTTCATACTTTGCTGTTTTTCTTGAAATTGAGATGCAGAACAACGAAAGTTTATATTTGCATTGCTCATAGAGCATTACAATTAAAGAAAAAATTAATATTTTATATTTAATGTCATTAGAGAGTAATATCCATATATATGAATGTATGCTATGTAAATATACATAATTTCACATTAGTATATAAGCACATATATAGAATAATTCTGTACAATGCTATTCTTTTGTGTTATAAAATTTTCAGATTTAGTTAAATATTCATTTCATACATGCAAACACACATCTATGCCACTGAGGAAATCTTGACTAAAATAACTTTCTATTATAAGCTTTACACCTACATGTTGCCTTTCCAGTTACCAAATATTTAAAGTAATGATAGGTGTATTCAGTTTTATTCTTTTATTATGTTCATTCTCACTTTAATGTAAAAGGAATGCTCTTTTCCTAATATGTTCTTTGTAAAATATAAACATTATTTTCATTTCAGAAAAATTGTTTTTCTAGTTTCGTGACTGTCATCTAAAGCAATGAGGTTTTCTAAAAATATGGCTATGGACAACTGGTAAAATAATACACAATTTACCATATTATCAAAAAAGCTTCCAGTATCTCAAGGAAATCTTGCAAATGTGAAAACTAACATTTGTAAACAAACAAAGAAAACATATCTGAAAAGCTGCAAAGAGATATATTAATAGATTATTCTACTCACACATCTTTACAGCTCTGCAAATCATATCACTAGAGTACTGAATAATTTCACAACAGTACTGAATGCCATTACAGAGCCTTCATTACTGGATTATTGGCCCATTAAAGTCATCAACATATCGTTCTTGAATAATCAACATAATGATGAGCCACTGCCCTGAAACATAGTGATGTGTATATGCCCTGCAGCAATAATAAAATCACAAATTGATGTGTAAAAATATAACAAAATGCTAAGCAGAATTGACAACAATCAGTAAAAAGACTGACATGCCTGTTTAAAGCAATGAAGAACTTATTTAAATACACGATATCTATGTGAATATATGGAGAAGAAAACACTGATCCAACACCTCCAGTATCCAGATATGGAGTATAAAAAAGTTGTGCCTGTACTGTAGATGTTTTGTTTACTAATTGGTTTATTCCATTCTTTCTGCATTTTTTCCTGTTTATTAATAGAAATAATTGGGACATTCACAGAATTGCTTCATGAAAAATTCTGTAACCAGTTCTGAATTTGACTACAGACCAGACACTGTAGAGCCACTAGTAGTGCGTTTTTATAAATTAGTCTGTCAAAACACCTTCAACCTTAAAAGACCCCCTTAAGAGGAAAGAAAGAGTAGTTCATTTTCAGTGCTCATTCAGTTTGTGTCATATCTTCTGAAAGTACCCACAGGGATGCCAATTAGTTGGAGTTAAGATAGATTTTGTGTGATCAGAATTGTATTTCATATAGGTTACTGACCCACTGTTGGCCAATAATCCATTACTGGTATAGAAGCTTCAAATTGTTACAATTAATCCACCAAGTTCTCATTCTTTTTTGAAGGGAATTATTAAATTTTCCTTCTTTTCAGATAAAAATTGGATTGTACCCTGGAACATATGCTATAGCTGAAATGCAAGTTCCTGAACTCAGCTCAGGTGCAATTGGGTGAAATATAATGACTTATGGTAAGTGATCTGAGTATATAACCAAGTTGTCCCTTGAGCTTCTCAGGTCTTTCAGTCTATGAAGGTTAGCTGAAGCATTCATGCTCTTTGAATCTGAACAATTATATGCTGTGACTTCTTCTCAAAAAAGCCTTATCACTGTTCTGAAGCAGACACGATAGCCCAAAACATTTTTTTGCTCCAGTTCTATTGATAGACCTGTAACAACAGACTACAATGTTTTCCACTTAACAATAGTGGAATACGTACACTTTTCAGTTGGGAGAAATTTACACCTGGCTACAATCTTCTTGCACTCTGTTGTTTTTGAAAAGGGGATATAAAACAAAAAGGGTAGGGAAGGATGAGAGGCTGTAGTGGTGACCACGCTCACAGGCTTTGGGGTCCTCACTGGTGTATGCAGTGGACTAACCCATATACTCCCCAGGGAATACAGTCTTCCTCTCATAGTATTTTTATGTGGAAATGAAAGATATGCTGTACTTGTCCAGACTTGACAGTTTTTTTTTGTCTTGGTGTTAAGGTGAGTGCTAGGCAGTAAGTACTATGAATAAAACTTCAAAATCTTTAATTAAAAGAAGCATTTGTAGTTTCCATAGTTGGAGCCAAAAACTTGCAAAGTCCAGAAATCGGATTTCTTCTTGCCGTAAAAACTTTGCCAGTGAGCTTTTTGACTATATAGTTTTTTTCATCAGGTCAGAGATGTGGCTGCTGACTGCAGCATACAAGTTAGAGATGTAACAGATGGAGAGGGTGCACTAAAACTTTAAAATTTTGCATATATAAGGCAGTAATACTCCATCTGGGACTTACTCTGCCTTTGTGCTTCATCAAACACCTCATCAGGCTGCAGCAGGCATCCCAGCTTTTCTGCTTCATAGAAATACTGTCACAAATTTCTGAGTGCCTAGACAAAACTTTTCCAACTACCTTTTGCTTGAATGCATTTGATCCCCATGGGGAGAACTTAATATTCTTACCTTCACATTTTCAAGCCACACTAACAAAAACACTAGTGTTTCAACTCCAGCAGATTAAGCATACATTCATACTAAGGAACTCAAATGTTTAGTAAGAAAAACAAAAATAAAAGTGCACTGATCATAAAACTAGCTTTTTTATACAATTAGGTAAATGTAATTCTGGGAAGCTTAGTTACTAATATAGTTAATTCTTACAGGATTAACTGTCTGTAATTCCCTTCTAGCTGAAAAATGTATGTAGTAGGTAGTGAAAAATACAGTCCTCCATTTTTAAACTTTTGGTGTTCTTGTTGTCAGCCTTGTGTTATTTTATCTATTTATTTATTGTATTTTTTAAATTACTGTGAATATTTTTTGTCTTAATTATCAGACCACTTAGTGAGCACAATTTATACCTTTCTGCAGATTGAACTTAAACTCATACAGCTGCAATATGTGTGTCCAGGACCAGCACACAGCTGTTATTCAGTGAAAAATACTGTGTTAATTGAATCAGTTGTTAATATAGCAGCCTCATGGAGCCAAATTTCTACAGAGAGTACAGAACAATAAGTGTTTCCACTCCATTAATTTGATTCATTGCGTTGTTTATTCATTGCCAAAATATACTATAAAATGTGAACAAAAAGTAGCCTTTATTCATATGTACTAACTATAGCACAGGATAAATTGGATATATTTGTGCAAAGAGCGTGAAACTAAATTCAAGGTACATTTAATTAAAAAAGATTATTCAGTTTCTGCAACATATAAAATAAAACTACATCTAGTTGAGTTCTGGAACAGTATTAGGTCACTTAAACACTAAGCTGTACTCGAAATACACATTATTTTCTGCCTCATCAATCACAGTAAGGGAGGAGAGCTGCGGAGTAGGCAGCAGTACATGCAATGCTCATCTCAGCAAATTATTCGATCTAACAAAGGCTATTGCTTTAAGCATATGCTTAAAGGGGTGGAATGTGAAAGCAACAAGTGTAAGTACCCTCTTTCTGGAGGTTACCTTTGGCTGTTGCCCATCACTGTTCCTCATCATCTCCAGTGAGCTTTTGCTCGAGCACTTTTGTTGCACATCATCTGACTTCCATCCTGTAAAGTCTGCAGTACCTAAGGGAAAAAAGAGAATCGTGCATTGACAACATTGCAACTTGTCCAGAAAGGATTTTAGATTTGCACATGTTAGAGTTTGGCTGGCCCAGAAAATAACTTTCTCCCTCTGCACAAATGTCATCATTCCACAGAATAATTTCTTCTAAGGAATATGTCAGGGAAAATGGAGCGAGAGAACTGTCTTACATTATATGGGTATGATGCCTCCAGCATTTTTGGAAACTTTGTCATGCTCCCAGGACGATTCTGCTTCAGATGAGTTGGAGCAGATAAAAGTGACATGCAGAGATAAGAAGTTCAACATATAAATTCAGTCAATGAAGAATAGTAACTTCTCTTTTCAAGGATGTTAACTAGAAAGTGAATAACGAGTGAGGTGCTTGTAAAACACCCCAAAACAGCCAGCAATTTAAAGCTCTCCTACCTATGTCTTTTATGTAAACTTCCAATCAGATTAAATAGTTTATTGTTTTTACTAGAACCTTAACTAGAATGAGAAACTCTTTGTAGAAGAGTCAAAAAATAAATTAGAAACAAATCTCTCTCCCTTTGCTGGGCATCTCTGTGCGAACCAAGACCTTTCTGTTTGGCTTGCTTTGATCCAATAACATTTACTGCCTTCTTTGAGTGTAACAAATTAACTCTGCACAGGCTCTCTGTCACCCTGGAGGAATAACTTTGGATTTACTCCCTGCTCAGCCGTCTCCCAAGCTCAGATTTTCTTGAGAGATACCTCACCTGCCTACCCTACTTTGCACTTTGTCCCCTGAATATTTCTATCTGCTCCCACAAAGGGTGCAGTCTCTTCTCCCTTCTTCTAGAAAGTTTTATTTGACATTGAATGCAGCAACCAGGACATGACAAATGGAAGCCTTCACATTTTCCAGATTCATCCTGAGGAAGATATATATTGTGCAAGATGTGAACAAACAAATAAAATAACTGCTACTCACAAAAATACATAGGCCATGACAAAAGGAATCAAAAGAGAAAACTGAATGAGAGATCATCATTTTTATAGGAAAAAATGTAATTTTGCTGTTGAGTATTATAATTAGCCATTACAGTAATAAAAAAAAGACTTCTCCACTTTCTAAGAAGCTTTATTCGTTGTTTCCCAAAGCAGATTCATCTCCATATATCTATTGTTTAAAGGCAAGCCTTTATTAAGGCATTGTACTCAGTGCTATAATTGAAGAACACAAAAGGCCATCTTAGTGCCTTTTACAACTCCAATCTTTGTGCAGAAACAGTATTGAATACACATTTTAACTGTGTATATATACTCCTCTGTAATCTGATCCTTAGGCACTATTTTGTCCTTGGAATATGGTCTTCTCATGCTTTGTGAGAAGCTAGTATGTCCACTGTTTTCCTGATGTTCATTGTCAATGCGTAGAGATATGTTTGAGTAGATATCCAATGTGTTGTTTCAAATGCTTGCAAACGACAGCCTTATAAATGAAAATTTCCACTTGCAGAGAAAATTTTCATTTAACCATTGCAAATTTTCAGTTAGTTATACATGTGAGTAGGATGGAGGAAGCCCTCTGATCACTGCTACTGACTGAACATTTGAACAGGCAGATGCATGGAAGCTACATCACAGCCGTCATAATGTGATTGCAGATTAGTTTATCAAAATCAATGGATAAGAGATGGCTTGTTTCAAGATAGAAATATATTGAGTAACTCCTAGATTACAGTGTTTATCTTAAAATTAAAACTTCAAAACATCTTTCGTCAGTTATTTTAGATCTGTTTTTCACAATAAACACTTTGAGAGTAAAGTAAGTGCAACATTCTCTGACTTTGGTCTCATTATGGGATGGTCTTAGAAAAATTTTCTTTAGTTCTTCTCCTACCACGAGAAGAGTCCAGCAGTTCTGTGGCTAATCTTTTTATGATGTATGCCTTTATTTACAGAATATCAACTATCATCTTCCCATCTAATCAAAAAGTGATGTGATAATGGTATATATGCTGATATTGTAGGTATCAGCTCTTATCATATTAAAAATCTGCCAAGCTTTTTCCTTTGAGCAAGAGAAAGTATTAAGAATTCTACCAGAACCACTGGGTAATGATCTCTGGCATTTTATATTTATTTTTGTTCTTGCATTTATGCAAATGTACTAATATACTTCTAAGTCTTACTACTTATATTTCACATCAGCTCATCATCATACATTGGAACATGCATTAATTAAGAAGTTCTCTGCTAATTTTATTTTCCCCCTCCTAACTTGCTTGAAGTGTATTTGATGCCTGTTTCTTGTACATTGAAACTACATATGCACATTTCTTCTTTTCTGGTTTGGAGATCACCTCATTCAAAGTCTCTGTAATCATTCATTATTGCAAACAGTCCCAATCATTCTCTTCTGCACATCATGGCACGTATGATATTATAGGGGAAATGCTAGGTCAGGGCCTGAACTTGTGGTTGAACACCTGGAGCTGGCCTGGGGAGCACAGGCAAACTGTTGGCACCTGTGCTCCCCATGCAGCTGGAAGGGGTGGACCCAGGGTGGGCCTGCCCTGAGCTCATTTAGGGGCCAGCAACAGAGAGCATCTCTCTCTTGCTGTCTCTCAGAGATCAGCTGCTCTTTGGAGGTGGAGCCCCTCCCACCTTGGTGGGAGGTTGCTGTTTCTCAATCATGTAAATAAAACTTTTGTGAAATTTCAGTTTATATTTATTATTAAATCCTTATATACTTTGTCTGCGATTGCCAAAACCCTGTCTAAAGCAATTTCACTGCTTTGTTTGCAGAGCAGATGTGTAATATTTAGTAGTGCTTCTCTACTTCTAACCTTTCCGTTCAGTGCTTGAAAGGTCTGAGAGATTTCAACACTGTCTTCAAGGAAAGCTAATTTTGCTCTTACCTATTCCTCCTTGGACAATCTACTAGCTGGATTTCGTATACTTCAAAGGATACGTGGAACCTGTAACTGTAATTCCAGTAACTAGAAAACACCATCACATCCAGTCTCCTTGCTTGTGGTACAGGTATGTGACCCTGTTCTCTCACAACAGAGAATGCTCACCCTATCACTTAACTCTTTTTCAGCTTTTCAATTTGTTACTTTTATGTTACTATTACTGATCCACTGTAATCTATCAACTACTTCTTTGTCAAAATATCTGTTCCTGATTACTAAGATCAGCATCCCTGTAGGCTTTTTCTTTTTGTTGTAGCACACCTCAACATTTCCACTTCCTTCCAAGTAAATTTCCATCTATCGGCCATTCGACTTTGAGGGGATCATGGGTTATTTCATCATGTGGAGTTCTTATTTTTCCTTTTTACTGCTTGTCTTGACTAATTATCAGTTTACTATGTGCATTTTTATTCAGAAAGGAAACATTTTAACTGACAAATAGGGTCAGTAACCATACTAATAGGGGTGATGGCACTCATTTGCATTTGGATCCCTTCAGATTTTGTTTTAAGAAATCATCCTTTTCATCTCTCACATTAAACTCCTCATTCTTCATTTAGTACAGTTCTCATATGTTTTCTTTTGCACTTCTCAAAGATTTTGGTCTCATAAATCTTCATGATCAGTCTAATTCCCCTTCATTGTTCATTTCATGTACAGTTCTACAGCCAGAGGTTTTTTTATAAATCCTGGAAATTTGCAGAATCCTAAATTTACCAATCTTTTTCAGAACTCACTGCTACTTGCATAATATTGTTTAGTTTTCTCTCTACAACACTGCTACTTCCTCTCTTCACTGATAATTCTTTGCTCTACATGGGGCTGAAAGGTTTGACAAAGTAAGGAAAGATGAAGATAACGGGAATGCATAGAGTATTGATAGATGAATTAAGAAAGACAGGCTGCTATATATGGATATGTGATTATTAGGGTTATAGTTAATGGACAAGGAAAAATGTAGGCAACATAATGAAATTACAACAATAACAAAACCAGCTTGTTAGCATTTAATGAGGGAAATGGTTATAATCTTCCAATATGACTCTTTCTGCTAATATAATTGATAGGTTACATCAAGTCAGAAATTCCCATGTGCTACAAGTTTCAGTAAAATACCTACTAATGTTATTATATCTAATGTTTACTAAGGTGTAAAACAGAACAAAGTAAAACAGACAAAACAAATCAGCAAAACTCTGCAGAAGGCACTATCAATAGCTACTAAAATATTTATGCTCTCAGAAGTGGTTATATAATGTATGTAATACTAAACAGAGCTGTTATTTTTGTTATACAGATTTGCTGTAAATAATTTCAGCATTAACAACTCTGGAAACCAGAACAAAAAATGGGGTATTGATGGTTTTTATTTTTATTTTTTGTGGTGGTTGTTTGTATTTATTTGTTAAGAAACAAATAGCCAACATTACTATTCATATTTAAATTTCATCCATATACACATATAAACACCCATGCATTCAAATGACATTCTTCACTGACTATGCTTAAAAAAAAACTATAACTTAGCATAGTTTTAGAATCCTGTAAATTTCCCAATCCCTTACACCACTGAAGTCTTACATTAACTATTTAAATTATTTACAAATTCAAACATATTAGAAAATGTCTACAGAATACCATTTGTGCTGAGATCTTTAGCAAGTCAAGTTGATTGCGGATCTCCCATTGGATGCTATTAAGACTCATATGAGTTCACCAAGGAGGGTAAGATTTCTTAAATACAAGAAATAAGTATTTACCCTTGTAGATAACATTTGTAATCAGTTTGTTTAGCAAGTTTATGAGAAACTGTACAGAGATCATCAGATTAAAATTGGTTAATCCTCAACATTTTACCTAGAGTAGGTAAAATATCTTCAAAATATCCAACTGAAGAAATGTCATCAATTTTTTTTGTTTACACCTGATTTGCTAGTAAATATATGTTAGGTTTTCAATAGTTCTAGAAAGAGTTTGCCTATGTTCTTTGTATTCCCAGCAAACTAAATATTCCTCTCTGAGTTAAAATAACTTCACATTGGGTGTTGCAAAAGCTAAGTGGAAATCTAACTGATATGTTACTCAAAGACCCAGATCTCTTTTAAAAATAAACAAAAATGTTTGTCCTCTCCAAAAACCAACCTGCTAAGCAATTATGTTCAAAATTCTTTTTACTCTTCTGTTGATACATGCTGCTTATAGGTTAGAGTGCCTGTAAGGTAGCTCAGAATCCTTCAGGCTGTGTTGTACAACACTGTTAACCAGGTAAAAGCAGTGACAAAAAAAAAAAATTCTGAAAGAAAAGAGTTCTCTCTACTTCTGATTCAGCAGGCTACAAGGGGTGAAACAATCGCACCCTAAGGAAACAAAAGAAAAAAGAAAAAACTAGTAACTTTGTCTGTCCTAGCTCAATTTCTGTATATCACTGTGGAAATCAAGTGTTGCGCTGTAGCACACAAACAGTTCTTTCAAGTGCTCTTAACCTCCAAAATAATGTTAATTCCTTTAGCTTTTCTCAGCCTTCATTAGAGCACCAACTACATCATATTTTCAGACTTTCAAAAAGTCTGTTTCTGAAATTGTTTGTATCAGAATTTATTCCTTAGCTGGAGAGTTTGATATAACTAGATTCTCTGTGTCCTACATGTCTGAGATTCTTGTACAATCCCCAGTGCCTGAATGTTCTTCTGTTTTTTTTCTCACCTTCATCTTTTGTTCCTGTCACAAAACTACTATTAGCACTGGGGAGTCAGTTGCATCCTGAATTTCGCAAGATTTCAAGAGCTTTTCCTTCCCCTGGAGGTGGAAATGCTTTCTACAAAAGCTGCACTTCCCATTCAACGGTTCCTCAGGGGTTATTCAAGACAGTCAAGAGTCATTCAGGGATGGGAAATAGATCCCTTCGTTTGCTGTCCTGCTGAACACAATGTCCAGTTCCTCTTCTACACCTGATTGAGATCATCTCAGTTTTAAGATTTATGAACACAAAACCTGCAGCACATATATTTCACTGCATTCAAATCAGAATCAGAAGTAAAAATATATATATATATAAAATAAATTTGCAGGCAACATTTCATAGCTGCCTGTGGTGCTTTAAATAAACTTCTCTTGCAATGCAAGTAAAATATACTGTGGAAAATGCACTATATTATTAATGTTGGAAAAGTAAATGACATCTTGAAATGCACCATTCCTTTTCCAGAAGCTGTTGTAAACTTTAACTGGCGGCTAAATATCAGAAAGACAGAACATCTGTTTCATTGTGGAAAAAAAAAGGTAAGAGGAGGAACAGGCTTAACAGAAGGCTGTTTAAAATAATTAAATAGTTACTGTGTCATCCCAGTTTTCGGAATCTTTTATAATTCTACAGTTTTTAAGAAAAAAATGCATTTCGCTGTAAAACTAAAAGCTGACGTTGAGTTTCCTGCTAACTGATTACAGAATCATAGCTTTTACTTGCGAAGAAAATATTCAAGGTTTCCGTAAGAGTACCAACAGCAATTGGGATATTTATTGATGTAAACGACAGTCAGATTACAGACCTCTACTACTGTATGCTGGTTAAATTCTTCCATAAAAATCTTAATTTTAAGTAGCTCTAAAAGCTGAAAAAGAGATTTTCTTTGTTGGCCTGAAAAACGCTACTTCAATATTTCCTTACTGTCACTATTCCTCTGTTATTCACTGCAGTAATTCGTTTTCTGTCTTTTGCATCCCCCTTCAGGCCTGCAATCATGCAGAGAGAAATGGGACATTGAAGGAATCCTGGAAGATATCTATCTGAATGCTGGACATCTCAGGTAAGAGATAGCTTTAAGAACATCAGAAAATATCAAGCGTAGTTTCCAGAGAATTTTTTTGCCTTGAATGTATGCCTTTTTTCTCTTAGGCAGTTATATTAACGTCTGTGCTATACCATACATTAAAGAGAGGTTTTCACTGAAGTAAACTGAGGTAAACTTTCAAATATCTGATAAGTTATAAACCAACACAGGAGAAACTGAGTTTCTCCTTGTGTTTCAAACATGGACAGCAGATATCACTTGTGCGGTGTCTCTGATATGTAATAAGGGTTGAGCTCCTCACACTGCATTGTATCCTGCAGTTAGATGTTAACAAGGCCTCTAGTCTCTGCTTGGTCTCTTACATCTATGAAATTTGTAGTAATTTAGAATTACTCTGAGACTCATCATAGAATCATAGAAACACTAGGTTGGAAAGGACCTACAAGATCATCTAGTCCAACCATCTTCCTATCACCATCCCTACCCACTAAGCTACTAAATCATATCCCTTAGCACTTCGTCCAGACGCTTCTTGAACAGCGGCAGGGACGGTGACTCCACCACCTCCCTAGGCAGGCCATTCAGTGCCTGACCACTCTTTCAGAGAAAAAGTTTTTCCTTGTATCCAGTTTAAATTTACCCTGGTGCAACTTGTGGCCATTCCCTCTCATCCTGTCATTAGTTATCTGGGAGAAGAGGCCGACCCCCTCCTCACCACAACCTCCCTTCAGGAAGTTGTAGAGTGCGATGAGGTTTCCTCTGAGCCTCTTCTCCAGACTAAACAATCCCAGCTCCCTCAGCCGCTCCTC
>WBMW01002236.1:0-10288 GCA_013396635.1 Penelope pileata
GCGGCCGCTCCGATTCCGTTTTCCCTCCCCAAGTTAGACAGAAATTCGTTTTTTCGCCTTGCCTTCTGCTTTTCGTTTCTTTGTTTTTGTTTTGTTTCTCCGGGGGTTTTGGCTGCCGAAGCTCCAACTTTCCAGGATTTTCTTTGCTTGGCAGAACGGTTGGGAAATAGCTCAGAAATTATTGTTTTTCTTAATCACACAATTCCAGAAGCCGAGACTTAAGGGAATCATTAAATATTATCAGACTCACAATAAAACTGCCGGAGACCCACCACAAATTATATTTTCCCTCTCGGTGGCATTGCACACCCGATCCCCGCCCGGGCAGCGCGGAGCCGTCCCCGCCACTCTCGTCCCGCAGCGGCCGATCCCCCCGGGGCGGTGCGTTCTGACCCCGATTTCCCCGAGCCGTCCGTCGCGGTTTCTGCGACGCTTTGCCTGCAGAACACGCGCAGCACATCGCTGGCAAGCGGCTGCAAAGGCGGAAAGGAAAACCCCCACCCTCGCCGGCTGCTCCCGGCCCCCCCGAGCCCTTCGTTCTGCGGGGTGACCCAGCTCCGTGCCGGGCTCCGTGCGCGGGGCAGCGCGGGTTGACCCCAACGCTCTGCACAGAGCCCAACGCGCTGCGCGTACCCGCGGGCAGCGAGCGCTGCTTCCCAAGGGCAGGGCTGGGGCTGAGAGCCACGGGGCTGCAGCCGGCCCCGGCACGCTCCGAGGGCAGCTCCCGGCTCCCGGCTCCCAGCTCCCTCCCGGTCTGCGCACAGATCCCTGCTCGCCGCCTCTCCCCTCGTTGGGGTTACGGTGCCCCACGCCAGCCCCGCGCCGCTGTGGCAGAGGGTTTGGGCTGGGGCAGGTGCCAGCTGCCAGGGGACAGAGCCTGTGGGTTTGGGGTGGGAACGGGCACGCTCTGGTTTCCCGATTTCGGCAGTTTTTATCTCGCTGGCTGTGGAGCTGATCTGGCCCCGTGTGCTGTCCCCGCTCGGAGCTGCCCCTTTTTGTCCATCCCCGGGGACAGAGGCACCCAGAGGCAAACGGCATTCCCGTGGGACTGCTCCTTTTGCATCAAAATCCGGAGCCTTCGTTCCCTTTGTTGTTGGTATTTTTTGGTCAGGGGATCTGAGCTACACAGGGAATCCTTCAGCGAAGTGGGACAAAAGGAAACCCAAAATGCGTCGTTTCAGGGCGAACCGCGGGGGTGGCACTGCCCCCCTCCACCACCCCCGCAGTTGCGGTGGGGCACCGGGGGGGGGCAGGGAATGGGGCCACGGCCGAGGGCTGGGACTGCCTCTGCCCCTGCTTCGGCCCTCGACTGAGACGGACACGGGTCCAGGGGGAGTTAGGAAGGGATGTGCCCCCGAAATGGGAAAGTGGAGCAGGAGGGAATCGAAAAGCCCCTTCCCGCTTTGTGTCCACATTCCAGGAGCAAAGGAGGGGACAGGATTTGCCCACGGAGGGTTTTGTGTGAGCATCCCCTGCGTGTGCCGGGAGGGTGAAGGCAGTGCGGGCTGCGCTCCCTGGGCATTGCCATACCCGACCTCGAAGGGTGGGGGGAAAACCCAGCGCAGTGTTCGGGGTGGGGGGGAGATTTGGGCTCTCGGTGCTGCTGTGCAGTGAGGGTGTGTGGGCGGGGGCCCGGGGCTGCGGGTCGGGCTGTGGGACCGCTGCTCCCCAGGGCTGGGGCGGGGGCCCATGGGTGGGCAGCAGAGATCCCGGCCTGGAGCTGCCCATGGCTGCATGGCTCGAGATGCTGCGTCCATGAATAAAGAGGAGGGAGGAAGCGGGGCGGCTCCCCTGGGAGCACATTCCTGCTTCCCTGCAAACGCTGCTGCTCCCACTGTGCTTTGGCTCTTCCATCGTGCAGGGGGGGAAGCGGGGGCCAGCACGCTCCCAGCACCCATGGGGCACAGGGATAGAGGGGAGGCAAAGCGGTGGACGGAGGCAGAGCCCCTGGGAACCAGCACAGGGGCTTCCCCCTTCCACGCAGAGCCATGCAGGGCTCGCTCCTCACTCAGCCCCCACAGCTCCAGCAGCTCCCAGCAAGCCAGAGCAGAGAAGCACCTGCACCCCCGCAGTGACACATCCTTGGGTTTCCTCGGGGTTCAGAGCCACCGCTGCAGCTGGGGTGGGTGGGAGCGGGGCACTCTGGAAGATGGGAGAGCTTTGCAGGGAGGCAGTGGGCCGCTGGGGTAAGGGTCTGTAGCGAAACCTGGGGCTGGTCCAGGGCCAGGGGCTGTAAGAATGGAAGCAGGCGTCAGTCCCTCATCTGCCCCAGCTGCTCCGAGCCCCTCGGGCTGCAGCCTCCTTCACCCCTGTGCGTTGCAGTTAGAACCGAGCATCTCTTCCTTCCTCACCATTCCCAGGGCCCTGACCGATGGCACAGCCCCTCCAGTCGCCCTGGGCAGGGGTCCCCAGCCCCGTCTGTCCCCTTCCCCCCCTGCTGTGTGCTGCTCCCGCTCTGCTCACTGCTCCGCTCTGCCCACAGCCGTGCGTGCGGACCGGATGCGCGGCGGGAGGAACAAGTTTGGGCCCATGTACAAGCGGGACCGTGCCTTAAAGCAGCAGAAGAAAGCGCTGATCCGTGCCAACGGCTTCAAGCTGGAGACCGTGCCGCAGATCATGTCCCCAGTGCAGAATGACTACAGCCTCTCCTCCACCATCCACAGCATCCACGCCATGGCCAAGGCCCTGCCTCCCCCCCCTGCCGCCCTGACGCCTGTCGACTACGAGCGCGGCCCCTACGGGACCCCCTCGCTGGCAATGACTGTGCCCAGCCACGCGCCGCTCGCCGGCTACCACTACCCCTCCTTCCCCAACCGTGCCATCAAGTCCGAGTACCCCGACCACTACACAAACGCGCACGAGGCCGTGCCCCCCTACGTGTACCCGGAGACGTACCCCAGCAGCTCCCCGCCCGACATCCCTGAGCTCATCCTGAAGCTGCTGCAGCTGGAGCCCGACGAGGCACAGGTGAAGGCGCGGATCCTGGCCTGCCTGCAGCAGGAGCAAGGCAAGGGCCGGCATGAGAAGCTCAGCACCTTTGGCCTCATGTGCAAGATGGCGGACCAGACCCTCTTCGCCATCGTGGAGTGGGCGCGGAGCTGCATCTTCTTCAAGGAGCTGGAGGTAGGGGCTGGGGCAGGGGGTGGGCAGCGGGGACGGGGCAGGGTCGGGGTCAGGGTGCAGGCGGGACGCTGCTGTAGTGTGGGGCACTGGGGGGCTGGCGGTGCCCAGCTCGTGGCGGCGGGGGCAGGACTGCAGGCAGTCGCTGGCAGAGCAAGCACGGTGTCAAGCTCAGAATATAACTGAAAAACGTTAAGGGATTATAGAGGAGACAGTTCTCTGTCTTCAGGGGGAAAATCAATGCTGTCAGGCAGTGCCCAGTGGCAGGGCGGGGGCGAGGGGCAGCTCCTCCACACCCGGCCCTGCACCTCCCAGCCCTGCAAGCAATGGGGCTGGGGGTGGGCAGGGCCGGGCAGCCTGTGCCGGCCTTGTCGTGCCCTCAGATATTTTCCATTCGCCCCCTGAGCTGAGCAAAAATCCCAAACCGGTGCAAAACCAGGAGAGAATATTTCGTGGTGTGGCCAAAACATGGAGAGCTGAGCCGTGGGCTGGGAGCGCCTGCGCTGCCGGGTGTGCCCCACATCAGCACCCATGCCACAGGACCATGGGACCATGGGACCTGGGGACAGGGCAGTGCCCACCCCACGGGGCTGCCCAAAATAGCCCCCAGCTGCGCAGAACAGTGTCCGGAAGCGGCTCTGTGGGGCTGGGTCGGCTCCTTTCAATCGTATCAGTGTCCAGCCTGGATTTTGGGAACAGGATGGCTGTTGTTTTGCAGGAGATATTGTAAACAGTGTACATGCAGCTCTCAGCTGTGTTGCTGTGTAGCCTTGTGGCTCTATTGTCCGCCCGACCGCACCACGAGAGCGGCTGCTGCCGCGTGAATCCACCTCTGCTGTGCTCCTCCCGCGGGCTCAGGGCCGTGCGGGGCTGTGGGCACTCACCTGGCACGGGGCAGCTCTGCAGCTCTGCAGCTCCACAGCTCCACAGCTCCATGCCCCTTCCCTCTCCAGCACGGAGCATGGAGGCACGGCGGTGTGGTAAATGAGCTGCTGTGAGTGCAGGTTTTATGGCCTTACCCTAAAGCCCACGAGCACAGCGTAAAACTGCGGCTTCAGGGATCGATGGCCTTAATGCAGGCAGTCCCTGCTGCAAAGCCAGGGCTCTGCAGAGCAGGGACACCCACGGCTCCCCAGCCCCTGGGAACGGACACATGAAGGCAGCCACTGCCGTCCCCAGCCGGGGAAGAACTGGTGAGGGGTCGGGCAGGGCACCAGTGTTGCACCAACATCTGCACTGTGCCAGCATCACACATGCACTGCACCAGGCACCCGTTGCCGGACCCTTTGCTGTCACCTCCAAGGGAGGAGAGGGGCTGGGGAGAGCCCCCCCGCTCCGCCGCTGCCCCTGGGAAGGACGCGGGGGGAGAGGGGCTGACGGCCTCCTGACATCAGCTCGCGCACCACGTCCGCCCGCCGGCGCGGGGCAGCCAGATTGAAAACAGATTTAACTTCCCAGATATATCGTTTCATTTAAGGGCCAGTAATTCTGTCAGTCTGCCACTGACAAACGAGGGTCCCCATGCCAATCCGCCGCGAGACTGATGTCGCCGCGTTCATCTTGTGTCACCAGGCGGAGAATTACGGACTGCGCTGGCCTTCGGAGGCAAGACTAATAATGCCGGCGGCAGAGGGGGACCTGGGGGCCCTCTTGTTTATCGAGGGCCGGCCGCGGAGCCGCGGCGCGAGGCCGCGCGGGCGGAGGTGGAAGAGGTCAGCGCTGACGCCCATAAATACGAACTTTAACTGAGTCTAGATGAGATGTGTCAGGACTGAGGGAAGATTTGCAGCAGCTCTTCAGGAAGAAAAATATGGGCTGGGGGTGAAATATATTTTGTTGGGTCGTGAGTCTCAGGCAACTTTGTCCTTTCAGATGTAATTTTTTTATATATGGACGGAGAGAGGGGGAGAGGTGCGTGCACACGCACGCTTGCACACGCAGGCATTTGTTTTGTGCACAAACATCTGGCACAGCCCGGTTTAGAGGGGTGAGAGTGCTCACATATAAATATTGTGCGGGGGGGTGCGGTGACCTTTAGGTGGGGATGAGCAGCCAGGAATGGCCAACGCATCGCTGCGGTTTCAGCCTGAGGCCCCAGTGTCAGGCCCCAGTGGGTGGGCCCATGGTGATGGGCTCACGGCGATGGGCAGCCATGGCTGGGGGACAGGGGACACCGATCCCCACAGCCCTTCCCTGCCACTCCTCATCCATGGGTAGATGGCAGCGTGGGTAAATGCTGCTTCGTGGGGCTCCTGCAGTGGCTGGCACTGCCCCTGTCCCAGGGCCCATTTCCCTCGCTCCCTGTGAGAGCTCTGGGAGCTCCTGCTCGTCCCGTTTGCAGTCGGCTGCTCCTCTGCCTCCAGCATGCATCGGTCATGTTGACCCCATCTCCTGGCCAACAGCCAGCACATTTTTGGCAGATTTAAAATCTCCTTCTGGTGGTGGATGTGATGCGTAGCATCCCATGCACTGGGGCAAATGTGACCGCTCCCCACGGCCGCTCGCTCCCGCGGTGCCCACGCAGGGCACAGGGCAGCAGCACGGAGCAGCACGGGCTGTGCCTGCAGGAGGTGACAGCCCGGCCCTGCCGCACCACTCTCGGCAGTTTCCTGCTCCGAGCTGCCCATCACGGTGGTATCTGGGTGGGGGGGAGGCCTGCATCTGCCCATTAACACCTTGTGCTAGAGTGGGGTTTGGATAGCGGTGCCTGAAGGATGTTTAATCCACTTTTGCACTTCCTGGAGCTGAGGCAGTGGGTGCTCCTCGCACCCAGTAATTGCTCGGGCTGCCATGGGGTCCCAGGGCTCGGCTGTGGGGTGCAGGGGGTCAGGAGGGGGTGAACTCCAGGGGCTGCAGCAGTGCTGGGTGTGCTGGAGCCATGCAGGACATCAGAGCAAGGCGAGGTGGAGGCACGGCACCCTGCTCACAGCCTGCAGTGACACATGGGTGTGCGGGCACAGCAGCTCCAGCCCTGCCAGGAGCAGCTCCAGCACCGCGGGGATGCGGCTCTCGGGGCTGTGCCTGTCCTCAGAGCCCAGCCCCAGCACTGCAGGGCAATGGAATTTTCCATCCTGCCCTCTCAGAAAGGCCCTTCCCGTGGCTGCGGTGCCGGGGGAGCACTCACCCTGCGCAGGGAGCGTTTCACTGCCGTGTTTTGTGAATGGGTTAAATGCTTTCCTCAAAGGAAAAAAGAAGAGTCACCTCTTAAAGACAGCTTGCATCGGATCCTTGATAGAGCACTCTGCTGAA
Organism: Penelope pileata; assembly: GCA_013396635.1. Lineage (NCBI taxonomy): Eukaryota > Metazoa > Chordata > Aves > Galliformes > Cracidae > Penelope > Penelope pileata. Next base: position 6,370 of record WBMW01002236.1, read on the forward strand.
AAGCCTTGACATTAAGAGAGGAAGATCCTTTGCCTAACTTTTAAAGGCGAGCATGCAAGTGCACCTCCTCGCCGGGAGCACGGATCGGCTCCGCGGGGCCGTCCCTTAGGAGCCCCCTCCTCAGCTGCGGGGGGCACGGGGCCCGCGGCCGCCCCATGGGGTGTGGGGACGTGTGGGTGACAGGGTGCAGGGATGTGCTGACACTGCCCACAGAGGCTGGGAGATACCGATTAACGGCTGCTAGAGGAAAAATGAGGATCTCAGAATGGTTTAAATGTTTCCTTTTGGAAAAGCTGCGGGTTTTTAAAGCCATTTTCAGATCAGAACCCTCAGCCTGTGCCTTCTGGAGCTCGTCCCGGTGAGGAATGAGGCACAGGAAGGAGGTTCCAAAACAACGCCGTGAGAGTGGGCGTGGGGCTCAGCGTGCTGCAGGGTGGGAGCGTGTGGCCGTGCTGGGAGCCCGGCTCCTGCACTGCTGCCCCGGCCCTGGGGGTCATCCAGAACGCAGAAAATCTCCATTTTGTTTTGATGCAGAATGAGCTTTTCCCCAGTTCTTTGTCCAGCAGCTGGCAGCAGCCCCCAGCCCGGCTGTGCCTCCTGCTGTGGCCACGCACCGCGTTCACCCCAGTGCCCCCGAAGTGCAGCTCCTGGGGTGCTGGCATGGGGCCCACAAAGCTCTTTTTCATCCAACTTCTATTCCTTTTCCAATCTCCCGATGCTGCTTTATTGCAGCCTCTTGAGCCAAACGACGGCATTATCCAGCTCTATGATCCCACATCTGTCTTCCTTCCATCAAAGCAGCAGCACAATGGCACTGCAGAGATCCCGGTGCCGCTGGGTTTGCGGGGAGGACAGCATCCATGGTCCCCCCATGCTCAGACACTGAGGATATCAGCTTAGGGGCTGCCTCCCCTCTCCCCGGGGCACAGTAGCATGCTCACACCCTGCAGCACCCACAGTGTGGGCCGGGCACCCCCTGAAGCCTGCCCCGGGAGGACGCACGCTGTGTTCCCGCAGCCTGGCAGCATCCCAGGGCGCCCATGGACACGGAGCCTTTGTGCCACGGCAGCATCGCAGCCCCCGTCGGGTGCTGGGTGGGGGGACACAGCCAATGGCCACTTTGTTAAAGATTTGTACGCAGCTGTGCGGAGGCAAAGCCGTGCTGATAGGAGGCAGCCAGTGCTGGGAGACACAGAAACTGTGGGTGAGAGTTTGGGGAGGGGGTGCCAGAACGAGCACTGCGGTGCAGCCCCGCGGCATGGCCGGGTGCTGGGTGCCAGCGGTGCGGCTCTGCCTGTCTTGCAGGTGGGCGACCAGATGAAGCTGCTGCAGAACTGCTGGAGCGAGCTGCTGGTGTTCGACCACGTCTACCGGCAGCTGCAGCACGGCAAGGAGCACAGCGTGCTGCTGGTCACCGGGCAGGAGGTGAGCACAGCGGTGTGGGGATGGGTGGCTTCTGCCCCCCTTCTGCCCTCGCTCCTCCCATCGGTTTGCGCTGTGCTGTCCGTGCTGTGCACAGCGGCTGTTTGTGCAGGGGACGATGTCATCGCCGTGTGCCCAGGAGGCAGCACGGGCACAGCTCTGCGAGCGGCCCTGATTTGGAGCAGCCCCAGAGCAGTGCGGCTCCCGACAGACCTCCACCATTCCCTCAAGCTGGGGCTGGGGCCGTGGGCTGGCTCCTGGGGAGGGCGCGGGGCTGACTCTCGCCCTCGTGCAGGTGGAGCTGTCGGCGGTGGCGGTGCAGGCGGGCTCCACCCTGCACTCCCTGGTGCTGCGGGCGCAGGAGCTGGTGCTGCACCTGCACTCCCTGCAGGTGGACCGGCAGGAGTTCGTCTGCCTCAAGTTCCTCATCCTCTTCAGCCTCGGTGAGCGGGGATGTGACACGGGTGGGGGGCAGCGGGCAGCCGTGGGGATGGGATGGGGGCTGAAGGGCTCTGGTGCAGCACTGGGAGTGGGGGCTGACGCTTCCTGGCAGCCCTGCAAGAGACATCCTGAGCTTTTGGGGCTCTTTCTGCACAGTGGCTGCATCCCAGGCGCACGAGCAGGGCCTGGTTTGGTTGCTCGCCCGCTGCTCTGGGCAGGGAAGCAGCCACGGATAGGGCCCCGCCAAACCACAGTGCACAGCGGGGCCGGCCCTATCTCCTGGGATTGGCGTCAGCAGCACCTGGGCAGGGGCCGCATGCTGCCCCAGGTCAGGCTCCGTGCAGAGCCTGCGGTCGGCCGACACGGCGCGTTCACACGGTCCCTCCTCACCCAGACAAAACACGCGGGAGCTGCGGCTGCGGGACGCTGCCCCCCCATCAGCACCCCCAGCAGTGCAGCCCCCAGGGATGTGCTGTGCTGCCCCGGGAGTGCTGCCCGTGGGCATCCTGCAGCCTGGCCACCTCCACTCGGCTCCTCGAGGGCCTGCAGGCATGCAGCCATCCCTCCTGCAGCTGCAGCATCTCCTCCCAGGGCTTTTTTTTTTTTTTTCTCTAGAACTGTTTTGAGGTTCAGAGAAACTGGAGATGCTGGCTCGCTGTTCAAACAGCGATAAGGTGTGGCACAAACAGTGCTGGGAAATGAGCTGCAGGGGGCCATGCCCCATGGGTTCTGCAGGGGAAGGGCCAGTGCCTCATGCTACCACGTCCCCATCCTCATCCCTGTCCCCATCCCCATCCTTGTCCCCGCAGCAGGTCGCAGCGAGCAGGAGCAGCGTTCCCCAGGCATGCAGCCAGCACCCGGGGATGCTGCACTGGGCACAGCCCAGGATTCCCCATCCCCAGAGCGGCAGCTTTCAGGGACAATGTGGAATAGAATAGCAGTGCTTTCCCAGACGTTATTTTGCCCCAAATCCAACTTTTTCTCTCCATATTGCAGAGCTCACTTGGAGTAATTTGCCCTTCTCAGGCTCAGCTGTAGAGGATGGGATTGTGTATTATGTTCGGGATGTAATTGCCTTTAACAAGAGAATTTCCACATTTACCACTCTGCCACAGCACAATCAAAGCCAAGCCCCGCTCACAAGAGCTGCCATTTGAGTTCTAAATAGATTTCTCTCCTGAGCAGGTAAAGAGATTTAATTAAAATTAGGGCTTCTCAAAATAGCAATATTTATGAGGACGGCACAGGTTAGCTTTGTTCTACAGAAGGGCTTAATAGAGCCTTAATGGATTGACCTATCATTCGATTTCATGACTTACATTCATGAAGCAGCTCCTCTTGGGGAGGGGAGGAAGAGAGGCTTTTATAGCCCACATTCCCTTAAGCGTTTGCAATTTATCAGCAGCTTCTCCCAAACAAAAGGAGCCGTGAATAGGAAGAACACTTGAGGGCATAGAAATAATCCCAGGCATATCTGTATGTGTGATGGGAGGCTTTGTCACAGGACAGTCTTTGCAACTGCTGCAGTGTCGCTAAATGAAGTGAGTCAATGTTATTTGGACAACATTCTTTATTCCTTGCAGGAATGAAAAGATTATTCAAATATTCAATTAAACACTGAATAGGGTCTTTCAGAGAACCAGGTGAGTTCATCGAGTAGAACTAGCTATTGTTGAGCCAACTCAGGGGATAGATTTGACATTTATCAATATAACTTCTTTTTTTTTTAATGACATGCACAATAACCTTATGCAGATAAAGAGATTTCATAACAACAACCCCGGGTAGAAGGGAGACGGCCACAATGGGAGCAAATGTGCTGCGGGAGTGCAAAGGGAAGGGTGATCTGATCAGTGCCTCGGCTCAGCCCATGGGCTCCAGCCCGCACTGCACAGCACAGCACAGCACAGCACAGGACAGCACAGCACAGCACGGCACAGCACGGCACAGCACAGCACAGCACAGCACAGCACAGCACAGGACAGCACAGCACAGCACAGCACAGCACAGCACAGCACAGCACAGCTCAGCACAGCACAGGACAGCACAGCACAGC